>JANZLX010000211.1:7736333-7750652 GCA_025531955.1 Erythroxylum orinocense | reverse complement strand
ATAGGATTGTTGTACTCCTTTGGATTCAATTTCTGTACAATTTAATATGTTTCTATTCAACTAAGAAATCTTTTTCCGCTAAATGATCAATTAGTTTTCTGTTTAAACAAATTAAATATATAGCAAATTATTTAGAGCTGTAGACATTAAAATCAAATTTTACGTCGTCCAGATTTTAAAAACATTTGCCATACAACATGGCATTTACAAGAAAAATGGTACCTAAGCAAGTGTATGGTAGCTTTGCAATTTAGCAATGTAGGTTGAGTTTTGATGAATGACGACCATTACCGACGGAATTGGGATTCCGTCGATAACTAAAGAAACACTTGTTGACAGAATACCATAACTGTCGGTAAATGATTATTGTTTTGCTGACATACATAATACTTCCGTCGGAACATAAGAAAACGTTTGACGACGGCTTATCCCATTCTGTCGGTATACGTTTCTGTTATTCTGCACATTCATCGACGGAAAGTGATACTCTGTCGGTATCTACACCAATGGAAATGTTATCTACCATCGGTAAATATACCGACGGAAGACCATCCTGTCCGTGTATTTACCAACGAAGAGTAAGTATCATCGGCAAATTTACCGATAGCTTATTTAACGGCGGTAACTACCGTCGTTCTGATGCCATCGCAGATGTATGTTATCGATGGAAAGTTGTATTATTCCGTGTGTAAATTCCGACGGTAAACACCCATTTTCTTGTAGTGATTGCACAAGCATTATTTATGCACTTCTGTTTAAGGTAACAAGCTAAGGGATGAAACTAGATGGGAAATTATGACAAAATAAAGCAATGATCTTCCCAAATCCTTTTGACTTTCCACAATTACAAGGCCCGTACAGCAATGCCATTCTCAAGTTTCTTTCATTATTATTTATCTGTTACGAGTAAACGGGATTAGGTAACCACTAACCATAAAGTTGAAAAGCTTAGATTGATTTGTGTTCTCTTTTAAAGACTTGGATTTAAATGTCAAAACAAAGAAATGTCCCAAATCCTGTCTGCCAAAACAATTTTACAGTTGTAAGCAACAAATAAAGGAGAAGATTCTGCTTTGTGTTGAAGACAATGGCAAAATCCGCCTAACGTGCGAACGACCACATAATCTTTGGACCATTTTAGGTGATATATCTCTTTTTAACACATAAAAGTTTTTAAAAATAGATTATTGCATTATTCTTTTCATTTGAAAAGTTGTTTACCAAATGTTTCTTTCAAGAATGAGAAATTCAATTTTTGCTTTATTGTGCTTTTTATGATGCAAATTGTAGAGAGTTGGAAATCCTGTCCTCTCTTCTTTGAGCTCCAGTACCATTCAATTGTTTCTTTTGTTTTACAGAATCAAACATGAATGCTTCTTTTTTGAACTAATTTCAAAAAAATAAAAATAAAAACAGAAAGCAGGGCCGAGGTGCATATATATCACTTATATGCACTTTTCATTGCGTAACGTTATACACCGTAACTTAATTAGGAGATCGTATAATCTATATCAATTCTATTATAAATACAATAAAAATTAGATGTTAATTTTATTAAACTATAAATTAATTTATTAAATAAAATAAAGTAATAAATATAATTCATCATGATAATTTAATGTATTTAACTTATTTACAATTTATAATATTATAAATCATTGTGTCTAATATTATAAAATAAAAGTTAACATATATGTTTTAATATTTTATTCATAATTCTTGATTTTAAAATAATTTTTCCTTCTCAAAGTGAACATACTAACTTGGATCAAAATGTTAATTAGTTTGACTTTTGAATATAATTAATGCCAAGTGAAAGAAAATTAAAATGAGGTGAGGTCCTGCTATAATAAAGTAGTCAGTGCAATAATGATCAATCAACCACCTAAGTACCTATATTAGTACTATTATAAGTTGTGCAATTATGTTGGTTGTATGATAATTGGGTAGTTGTTCGGCTTCAACATTTGTAAAATACACATTTACTACCTTAGTTTAGTTTCCAGATGCTTTTATATATGTATGAATCTAATAACTGATCAGTTCGAGCTTTATTTAACAAGTTCATGTCATTGAAGGAAAGCACTCAGAGATGAAGTTGATACGAAAAATAAAAATGCTCAATTACCAAATCAAACCCTCCTTTAAGATAAAGTAGAGGTGCATTTTTTGTTGCAAGGAATTTAAAAGAGACTCTGGGAAGCAAAAATGTTGAATAGAAAATAGAATGCGTACAAACATCAACCAGGCAACATCTAACGGAAACCGGAAAGAAAATCAATAAAGCATCCACTCGCAGTACTAAAAAAAACCTATGGTAGGTTAACTACATGATTAGTGGACGGACACCTTTGAAGCTGACGCGCTGAATTACAAAAGTAACCTTACCTGCAATTGACTTCAAAGTTTACTAAGCTGCGGTCGCTCACAAATGCCTAAAAAATTGCGATGATAGTCTTAAAAATAAAATAGTTTTAGATGATATTTTTTAGAAGATATGATACAAATTACGTGATCTAATTGCAGCAAATAATGATAATGAACACCAAATACTATTGTAATATTTATTTTGCAACTGATATGTATTTTATCATTTAAAATAATTATTAAATTTAAACTTGTTTAATTAAAAGATAAGTTTTATTTTAAATTTGAGACTTTATAATACTAATTAAAATATACAAATATTCAATTAAATATTAAAAATTCTAATTTTAAATTTGGAAATAATTATTGTAAATATAACTTGTAATTAATTATCATTTTAATGAAATCATCATATAAATTTGAGTTCTTGTAGATAGTGTATGAATATTAAAAATTTTAATTTGTAGGTTGAAAATAACTTCAAATTTTAATATTTTAATTACTAAATATTTATATGCTCTCTAAAAAATCAAATTTATATGATGATTACGTTAAAATTAAAAATTAATTATAAGTAATAAAATTAAAATTTTATTAATATATTTTATATTTTGACTAGTATAGAAACAGAAATAAAATATTACTTATGTTTCTTACGTGTTGTTTTCCTATATCTATTACGAAATCCATTTGTAAGTTTTCTCTGCAAATGCAATCATAGGGACATATTACATATACCGAGTCGTTGTCTCCCTTGCGCAAATTCTCTCTCAAGCAAACAAACCCATACTTCTCAGACTCTCTCCCCACTTACGCACCTATCGAAGTCATGTCTCCGATGAGCCTTACCGTAATTGTTTCTCTTCTCACACTCTCACTCTTCACCACCCCAACCACCCCAGCCGTGGACTCCTTCGTGTACGGAGGCTGTTCTCAGCTCAAGTACACCCCAGGCTCACCCTACGAGTCAAACGTCAACTCCCTTTTAACCTCCCTTGTCAACTCAGCCACCTTTACCACCTATAACAACTTCACTATTAAAAGCTCCTCATCGCCGGATATTCTCTACGGCCTTTTCCAATGCCGCGGCGACCTCACTGCGGGGACTTGCGCCTCTTGCGTGGCCCGCGCCGTCAGCCAGTTGGGCACCATCTGCCTGCAAGCCGCCGGCGGCGCTGTCCAGCTCGACGGCTGCTTGGTCAAGTACGACAACGCGACGTTCTTGGGGATGGAGGACAAGACTGAGGTGCTGAAGAAATGCGGGCCGTCGATTGGGTATGGTTCTGATGAGTTGACCAGGCGCGATGCGGTGTTGGACTTCTTGGGAGCGAGTGACGGGTCCTACAAGCCTTACCGGGTTGGAGGGTCTGGGGATTTTTCGGCTGTAGCGCAGTGTGTACAGGATTTAAGTGCGAGTGAGTGTCAGGACTGCTTGTCGGAGGCCATTGGACGGTTCAAAACGGAGTGCACCGCCGCTGCATGGGGCGACATGTACTTAGGCAAATGCTACGTGCGGCTCTTCGCAAGTGGGTCCCGCTCCCACGGTGGAAATGGTAAGCTGTTTCACCACCGTCTCTGGCGGTGGTGGTGGTTTGTAGTTTCTGGATTTTGGTTTATTACTTCTCAGTTAAAATTGGTCTAGAATCATTTTATGTTTAAAGGTAAAATGATATTTTGACCATTTCAAATTGAGGTCGACTAACTTAAAGTTTTATGTTTGAATTTCACGTTTTTTGCGTGGTGATAATTAGGTGTATTTAAAAAATTCAGGGGTTTTTTTTAATTCTTTTGTTTTTTCTCGTCTTCTCTCCTACTCTCTATTTCTTGGTCGGTTCTAATTTTATTGTGTAATATAGCGGGTTTCTATTTACTTAAGTGTGAGGAAGTGTAAGGATTTGTGATGTTGTGACTATCTGTTGTATAAAGTTAGTTGGAGCAAGGAAACTCCATTCGAATTCTTCATTTCTGTTCATGCCTCCATAGGTATGGCTAAAATGCTTACAATTTTTTTTTAGATTAATGGTGTAGTTATTTAATCAAAAGTTAATGACGGGTATGTTACTGTAGGTTAGCTGCATTCAATTTTCTGTAACTTGATGTGATTGTGTATGAATAACATGATAGTTAATTTAGGCAGGCAAGTGCGATGAAATCATCCTCATTATAACTCTTTGACTAATTGAGTGGTGAAAACTCTGCCCAAAGACTAGGACTTTTCTTGTTCAATAAACAAAAGCCAACTCTCAAGCACTTGCTCCCCACCATACGGTAAAGTATGAGTTCTAGAAATCAACAAGGAATCAACAAGGAATCCGATGTAATCAGACTTAACCATGGCCACAAATGATAGCTCTAGCGTTCAAAGTGTTTGAAAAGCTATAAACTAAGAAAGAGTATCTCTCCGAATGATGTCAAATCCTAATATATAGCACACATGTAATCTCATCCCTCAAGGTGGAATCAGGAAATTCTTACGCCTGGTAAGAAATAATGAGAAGAAACTTTGTAAGAAATAATGAGAAGAAACTTTCTTAAAGACTGTTGAGCTTTTCTTGTAAAGATCAGTGCTCATGCGTATGATCAGCTTGAAAGTTCCTAAGCGATAATAATCAGTTTATGATTGATAGTTTTATTGTCAGAAGTTACTAGGATGATCTATGTTTGTGCCTAATTTTGAGTTGTTTCTTAATCTTCTGCTTTTCTGTAGGTAACAATAATGATGATGAGATTGAGAAGACATTGGCAATACTAGTTGGCCTAATTGCCGGGGTTGCATTGCTTATTGTGTTCCTTTCTTTCTTAAGAAAAGTATGCGAAAAAGGAAAAGGTAAAAAGGGCTCTTCTCTTATTCTCTGTTCTTGATACTTTTTATATATATATTTATATATGAATAACTCATCATTTCTATCTTTTTAGGCTCTTAAAAACTGTGAATTGTGACTCATGCTTTATGCTTTGTTTCAATGTGCAGGGGGTAAATGATAGAATCTGCATAGTATCAAGAAGTATGCCATCGTGTCTACTATTTCCTAGTCAGCCTGGTAACTAGCTTTACTTTCGGTGGCCTATTTGCTTCACTTTTGCTTGTGATCTCACTTTACGAACTTTCCCTTTTTTGTTATGTTCATCTCTAAAGAATTGTTGGAAGGATAGGTGTATAGATAGATGTTGGTGGAGACTCGACGACAGGGGCACCTTGAAATAAGTGAAAAAGAAAAAGTTGCAATAAGGTGGTGAAGGTCTAAATATGCCACACTCAATTCAGCCCACTCGAGTCTAATACCAATTAAAGTTAGCTTCGTACCAAATTATTTTTGTACAAATGCTGAACACTTATGTTGTCGTGATCTTTGTGGTGATGCTCTGGTTTGTTGGGTATTATTGCAACTTTAATGTTGATTTACGCCAACATAGTACCTGTTAACATTTATGTCAATTCATTATTCACTTTTTTACATATCCATAAGAAGCGCTCATCCCTCTTTTTAATATAGTAACACCTTTGTTTGATATTGATAATATGATTCAACTACGTCCAAAAGTTAGGTGGAAAGGCAGTTTTCTAGTAGAGAGTACTCTCATCAATGGTATTGCAATATGTTTTTGTCCTTTGGATGAATTTATGTTAACAGTTATGGTGATGAGATAAGAACATGTTTTATCACCTTTTCTTCTTTAAACATTAGTATAGGTTGCCAGTTAAGTAAATTCAGCAGTTCTTTGAGATTGGACGAAGGGAACTTGTAACTAATCGGGAAAGTCATCCCAATTTAATGGCTGTGCATTGAAGTTTTTTTAACTCCCATTATATCATGCTCAAATACTTCAAAATTTGTAACGTTTTGGCGTGGACTTATTTTATACTTTGTTTTCTCTAATTTTATGATGAATGTTTGTTTTTAATTTGGTAATTTATATCCATTAATTTTACATTTATTGATTATTAATGCTAAATTAAATTTTTTGATTTATTAAAACAAAATTATTTATTTATTTCATTCAAAATATGTAACATATTCAGTACTGTTTACCTACTGGTTTTGTATAACATTTATGCGTTTCTATATATCTCTTAGAACTAGTATTTGTATATTTTGTTTATTCTGTTTTGTCCTGTTTATAATATTTATGTATTAAATATCGCATTCATATCGAACGGGAATCTGCGAAAGTGATCCATTAGCATTAAAAAAAACCACAACCTGCTATGGCGAAGTGTTGGACCAAATCATATTTCATCATATAGCTTTTCAAGAGCAAATTACAGACTTAAATCACCAATGCAAACGGCTAAGCTTATATCATGAAAAGGACCATTGGCTTTCATATGGTTACAATGATTAATCCTATGTTCAGTCCATTTTTATATATCCTTAAGAAATTAAAAAAAGGGGGGACAATTAGGATGCGTTAAAAGAGGACCATGATTCTAATGAGTAAGTGATATTCGTGAACTTTGTTCTCTCTCTTCTATTATCTGTTCTTGCTTTAGCAATTGCTTTCAAATTTGGAGTTTCTCTACAAGGTGGGGCTGTCCCAGGCAACACCGTCCTACCTCACAAGCATTCTTGAAGAGATTCTCTCTTTTTTAAGCTTCATTTAAATGTCTTCCACTAATCAAGATTTTAGCTGATTTGACTCTCCCATGCTGTAACAAAGGAATATTGAAAACCAAAAGAATGAAATAAGGCATGTCTGTACTGAATTGATATTTTTTTGTAGCTGATAAGATTAAACAAAGTGTATATCTTCATTTACCATTTAAAAATTGAATTAATTAACTCTGCTTTCTTATTATATTATGACTATCGTTTTCATTATCTTATTACTAGCCCACCTGCAACCGCAGACATTGGTCAATTTTTGAACCAATCTATATGTTATCATTAGGTCTCAAAAATATTTGTCTCCTCATGTTTATCGAGTTGTCCAAGCAAATTCCGTTTGCTATGGCCAGTTTATGAATATTAGGTTGGCCAAAAGTTTCGTGAGGTTGATTAGGATGTTCTTTTATTGCCACTAAGAAATCAGCCAAATCAGGGTGATAAGTAGATGGAATTCAACAGTTGTCACTACTTGTCCAGTAGAGATGGACATCTTTTTGTATAGATAATAACATATCTGGGGTATTAATGCTGCAATGGTCCCTTGATAGCAATACTTCCTATTCTTTTTTCAATCTACTGTCGGAGCTAATAGTCCAATACTATAATCAAAATTAGTTCTGTTCCTTACTCGTGTATTTGGTTGTACCTTTGTTCAATCAATGATGTCAATATGTGAAAGCAAAGCGTAATCCTTTTAGATTCAACTACAACCGCGTGTGCTTGCACTGTATGTGAAAGTTAATTCAAAGATCGCCTAATTGCTAAGGCAAATAATGTCTTTAAGTCATAGTTCGGTGGGTGGAAGTCTCTTAACTTGGATTAAATTTCGAAAACCTATTCCTTTCTTTAACAAATAAATGTATTATTGAAGTGGTTTGGTAAATTGCTTCTAATTCCACCCCAATTGACGCCAACCTCTCATTTTCAAGTGTATATAGTCCAATTGAATCTTGCCAGGTACAAGCATAGACTTGAATCATAAAATATAGGAGACCTTATAAAGTCAATTGGTCAAGATACCAGGGAAGGCAGTATTTGCTTGAACCCTTACTTGTCTTCACCGTAAACAACATAAGAAAGTTCAATTATGAGATTCATATATTTCAATATTCTTTCTCAACCACCAATTTTAATATGCATGGCATGCTTATCTTGGTTGAAATTTAGGTCCAAATTACTTCAAACACCGGATGCCATGTCTTGAGGGGTAATTATAAATACTTTAAATAGGAGTCACTCTCAAAATAACAAAGGGTTATTGAATAACAAGATTTCTTTTATAATATTTAAACTAAAATTTTGATAATTTTGCTTTTTTGTTTTTTTTTTATGTGATGGTTTAAATGGGAAATTTTTTAACTATTAGTTTTATGTAGATGCGACAGAGAGGTAGAGAAACAAGAAAAGAAGAGAAAGAGGATTAGGTTGAAGGATGTTATTAACTTTTCAAAATAGTAATTATATTAAAGCAAGAAAAGAATGTACCTTATCCTTATCTATAATTCCCCTATATAAATCTCTCTAGATAAGAACACTAACTTTAAAAAAATAAAAAGAAATTTAAATATATATTCAACGGATCAAATTTATTGTATGTATTATTTTATTTTTTATATGATTATTTATGACATGACACAAAATATTTAAAAATATTTTTTCATAGAATTCATTGTAGGGAAAGAGTTACCTCTTATTTAAATTAATTATTACTCTTTGGCCAAGTTGCTATGTCAATTTTCTTTTAAGTGAAGTGCATGCAAATGATTTTTAGAATAGATATGAAAACAAACTGTCTAGGCTATTGCCTTATGTTTTGATGTTTATTTTAATTACAAACTCTTGCATATTTGTTAATATACTCGGTATATAAGGCTCTTCATTTTGTAGAGCTCTGAGAAGGGTTATAATATATGCAACCTTCTTTTTATAAGTTGTTTTTGTGACTTGAACTTGTTATTTTAATGTCACAATAGGATAACTTTGTCAATTACTCCAAAACTCATCCTAAAAGAACTCTCACATATTTCTATTAAAGTTACAAGTTCAGAAAAATTCAATAGATAGCATTGTTCACAGTTCACTTTCATCAGACATTAGTACTAGTAAGACTTGAATACAAATGCTTATATTATTCTAACTAACAAGGCTTTTGCTTTATCAGAAACCAAAATTTATGAAAAAAGGGTTAATATGAGGATATTTTTAAGACAACTTGTTGGAACTAGTCACAATCACACCCTTTAGCAATAATATTCGCACCGAAGAATTACTGCAGTCTTTTTATCTTATTTTAGTTTCTATCTATAATGAACAGATGCGCATAAGATAATGACCATGAGAAGCAACCAGAAGCCACACTTCAATTATGAGAATAAAGAATGGACTTGTACTTCAAAATGGGACAACAAGAACCTTCGTGGTTTTTTACTCCACTTGCTTAAAGTGGGCACTGACCAAGATGGGCTCGAAACTTCCTGGCGATAGACCTACGGAAGATGGTGACAATTAATTGGCTAGAAAAAGTGAAAGTGTTATAATGCTGTGTTACGTAAGTGTTCCGGTAGTGATATCTTTGTGATTCTTGATTGTAAAGGTGAAAATATCTTAAGCGTAGGGGTTTTTGGTTTTGGATATTCTTAGTTTCAATACAAGTCACAAGGCTTGGTCTACACTTAAGGTAATAGACAATAATTTTGGGGAAGCCAAATTCATAAACGGTGAAAAGGCGAAGCCAAATCAAAATGAATGTACAAAAGTTTTAACTAAATGGGATTGGGAACTACGAAAACTACCTTACTTGGGGTTGTGAAAATAGCCATGTAAAAAATTGGTTGCTAGTATTTTTATTAATATGTTTACGACACCTTATAAAATTTTGACCTTATAATTCTAATGGGTTAATAAATTTTAATATTTTAGGAAGATTGTTTATTATTATAGAACGTGTAAGATTAATTAATATTTATAGTGATAGCACTTAAAGAAAAAAAAATTAGTACAAAAGTATACTTGTTCCAAAAGGTAAAATCAGTCACTCCAGCTGCCCCCACTCACGGGCCCGACCACAAGATAAGGGAGTAAATTACGGTATCTACTCGGTCAACCCACTAGCAGAGCAGCCCTTTCCACCCGTTGCCGGGATTCGAACCTAGGTCCTTGTTCCAACTAACCCTGCTAGAAGACCAACCGAGCTACACCCGTGCGGGCAAGTACAAAAGTATACTAATTTGGTTCATTGTCACTGGTGAATCTTGTTTCATGTTTTAATCATAATCTTTTATAGAAATATTTACATTAAAATGATCGAGAGGTTATAGAAAAAAAATCTTTTTACTATTTATAAGAAGACACTTATGGTTGTGATAAATTTCGGGATTAACCCTAATCTAAAAAACACCATTGGGAGGTTTGTCATTGATTTATAAACCATTTTAACATTATTTACTTAATGTGAGATTCTTGACACATTCCCCTCGCCTTAGAGCATGACTGAATATTTGATGAGCATGTTGTGCAAAGGTCTACATCGGGCTGACACTGCTTCCTCCAAACTATTGAGACAAGTTTAGGCTCTAATATCATGATAAATTTTGATTCTAACTCCACCCCAAAAGGTACCTTGAAAGGAGAGCTTTGTTATTGATTTATAAATCATTTTAACGTTCTTTACTTGCTCAATGTGGGATTCATGATAAGTTGATATTGATTTATTAGTCAACAAAAAAAGGTAACTATTTAAAAATAAATTTGATGTCTTTTAGACAATTCTTAAGTAAACTAAATAAAAGAGAGCAAAAGGATATGTAAAAGGAAACGAGAGAAGACAACCTAAGAAGGAGAAATGAAATTATAATGTAATTAATCGATATTAATATAAAAGTGTTTGGCAAAGTTTTCACATTAAAGAAGATATTTTAGGTACTTTTTGTTAGACATTTTTGTCCTTAGGGGTAATTTTATCAGTGTCTCATAAAGTTAGACTAACATTAATTGTAATTTTAATTTTTAAATAAATTACCGATTAAGTTACGTCATTTGATCCAGATAAAGATATTAAAGTGACCCAATAAATGATCTAGATCAATAGGTTGAAGTCTGGGTAAAAAATGGGTCTCGATTAGTGTAGACCGGATCCATATCGGCCTTGTGATGGGGAAGTCCGATATGGAAGCTATATAAAGGTAAGATTTCTTGTAGTTACTCAAGATAAGAGGATTCTCGAGCATAAGGTTCCTAACTTATTAAGAAAGCTCGGGATTTGAGGAAACTATAGATAGTTCTTGCCCGTGAGTCGGTGAACACTTTTTACTAAAGGACCCGAGAGATTTGAAGATGTTTAGAGCTCGAAATCGACATCGGAATCAGAGATGGAACCAAAATCTAGGTATTTTACATTACCATCGTTTTTAATTCTTTCACGAGACTCTGATGTATGTAATAAAGAACCCACTACGTACTAATACTCTTCATATGGTTAATAGGTGGCATATGCCAATTAAGATTTTTGAAGTTGATTGGATGGAATGTTTGTGTTATTGGTTGTTTATCTATGTCCTAATCAAATTGTTTGCATGCTTCAGTTTCTTTATTTGAGAAGAATTACATAAAACCTAAATCAAGGTTATAGTAAGTTGGGATTTTTGACAAACTTGATATAATTGAAACTTTTTATTCATATTAAATGTGTGTTAATTACATGATACATGATATGTAACTACATGTAGATGTGTAAATAGAGGTATCGTGGAGGCACTCATATATGATTTTGAGTATTAGTTATGACTGCATTTTATGAAATTAATGCCTTATTTTATATGTACGATTGACTTGTTTGTGATTAATGTATGCTATTTATTATGCAATAAGGATATTAATTTGTATTTTCATGATGTGTGGTGAGAGATGATTGGTCATAACAAATTATCTTGTATTAGATTGGGACATGTACCAATCAATTGCCTAAGGAATCAAAATATAATTAATTAATTAATCAAAATATAATTAATTAAAATATACTTAATTAATTATATTATTCTCTTTTCAGCAATTGAATATAATTAATTAAGATTTGATGTAAAATAAAATTTTAATAAAATTTTATTTTTAAAAAATTTAACAAAATTTTATTTCTCAATATTTTTAATAAACCAACTACTATCAATGGTAATGATAATTATTTCTTACTCTTAACCAACCATCATAATTATAATGATTATATCCATTCTCATTTTTCACTATATTCATTTTTATTTCTATTCTTATTCTCCCGTGTGAACTAATCATCACTTGGGATAGTTCTTTATTTTTATTTATTTATCTTTTTAATGTTTGATATATACTTTTATATTACATGTGATTTCATGTGAGAAGATCAAAGAGGAGTATGAAAATTCAAGATAGGTGTAATTGCGAGACATAGATACAAAAGTCTTACATTGATAGACATTATTTTAATTGTAAATTAACATTACCTTATTTAGCTTCTAAAGATTGAATTTATTTGTTGAATAAGTTTTAAATTATTTTGAAATATATTGGACCATTGTGAATTTGTATATATTGATTTAGCCTTGGCCTCATATTCTTACACACATAGAGAATAGGAATTGCATGTTCTTCTATTATTAAAAAAGAGACCTTTTTGTTTCAAAAGTTTATGGAAATTAAACACACTCAAGAAGGACAAGTTAATTTAACTCCAAACCTAGTTTGTTTAAATTTATCATTAAACATGTTAATGTGAGCTTCTCCACAGATTCTACGTTTTGTAGGCTAATGAGAGAAAGTGGTGAACGCAAGTAATTGAATGATGCAGGAACAGTAAGTCCTGAGCAATATACTGGGCTAGATCCAGCAACTCATTTATTAATAATATTTTCCTGTTTGGACTTGTGACCCAATATTAAAATCTCCAAACAAATCCAAGGGTGTCAAGGTCCAACCCAAAGCCCATTTGATGGTTACACAATCACCAGGTCACTAATCCTACGGTCTAGATTCAGGACAGTCAACACGTCCTCGTGTCACCCTGTCAGCAAAGCATTCCCCATCTCTCGTCCTCTTTATTCTCGTTCTTCACGAAAATCAAAGTCCTTAGTCCCTAAGAAAAGAAAAGGCACAAAACCAACAACTGAAAAATCAACCATTCAGATCTAGGGTTCCGAGCTTTTGATCAAAGCGACATGGCGTTGGAATGGGTTGTGCTAGGCTATGCCGCAGGTGCGGAGGCGATCATGGTGCTCCTCCTCACAATCCCAGGCCTCGACGGCCTGCGCAAGGGCCTGATCGCTGTCACGCGCAACCTCCTGAAACCATTCCTCTCGGTGGTTCCCTTCTGCCTCTTCCTCCTCATGGACATCTACTGGAAGTACGAGACGCGGCCAAGTTGCGATGGGGAGTTATGCAGTCCGTCGGAGCACCTCCGCCATCAGAAGTCCATCATGAAGAGCCAGAGGAACGCGCTCTTGATCGCCGCGGCGCTTATCTTCTACTGGCTGCTCTATTCCATCACTAATTTGGTGGTTAGGATCGACCAGTTGAATCAGCGCTTGGAGAGGCTCAAGAATAAGGATTAAAGATGCGATGGCTGTATCCACTTTTTGCTGCTTGAGATAAGCGTCTGCTACTGGATTCTTATGTTCTTTCTTTGGACGAATTTTGTTTGTTCCTATTATCTGTGAGATTTGTTTTGTGTATTCTATGATGGATTCAGTATTAGTAGCAAATGATGACTCGTGGTTGAGAGATGATTACTTTCTGAGTATTATCAAATATTGAATGGTTAATTGTTGACCACAGTTAAGTAAATTGCAAATCGAATTGGTTACAGTTAGCTAACAAAACATTTCAATTGTATTCTTCTTTTCGTTAAAAGTATATACCACATAAAAACTGAAATTTGCAAACTAGCTGGATTTATTCAATCCTTGTAATTCAATTCAATTCTACTTTAAGATTGATACCAAACAAGTAGTTATCACTCTGATTGAGTAAGATGCCCAGGACTTGGTAAGAAATGGATGTGGGCACCCAGTTGCCTAGTAAGGTGTACTGTGATTGTCTTTTCATAATGCACTCGCACTTTTTGGTTCTGTTGCTCATCCTATAATCTTCTTCAGAAAAGAGATTTGATTTGTCTTAGCAGCAGCATTTACTGTCTAATAGACTGCACTTGACATGATCTCTAGTGTTCTGCCCATAGATCAGGTGCTCTTGGGAATCTTTAAGATTTATTTCATGCTAGGATTCGATAGGTGCAGGGATCTGTTCTTGTTATTTACCTTTGTTAGATGGAATACGTTTAGGAAATGTTGCCTTTGTTTCTGTGGACGTTCTCATCTGTCAA
>JANZLX010000211.1:7724326-7735358 GCA_025531955.1 Erythroxylum orinocense | reverse complement strand
TATTATTATTATTATTATTATTATTATTATTATTATTATTATTATTATTATTATTATTATTATTATTATTAATTTTCGGAGCATTTTCTCCAAAACTTCGAGACAAATTGGGTCGTCATCAACAGCTAAAACTCAAACTTGTCTACAAGTGAGAGACATATATTTACCTATTCCAAATGTGTATGGAATAGGTAAAGAGTAGGTTACATGATCTTTACCTATTCCCTCATGTCCAGGAATGAGTAATCTTAGTAATAACTATTCCGTTAGCTTTTTGCCAACCAAATACAGTAATAGTTAACAATTAAGAATAGAAGGGTAATAGAATAGCTATTACCTTCTACCAAATGGGCCGTAAGGTTCTTAGTGACCTTATAGTTAATAGCAAAACGTTATTTGTAAATTTTAAGTGCTTAAATAATCCAGTTTTTTTTAATATAATAAACACTTAAATAAAAGTTATAAAACCAACCCTGAAAGAGCTTACAGACGGTCACAATGATTTGTTCGGAGTCTTACTTTAATCCTTGGTAAAATTATCACAAGCATTATATGACAAGTTTAATGTCGTTGAAACTCTACTTTTTACTTTTTAGCCATATTTTAAAATACTTGATACCGTTCGAGTAGGGTTTGTGAAGAAACATAGGCCATCAACGTATAAGAGAAAAATTGTCATCAGTTCTAAAATTGCTTAAACATCTTTACTCACATTGGTTCTAAAATTGCATAAACATTACTAGCTGACGGTTATTTGGCATGTAGAATTTACTGTTAATGAGGAAATATGAAATATATAGCTAGCAGTAGCAGTTTTTGGTCTCATAACCCAAAGCCTGCTTAAAACAATTTAATTTAAATTAAGCAAACTTCGTAGGCTTATTTTAAACTGTAACACAGTTTACCTCTTGTCGATAAAGATCATCTGTAGGATGTCAATGGGCCGGGCCTGGGCTGTTCATGGCCCAGTCCCGCCCGACTCTCAGCCCATGTGACCCTCAGCCCTGTGGGATCAGGATGGGTCGGCCCTTGACTCGACCATATATGGGGTTCCATTTCAATTTAAAAATTTAAAAGATGATTTAACCTTTTTTTCATTTTACCTCTTAAATTTAAAAATTATCTAATTTCTTCTTATGTTTAATTATTAAATTTAATAAATAGAATATAGAAACATATTTTATTAAGCCACTTAAGAAAAAATTATTAATTAATCAAAAACAAGGTACTCAAGATATTTTTCAGGTTAAATAAAATTTGTCAATTTCCCCTAATAATATATAACAATGTTGTGGGAGGACTTATTTTTCTTTCTTAAATACTATAATTTTGCTAATGTGATAATCGAACAATAAATTTATAAACTATAAAAAAATATTTAATATAGATTAACAGAAGAAAGTTACTTGAAATTAATAATTAATTATAAGGGACAGTCGATATTCTTTAAAATTTAAGGGACAAAGTAAAAAGGAAATAATTTTTTTTTATATATAAATTACTCTAATCATTTTATGTGACTAGTTAACTCTTTTAACACTTTCTTTGCTTATAAAAATTATTAATCTACTACCTCTCCACCCTTTTAAAGTCATCTAACTAAATTTTCAATTCAAATTATAATATTTCATTATTTGATAGTTCTTACTTCATTTAAAAAGATTTTTACTCGAATTTTATGTTTGACAATAATCAAAATTCTTTTTCAATAATTTTTATTATAGCTAAACATATTATTATTGAACTTTTTTTATTTGATAAAATTATTTTTAATTTTATAAGTATATTTTTATATCAATAATTAATGATTTAAAGGTTTATTTAAATTTGTAATGTTAGCTAGAAATATAATTTTGTTAATTAAATGTTTAAAATTTTAATTTATTAAGAATATAACCTACCCTTAATTTTATTATTGATATTAATGTCATGAAAGTATATAAGAATCCAAGTTTAATAAATTAGAGTGATTTGGAAGATAATATTAGATGAAAGAGTATTGACATAATATTTAAATATTAAACTTGAATGATGATGATGATGAGACTTCCATTAATGATAGAAAAATCCGTACCAAATAAAAATTAAAGCCATTGCAATTTGAGTGAATATATCATACAATGAAGCTTTTATTTTTTTTATTTCTCTTTTATTTTAATATCACTTGTATTTAATATATATGTTAAATTATATATATGTAATATAATATAAAACTTTTACAAGGTGTTTAGTTCAACTGTATAAATAGATAAGGAATATAATGGTGATTCTTTAGTAATAGAGTATATGAGGAATATATAGAATATGTAATAATTAGTTTGTTTAATTGCTAAGAATTTGTAATAATGAAGTAATACCAATGTTTAGTTTAAAAACATAAAATTTAGAATAAAATTGTGGTTTAAAAATCAAACACAATCGAGAAGAAGAAAATAAGGGAAAAAAGCAAATACAGTCAAGAAGAAGAAAGCAACGACTAGATACTAAAGTGAAAAGTCCTCAATAGTCAAATACATGAATAAGAAAGTAATCAAGGAGCACAGTTTACCTTCATGCCTTTAATAACAACAACTTTCACCAATTAGAGAGTTATGTGATTGGTGAGATTGAAGCTCCCAATTAAGAACACTCTAGGGGGTATGTTGTTACAATTTTTTTAATGGTCACAACAACCAGTTAAGGAGTGGTTGATTGAGTGCCTAGATACTCTCCTATTTGTTTGGGAGCAGTTGAGAAAATAACTATAGGGGAAAACCCTAATTAAATGGATTAAATGAGACAACAGAATGTGATGGTTTTCTAAAAGGAAAATCTCTAAAGTCTCTCAATATACTAGTCCTCTCACATATTGGTCATCTGAGTGATCAAGATTTGAGGCGTGATCCTTACGACAACTCTAGTAGCCACTGAGGAGATTGTGTTTGTGACTGTGACTGGAATCACGTGGGCAGAAAGAGAATAAAGATTAATTCGCTTCCGCATCAAGGTTAGTGATTTAACCCGATTTAATCCAATAGTGGTATCAGAGCAAGGTTATGTTTTAGCTTCTGCCTCGTTTTAGATTAACAATCAGTTTGTTATTATTCTATTAACAATTAGTTTGTTAACTGAATTACAATTATGTTATCAAGCATATGATCCGTTAATCCTTTTATACAAACATGCTCAATGTTTAATAAAAACCACATGATCGTTTTTGATATAATCGCATGATTAGTTTATGCAGTCAGATTAATTAAATCCAAAGACCTATTCAAACCTACCTCACTCCATCTGAAGCACCCCTATATTGATTGTGAGGAGGGTTGGCTGTGTGGATGACACCATCAGTCATCTTTTCGATTGACCTATGCGATGCTGTAGAAATCGCCACAGAAATAGCCACTCATGGCTGCACGTGTGAGTCACACGCCACCTTTTGAGTGGCGTTGACAACATGGTGGACGTCGTTCGCCTCTTTTTAGACCGATCTATGCGATGACGGTGTGAAATAGGAAAGCCTGTGACGACTCCTGTGTGGAGTCATGCCTTTTGGCGTTGAGGTTGGTGGCTAGGCATTGATCTGCCTTCGTCCTCGACTCCCAACAACAGCACAGATAGGTTTGGGGGGGGGGGAAGGAGGCACTCTCCATTTTTCTTTGGTCTTTTTTTTTTTGACAAAACCTATAGCATCTTTTAAGAGAGGATATAATGTTTTTAGAAAAGGAATGCTGCACAGGAAGATAAAAACATTGTTCTTTAAAGGCAAGAGATAGGGTAGGGTTATGACAGTTGTGTAATATATATATATACACTAAAGTGAGAAGTCCTCAATAGTCAAAGACATGAATAAGAAAGTAATCAAAGAGCAAAGTTTACCTTAGTGCCTTTAATAACAATACCTTTCGCCAATTAGAGAGTCATATGATTGGTGAGGTTGAAGCTCCCAATTAAGAACACTCCATGGGGTATATTGTTACATTTTTTGTAACGGCCACAACAGACACTTAAGGAGTGGTTGATTGAGTGCCTAGATACTCTCCTATTTGTTTAGGAGCAGTTGAGAAAATAACTGTAGGGGAAAACCCTATTTAAATGGATTAAATGAGACTACAGAATGTGATGGTTTTCTAAAAGGAAAAGCCATAAAGTCTCTCAATATACTAGTCCTCTCACGTATTGGCCATTTGAGTGATCAAGATTTGAGGCGTGATCTTTACAATGACTTTAGTAGCCACTAAGGAGATTGTGCTCGTGACTGTGACTGGAATCACGTGGGCAGAAAGAGACATAAAGATTAATTCGCTTCCACGTTAAGGTTAGTGATCTAACCCGAATTAATCCAATAGTGGTATCAGAGCAAGGTTATGTTTTAGCTTCTGCCTTGTTTTAGATTAACAATCAGTTTGATATTATTCTATTAACAATTAGTTTATTAATCAAATTACAATTATGTTATCAAGCATATGATCCATTAATCCTTTTATACAAACATGCTCAATGTTTAATAAAAATCATATGATTGTTTTATGATATAATCACATGATTAGTTTATGTAGTAAGATTAATTAAATCCAGAGACTTGTTCAAACCTACCTCACTCTATTTGAAGCACTCCTTCATTGATTGTGAGGAGAGTTGGTCACGTGGATGACACCATCAGTCATCTTTTCAGCTCACTTACGTGATGCTGCAGAAATCGCCACAGAAACAACCACTCATGGCTGCATGTGTGAGTCACGCGCCACCTTTTGAGTGGCGTTGACAACATGGTAGACGTCATTTGCCTCTTTTTCGACCGATCTATGCAAGGACAGTGTGAAATGGGAAAGCCTGTGACAACTCCTGTATGGAGTCGTGCCTTTTGGCATTGAGGTTGGTGATTGGGCATCGGTCCGCCTTAGTCCTCGACTCCCAACGGCAGCACAAATAGGTGGGGGGGGGGGGCAGGGGGGAAGAGTGCACCCATTTTTCTCTGGTTTGTTTTTGATAGAACCCATAGCATCTTTTAACAGAGGATGGAATGTTTTTAGAAAAGGAATGTTGCGTAGGAAGATAAAAACATTTTTCTTTAAAGGCAAGAGATAGGGTAGGGTTATGATAGTTATGTAATATATATATAAATATATATGGCATAAAATGTTAATTTTAAGTTTAGTAAATTTGTTTTTTTAAATTGATTTGATGTGAAATAATTTTAAATGGTCTGTCCATTTATTTATTTATCTCTTCAAATATGTAAATTATTTTTACATTTATTTAATTCATTAATGATATATGAATGTGTTTTACATAAAATGAATTATTATGAGTTATATAAATTTGTTTTATGTAAAATAAAAAATGTTAATATGTTTTTCATAAGAATCGGTTATGTTAATTGGCTTAACATATGAAGTGTATATATATATTGGAATATGTTTCATGTGAATAATTATTAAATTGTAAAAATTTCTAATTTATGTCATAAGTGATGATTATGAGCTTAGTGAAATTTTCAATCTTATGATATGGATGATGATATTTTTTGATAATTTAATTATTCAAATATGTGCCCTAATGTCCTTATTTTTTAATATACTTCAAGACATGGTAACGAAAAATATGGTTGGTGATTTGTCCACCACCATAAAGCCGAATGACATTAATTATGACATCTGGCATAGGAAGATTCAGTATCTTCTTAATGAGTGCAAGGTTTTGGAAACCTTGACTAATGACATGACTGAGCCTAAAGAGACTATAGATATTGATAATAAACAATATCAAATAAATCTGACCGCATACATGGAATGGTTTAAACGGGATCATAAGACACGCGATACTATGTTGTACTGCAAGCATGATGATCTCATTGGAAAATTTGAGTCCTACAAAACTCCTAAAGAAATGTGGGAAAAGCTCAAGATCATGTACGGTCAAACATCCGCTACAAGGCTTCGTACCTTACACTTAAAGTGGATGCCATATGAGATTGACTCAAGCCGTACTATGTTCAAGCATCTCCGCACTTTAAGTGCGATGGCTCGGGATCTAAGAGCTGGTGGGCATGAGTTTTCTGAAGAAGAACATGTTCTTAATGTGATTCGTTCCATTCCAAGCAAACCTAATCATTGGGCTAATTTTAAGCTCTTGATGACTCATTGTGAGAACATCAAAATCTTCTCAGAAATTTCAAGGCACCTCGAAATGGAGGAAGAATGTTTGAAGGTTCTTGGTCACTCCAATGTTGCTCTTGTTGCCAAAGTGGTAAAACCTAAGGGCAATAAGAACAATCGAGGTAAACAACCTAAGAAAGGCAAACGCCCTTCTCAAACTTCTAGGCCAAAAGGTGGTGTGGTCAAGCAGCAAAAGGCCAAGGGTCATGGAGAGAATAAAGTAACACGATCGAAGTGTTACAACTGTGGAAACAAAGGTCATTATGCTCAGGATTGTCCTGAGTTGAAGAAGGTACCTACTTTCGCTGATTCAATCGAACTATATGTTTGCTCCCATACATTAGTTGCTAACTCCTTTCCTAATTAGATTGTAGATTCGAAAGCAACCAAGCATGCAAGATCGAGCTGGTTATGTGGACTTTCATCGATATCCGATAGGTTCACAAATTGTCGCTTTAGGTAATGGTAGCGACGAAGACATCCTTGGAATTAGGACCTATTAACTCAAATTGGGTGGAGGGAATATGTTACTTCTTTATGACACTATGCACCTGAGGTGCGATGCTGTTTAGTTTCAGTAGTTTCTTTATTAAAACTTGGATTCTGTTTCAATTTTCAGTTTAATTGCTTAGAGATTTTTTATAATGGTCATGTTTTCGGCCATGGATCTTTAAGAGATGGTTTCTTTGTTCTTGATTTGGATGATATTTATAATAATTCATTACTTGCCTTAGTTGTTAATTGTGATCTTGATTCTGAATCTGTTAAATGGCATGCAGACTACTTCTTGTTCCATTGATACCCCTTTTTGCCACTTCTGAGTTCACCCTTTTCAAGGTGATACTTACAATAAAATCCTTCATCTCGTCTTTGCCACTTCACTTTCCTTTGGTACCAACACAGTGACACTTATCTCCATTTCGCTATAACCGGTGTTAATTCACCTAACGCATTTATCCTTCATATTGCATTGACTCTTAGTTCAGATTCATCTCTCCTGTGACAATTCACTGCTCTTTAGTGTTCACGCACTATATTCGTATATGCATTTTACTATATTTCATTTGTCCAATCCGGTTCCACCTCAACTAACCCATTCAACTTTCCTTAGTCACTTTCCTTTGTTTCACTCATCACAACTCAAATCCATTGTGGTCTTTGACTCTCGTTAGACACTTTACAGTGTACTACAAGAGTGTACAATCCCTTTTTATGATCACCATTGTTATCCCTATAGTCAATCAGAACTATATAACAAGGTGATAATCCTATGAAGCCCAAAACACTTAAGAACTTTTCCAATAGGGAAATCAAACATATAATCAGTTGAGAATTCAAACCTATAATCACTTCGTTCTATATCCGTAGTAACTCAAATACACTCTTCGCGTATTCCTACTAGGATGTCTAGCTTCGATTGTTACCTACGCTTCTCTAACAATTCTTTTGCTTAATTTCTTTTGCCAGGTACACATACTTCTTCTTTACATCACCAATTATCGTTCTTCCAAAATTCACTCGAACATTCAGATTCATTATGGGAATCACCAGTTTGACTCCTTAACTCTTAACCTTTCTTACCTCTTTCCAGTAACACTAAATCTATAACTTCAATACACGGGTAACCCTTCATGTTACTCCATAATCTACTTGACCTTTCTCCCTCTTCATTATCCTAGCTTTGGAAACCCCAATATCTGTATTAGTTCTGTTTATTTCAGAATTGTCTTATGCATGCCTTCTAAACTTAATAATTTTCTCAAGCTTACACAATGTATACCTTATAGGAATGTCTTAGCTTATCTAAGGTCTTCGAGGCTTTAAACAATTTCGATCATAGCACCAATACCATTTATCAAAATCAACACAATTCATATTATACCGTTCCAACATATTGTCTCATCTCTTTTTTTTTTTAATATGACACTTCATCATATACTGCCCAATCTCTAAAGTATGCTTATCATCAATGTCAGATTCCTCAATTATTCATACAGTTCTTTTTACTTTCAACACCTTCAAACACATTCCATCTATGATCATAGTCATCAATTACTACAATTTGCTTACCTCACATAAATCCCTATTGGGGTATTGTTGACTTTAACAGACATAAGTCAAATTTTTCATTGAGTCCACAATTAGTGTATTTGCGATCCCTTAATGAAGGTAACACTACATCACGTCATTTTCAGTTTCCCTTTAGGACTTCTTGTCGCTACTAAGTTTCTCTTTTCATTTGATTTCCAGTAATTCACATCGACATATGCCAAAGCCTAGTCATTCGTACTTGTACCTCCATACATTCCACTTCATTTGAGTACTTCACTTTGTGGGTTGGTATTATTTTTCTTAGATTCAAATCAAGAATTCCCAACATTCTTGCATCACGTATGGAGACCTATTCTCTTCATATTGCAATAGGATCACCTCAACTTGAAATTCCACTCACGTCGTTAGATACTTTACATTTCTGTACACACAATGCATATAACCTCTGTAGTATATTTCACCTAGTATGCCTGAGTATCCTCTTGAGATATGATCCCAAAGTGAATTCGTACATCCTTATTTTCAATTTGTTCCCGTCATGATCACTATGAACTAGTAACTTGAATCGTCTGTTCATCTTAACTCAATTAGGGAAATTTTTTTAAAGAAAATATCTTGCTACAATAATTAATACTGTTCACAAATTTCTCGTCAACCAACTAGTTTCCATAATTGCTTTTCAATCATTCGTAGTATCTTAAGAAGCTCAATTTCAATTATACGCATTATCTCAAAAAGAGCAATTTTATACGATAATTTGAAAGAGCGGAACATCCTTTGCACTAAGGTTCTGTGAGACACTATACAATTTCTTTAACACTTATACTTTGATATATACATCACCAGAAATCATTTCGTCTCATCCAAAAACAAAATAGTAGCGTATATTATTCAGAATTCCACAAAACTCCCTTCCGTTTGTGCCAAACCGCGAATAGAGGAATTATGCCATAAACATATCTTTTCTCTTTCCTCGAATTCTTCACATATGATATATCATTTAACACTTTTACACTTTTAATTTCCTCCCAAAAGAGTACGCTAAGTCCTTTTATGTCTTACTTTAACCCATTATGAATCTTACACTATAGTAACTATGAGTGGCACTTATGTAATCACTCACCAATCGTTTCCTCTATTCTGTCCATGTATATTTTTCACATAAGTTCCATTGTTTCACTAAGCATGGTGAACTCACTATCTATACTCCCAAAGATAGATCAACCGAAATGCGACAACTCTTTATATAAATCACGATCATTATTTCATTTTCCACGTGTCATTGAACTGTATTTCACATCGTTTTATTCCCATATCAGTTACGTGCAAGCTTGACCTTTTAAGGTCATATCAGCTTGGCTTATACACTGTCATCTCATTATTGCTGCTTATCTCTTTATTTTCCTCAAATAATCCACGATAGGGTATTCACATTTGTCTTACATTCGAGGCACATCATCCAACACACGACAAAATATATTGTTCAGATACACTGTATCTTTATCTATTTACCCATTCATTTACTATTTCTGTTTCTATATACATATATTCAACCAATCTAGAATTTTTCGATGCACAATCAGTAGAAATTTCCAGTCTTCCTTTTTCCCCTACTATCCCCTTATACTGATTTACAAACTCTTAGCACAATATTTGCATAACCATTTTGGTCCCAAACTCATGCGCTCATGATCATAACCGGTTCACGAGTCCATTTCAGTTCTTCTGTACACTTTCGTCTCACCATTTCTACTTCTTCCTAACCTTAGAATCACTTCGCTCTTTTATTTAAAAGTAAACCGTTATGGTACAATATTGATCTCGTGACAATCTCGCTATCATCATCTATGATATCCACTAACACAAATGTAGTGAATCCATATCTGCCTGATCAGACCATTTTTTTTTCTCAGTTCCAATTATTCCCATTTCGTCGAATAAACAAGGCACAACTCTAATTCCCTAATCTTCTCGAACTTTTACTCGCACATAGGCATACTTTAACCAATATGTTTCTCATATCCACAGTGGATCTTTCCAAGCTATAAACATGTTCGTTTTTTGTCGCCGTAATATTTCCACTTTAATCCCCTGATTCATTTTGATAACATTTCTTTCTTCAATCAGTCCATGTCAACGTAGTCATACTAATACCACATTCGAGGGTTTATAACCACTGTACAATATAAATCTCATTATCCATTTGAGTTTTAGTACTGCTTTTCACCCTCAGACGGACGGTCAATTAGAGAGGACCATTCGGACACTTGAAGGAATGCTCAGATCATGTGTGATGGACTTCAAAGGAGTTTGGGATGGACATTTGTCATTGATCAAATTTGCTTTTAATAATTCGTACCATTCAAGCATTCAAATGGTTCCTTATGAAGCCCTATATGGAAGGAGATGTAGGACTCCAATATGCTGGGATGAAGAAGGGCAGAGTTACTTCAGATGATAGTGGACAAGGTTAATCTGATTAAGAAACGGCTTAAGGCAGCTTAGGATAGAATGAAGAGCTACACTGATGCTCACCGAAAGGAGATGGAATATAAGGTCGGTGACAAGGTATTTCTTAAGACGTCTCCTTGGAAAGGAGTCTTGAGATTTGGCAAGAAGGGCAAGTTAAGTCTGAGATATGTGGGTCCATATGAGATCTTAGAGAGAATCGGACCGCTAGCCTATAGGTTGGCATTACCCACAGAATTGTCTCAGATAAATTACGTTTTCCATGTGTCCATGTTAAGGAGGTATAGATCGAATCCATCTCACATCATTCAGACCGCTGAAGTTCAGTTAAGTGATGATTTGAGTTATGAAGAGATTCCAGTGGAGATCTTGGA
>JANZLX010000211.1:7686830-7704525 GCA_025531955.1 Erythroxylum orinocense | reverse complement strand
GTTGCAATTCTAGGGTTAATGATTTGTGTTGATTAATTATACAATTAATCTAGAATTTCGTGTTTAATTTTCTTTCAGTAACTCCTTAGCATATAAATTATACGAGAATGTATAAAGAACATAGAAACCATTTATTGTGAGGCTAACAACACAAATATATCATAAATTATGCTAGAATACAAAGGTGAACAACTTACTGTAGGAGATACCCAAAACTTCACAAGCATAGTCCAGAACAAACAAAACTGCACTGATGAATATGTTATTCCGTAAAAATTAAAAAATGTTTAAATTCCATTCTCAATGAGGAAAATAAATACACATTCTCATTTCTATCTTATCTGGTTCTGTCTGATTTTGATGAGGCTGAGCGCTGTTATTTGGATTCATGAGTCTGGTTGGTTTTATCTAAAGAGTACCTGTAAAACAATAAAAGGTACGCCGGGGATTGATTGCCAACAAGCCCCTCTGACGCTCAAATTAGTCTTTTTGGTGAGGGCTTTAATAACAGTCAATAGAGAATATCAAGGTTTTCAATGTCATATCTGTCTCCGGGTGAGGTTATGCCTTATTTAAGAAATTCCTGCTAGCTTTAAGTCACTGTCTATGAATGGGCCGACCGATCCACATGCCGTTCTAGATCTAAGCTTGGGCCTAGCACGACCGACCCAACCATTATCATTACTACTTGTAAATAATTACTTAATATATAAAAGAGACACCTCCCCAAATGAGGTACGTTTTTGTTCACACTTTGCACTAGATATGCGCCTCAATTTGGCATCAAAGTCAAGGAGTAGACTTAATTAGGGTAGCAACTAAAGAAAAAGACTTCCAAGTAGAACTAGAATTAAGTTGGCACCACCTGTCAGAAGCTGAAACAAAAGGACGCGTTGTCATTCAATTTTTCAACAACGCCGATAAAGGATTAGCTAATGGCCAAAAAAATGCCTCCAGGTGGAGATCATATTGTAAGTCAGCAACGGGCGACAAAAAAATTTGCGTAGTTGTGAGAGCAAATTCGAATTTTGACAGAGGCAACACGAAGCAAGAACACCTCAACTATAGGGGAACGCCTTGCAGTTCAGTAGACCGCGGACTCTTTGAGTCGAACAATGCACCACTTGTGCACCTTCAGATATATCGGACGAAGAAGGACGTAATCGAAATCATGGCATCCCGCTAATATTACCAACGTTTAAGCTTCTCATCTTGGAAAATATATAATGACTAGCTTGACCTAACAGATCATGTAATATAAGAAACAATAGATTTACATGGGACCTCCGATGCCATACTTCGAATCTATATTCAATCTCGCACAATGGAGACCTCGTTTCGAGCTGTACTTTAAGCGGGTTTAGTGATTTGTGTCTCGTTCCATGATTAATGTATGTTAATACCTAGGCTTTCGTTTTTACCTTGTTTGGTTCTCTCGTATCATCTGTGATTGTTTCTGTTGGAATAAGAGGATCCAACGATAATGAATGTAATGAAAAACAAGTCTCGATTCTGAGTTGAGGGGTTTTGTATGCGATAAATATGAATACAATGCATTACAGCTTTAATTTATTATGGTAATTATCTATAACTGGAGATCTCTTTTCCGTACTTTGCTCATCTTGTCGTTGACCCAAATGATCAAAATGTACCAACATATAAGTAGATTATATTTCTTTAAGCCGACATCAAACACTTTCAACACTTTCAGGCACCGCAACCCATAGAAGCCCCCCAAGTCACCTATCAGATTCACACTAGCAGAAGATATACCTCCCAACCAACTTCTTGAAGTCTTGTACCTAATCCTCACCAACTTGAACTGAACAGCCAGCTCACCCAATATGTCAAGCCTTATTACAAACTGCATTGAAGTGTAAAATGGAGCAAACTAAAATGAATCCTCCAATTACAACCCTTCTCTTATTATAAAACCTCTTACACAGTATTCATCTACTCTAATATAAGATGAAAGAATCAAAATAATACAAATGTATATGATTCGGTGGAATAAAATTTACGCTTGCTTTTTAGTTGATTCTCTTTCTTTCTCCATATGTTCGAAGAGGCTTCCATCATAAACAGCTCTAATTGTTTCTTTGTGCAGCAAACCATTCTTGTCTTTGCAAAGAACATAAAGGATCTTCCATTCTGTATAGCTAGCAAACCTACAATATGCAGCAGCCACATTTTCAGTTTTTCACTTATTCCCATTATGAAATATACCCATTTTCTTATGCACAAACGAAAATGCAAAGAAGAGAAACACAAACAAAACTGACCATCCTGAATAGTTCTTAGGTTCTCTGTTAGCCTTGAGCATTCCCTTCAATTCGTCTGATGTTAAGGCATCAGGACGAGAATGTGCATGCTTAGCGAAAATTTCTTCAAACTTTGCTGGAACAAACCTGTAATTCAGGTACAAAACTCGCTCTATTATTTAGCCACCAAAAAAGAATTTTAACATCAGAGACTTTGCAAATACTACTTTTGTTTTTATCACTTCTGGCGATGAATAGCCATACCCAACAAGGACTTGAGCATGAACAACAATCAAGGGCAAATGTTATTCAATTTTATTCTTTTCACCAACCATTTAATTTTCCAACGGTGATATAAAAGTGATCACTCAATGTCCATTCTAATGTAAAATCTCAATTAAGAACACGAAATGACCCAATACTACAATCTTAACTCAAAACTTGTTATATTTATGTTATAATTACAAAGAAGGGACAACAGTTTGCAAGATCAAATATTATATATAAGTACACAACAAGATTAAATATTAAAATTAGTACACAACAAGTTAATTATGTCATTGAATCCGTCATTTGTTCTCAGGAAATATTTAATTGCTAATTAAATAATATATGTTTAATTCTTTATACCTTCCTTCTGTGTCATAAACACCAGAATCGCTTCCGTGTTTGGCTCTGTGGATATTCTTTATCTCAATAGGAAATAGCAGAGAAGGAAACTTTCCCTGCAGGACAAACGAAATTGGTAAATGGAAATATGAAATATGAAAAGGTGTAGACTTTAGACCAACTCAAAGAATACACATCACCGCCCATGGAGCTAACTTTTGTTCTCAGGCTTAAGTTTACACGTCTCTCAGCTCAAAAGAATGATGTAGAACTGACAAAAGCACGAAACCCCACAACTTGCTTATAATGATAGGTTTACTGGAATTATAATTTACAGTTAAATCTGGTATTAGTCCACACATGTGATGATAACAAAACTAAAAAATACCCATTTTCACAAGCTTCGGATAGAGTTCAGCAGAAACATAGAAATCGACTCTAGTGCCGTTTTCACTTTTCATTGGTACGCCAAAGCACATGGCAGGATATCATACGATTTGCATTCCACTCAACGGAACATCAAAATCGTTTCACTTTATTCTGTGAAAGTCACTTCATCATGCGTTAAATGGAAAAAAGCGAGCACTTGCTATCCAAACGATAAGTACGGGCAGATACTCATTTCAGATAATTACTAATTCAATCTTTAACTAACTATATTTATCTTAGTAAACAACCCAACCCTTAATTACTTCTTTCACTGTGACAATTTTGAGTTAAAAACTTTTTGATACGCAACTCTGTCGCTGGAAAGTTAACTTTTTTTCGAAAGTAAGTTAGAGGGTGGTTGTTTACATTTTTGTTTTTGTTGAAAGAAAAGCAGAAGAAGCAAACGGCCTTTAACTTTTTGACAAGAAAACAAATGATTGATTAGAAAATGTCAAGATTGAAATTTCCGAAGTAAGGGGATAGAACAAGAAGGGATATTTACGAAAGAAATTATGTAGAGAAATAAAGAGGAAGACATACAGGGCGAGTCTTCTGGCTGAGAGCAACATTGATGAAGATGGCACCAGCGGTGGACAACAGTAGACCACACCCAATAGCCCGAAAACCTGTTAAAATCCCAAAAACGAACAACCACTTTATACAATATTCCCGAGAAACAATAGCAAAAAGTAGAACAGTGCACAGAAACTTATGTGCATAAGCAGAGAAAAAGAAACCACCTCTGAAGGTCTCCCATGGGTAGACTATTCCATCTTGGTTCTGGTCAAAGAAGAAAACGTGCTTCTGCAAGACGCTTACATCGCTTGGCACAAATTTCCCTGCAACAACATAGTTTCAAATAAACAGAAACTTTACGCTTGCACGTCCAAAAAATAAGACCGTGAAGAGGAAAATCCACCAAGAACAGAAAGATGATGAATTGGGTTACCATTATTATTGGCGCCGGATAAAGAAGAAGTGGAAGCCATGTCCAAACTTTGAAGGCGTATGAAGTTAATCAGGGATTGTCGAGGAACAAAGCAAAAGGTTTGCTCTTTAGGTGGAGGGCTGGAAATTGGAATCTCGATGAAGAACCGAGTAGAAGATTGGTGAATATAAAGGAAATAATAAGAGCGCAACTTATTCCCGGCTGCTTAAACCTTTTTGGAGTGCGAACATAACTTGATACACAACACAACAGCTCAACCACCTGTGGATGACATATTATATACTATAAAAAGGTTGCATTGGGTGATGTGACGCAAAAGAAATTCAATGCTTTGTCTGTCTGTCAAACTTAATGTTAATAATATGCTTTCGGCTGTAACGGCAACATGCAATGAAGCAGTCTTTGTTTTGTTCCGTTGTGCATATTATCTCTTAGTTGTTATTTATATACAAATTCCCCCCTTCCCATGGCTCGGCTTCGGCGGCTTGGTCGCACATGCAATCTGGGACTTTGTTATTTTATCCTCCGGAGTAATCGCCATTGCTGACGCGATCGCACAAAGCATAATACTTTTTATTTAAAAAACAAAATTAAAGATTAGAATTAGATTAGATAATTATAATTAACTTGAAGTTCTCTAGAGGACAAAAGCAGGAAAACGTGTTGGCCACAACCCCTAATAATTGTGATTTCCCAGCACTTCATTTATTAAAAAAAAAACAAATACATGCTTACCACTCAAATAATTAATAGTTCTAACTTCTAAGCAATGACGATGCTGTAATTGGTAATTTGTCCATAAAAACATTATTAGTATTGGTACGTGTTATTTTTTAAATCTAAATGGTTATATATTGATTATAATATTAGTAAAAATGAGAGAATTATTTAAAAAATGGTTTTAGAGTTCATTAAATTTTTAATCGAACCCAAGATAATTAATGAAATAAAGTTACATGGGATCTCAAGAGAAACTTTTGTAATTCATTTATTCCTTTTGAATAACACAAAATATGAATTATTTCTTATTCTTAATAACAAAGTTGGTTAAAAAGAAGAAAAGTTTTACCATTTTTCATATGCAAAAATAGTGGCATATCAAATTCGACAAAGAGTCAAGATCTTTTGTCCAATTTTATTTTGTCTCATGAAATCTCAGCCATTTATTTTGCGAGTCTCATACGGGTCTCATGTGAGATCCTTATAAATAAATTGCTGAGATTTATTGGACACAATAAGACATCATAATATTAAACAGAAAATTCGGACTCTTTAACAAAGAGAGAAAAATATACATATATGTATAGAATAAAGACCCTAGCCGGAACTGTCTTTGCCAAATTGCCAATTAAGCAATGTCTATGCCAAATTGCCAATTAAGCAACCTTTCGATCATCAATCATCTCATCTAACGAAAAGAAGGAACACAGATTGCGGAGAATGATAAAATAAAAGTAACGTAGAAGCAAATTGGCATCTAAATCTCAAAATATGTGCACGCAAACGTTTTGCTTTTTCATTTTCTTTTCTTTTCCTTTGGGTATTCTTCCTTTTTTGTTAATTAGATAGCACCACACGCAATGCTTTCCCGGCACCAAGGGATTGAGAGTTTTCGGATGCCTCACAAGTTCCCACAAATCATTGTCCACAAATTTTGAATTATTTCAATTAAATAAAGATAATTTAGGGATGAACAGATCATAAACGTGACGACTGTGACTTTTGCACTTGAAGCCTTTTAGTAGTATTTTGCAGGCAATTATGTTACGTTAACTTCAAGAACATAACAGTATCCATGTTGCTTTTGATAATTTATAAGTGTTTTGTTAAGATGTCCACGTTGCCTTTACATTATTTATCATATTTACACACTTAACGTGCTTAGAAGAGAAGAGGCAAGAGCCTGGATTTTTTGCCCGTTGAATCATTTTGAGGAGTCGGTCTGAATCTCACCGAATAATACCAACTCGTGAACGTAAACAGTCAGAAGTGGAGGCCAATCCAATGGATGTTTCTGAAACATGTCGAACATGAAGACATACAACGTGGTTGAGCTATGTTGGAGTCAAGTCTACATGGGCCGACTGGATATACCTCATGTAGTTTTGCCCTTCGAGAAAACATTCACTTGTTATAGGAAAACACGAAATAGACACTTTAGTTCCCGAATGCCCCAACAGTTAACCCTTGCTTAAATTGAATCGATTGCCTTCCAAGTTATCAATCAAAACCTAACTGGAAACTTCCAAACTTTAGAATAAAATTCATATTTAAGCAAACTTAGCTTTCTGGCGCTACATGATCAAGCAGTGGTAGTAGTATAGCTATTTACAAGTATAGAGTAACTACAAGATAAAAAAGTTAAAAGGCTTACAGGAATTATAAGGATCTTTTTACAAGGAATCATTTATCTAAATCTTGCTATGCCAAATTTTTTCATTACAAGTTAAGTTCCAACATTATCATATCATTTTTTATCACCTCCTTCATTTCTTCTTAGGCCTCTCTTTTTTTCTTTTACAGTTTTTAAGTATGATCTTCTCATCAGATGATTTGTTCTTAACATATCCAAACCACCTAAATTTTATCTCTCTTAATTTGTCAATAATAGTAGCTACCTTTAAATTGTTCTTTACTATTACATTCTTAACCTTATCTCTTATAGAAAATTTTTAATTTAAAAGTAAACATGTAATTAATGAGAAAATCAAATTATATTAGACAAAGTATATCTATGGACAATTAAAAAATGAGGTCTTTCACACCCATATAATGCATAAAGAAAGTTATTGAATAACTTGTTTGAAGTCATAAGTCTCTTATTTCTAAAATATTTGAATGGAAACTATAGAATACTATCTTTGATATTATCAACTTATTTTATTTATTGGATGTTCAAAAATAAAGCTTAGTTTGGTGAGATAATTATATCAATGGAGATAAACAATTTATTTAGAATACATATATCTGCAGTTGACTTAGAAGATAAGGATGATTATATTTTTGAAGTAAGACAATTATTTAAGTTGAATGAAACAACTGAATTACAAGGAATAAATACATTTTGAATTTCAAAATTAAAATAATTAGTTTAAAAGATTAAGCTAGTTACACGTTTTAAAGATAATTAACTAAGTCAAATGTGTCAATTTACCTTGAATAATATATAAATAAAATAAAAAGAAAGGGAGAAAAATAAGAAGAACTAGAGAAAAACAAATAGAAAGTTAAAAATTAAAAGGCATTATTAACTTTTCAAATAATAAATTAAATAAAAGAAAAAGTTGTAGCTGTCTTTACAAAATATAACACATATGTAAAAGTATTACATTTTTCAGAAAAAGGGCAAAAGCAAAGTTGGATTGTTGAGGTTCTAATAAGTTTTGTAAGGCCCAAGCTCGACTTGAATGGTTTGAGTCTAGCTCGAGGCCTGATCAGCAAAGTTGGATTGTCGAGGTACCAATAGGCTTGGTAGGGCCCAAGCTCGACTTGAACAGTTTGATTTGAGTTTGAGTCTAGCTCGAGGCTTAATCGGACCTAGAGATTTAAGCTTGAAGCCCAACCCCATCAGGCTATTTGGCTCAAAGAGTCATCAAGCTTTAGCCTAACTCCATTTTTATTATTTTATTTTTAATATATATATATATATATAATTTTGACATGTATATATAAATAAAAAGATTATATTATAAATGAGAAATACAACATTCATTTAATTAACACAATTACTTATTGAAAAATGTACTTTTTTATGAATTTATATATTAAACTTACAAAAAAATGTTAAAATGAATAAGTTAAAACTAAATTCATTTTTAAAAGAAGTGAACAAAAAAAGAGTATATTATATATGAGAAATATAACATTCATTTTATTAGCATAATTGCTTAATGAAAAATGAGTTTTTTTAATGAATTTATATATTAAACGTGCATAAAATGATAAAATGAATAAGTTGAAACTAAATTCATTTTAAAGTAAGTGAACAGAAAATATTATATTATATATAAGAGATACAACATTCATTTAATTAGAACAATTGCTTAATAAAAATGAGTTTTTTTAATAAATTTATATATTTAATATACATAAAAAGAATAAATGAATAAATTGAAACTAAATTCATTTTAAAGAGAGTGAATAAGAAAGATTATATTATATATGAGAAAAGAACAATCATTTAATAAGCACAATTGCTTCATACAAAATAATTTTTTAATAAATTTATATTAAAGGTACATAAAATGATCAGATGAACAAATTGAAACTAAATTCATTTTTAAAGGATGTGAAAAAATTTGTATTGTATATGAAAAATAAAAAAGATTGTATTATCTAAACAAAAGAATATCATCGTGCTAATATTATCCAATTTTTTTTAATGATACAATTTACATAAAGACAAATGAAATTTTCAGCTAATGTTGGAGTCTTGAAGAGTGGACACGAGAGACTAGAGATTGAAAAGTTGATATTGAAGTTGAGAATTTGCAAAACAAAAAAAAACACAAGTAAATCTTCAGTTACAAAATAGTAATGAAATCATATGAAAAATAAGTAATTCCAAAACAAAAATTAAAGATAACAAACCTGTAGTACAGAAAAGGGGATAATTATTTAATATGAGAAAAGAACAATCATTTAATAAGCACAATTGCTTCATACAAAATAATTTTTTTAATAAATTTATATATTAAATGTACATAAAATGATAAGATGAACAAAGTGAAACTAAATTCATTTTTAAAGGAAGTGAAAAAAATTGTATTGTATATGAAAAATAAAAAAGATTGTATTATCTAAACAAAAGAATATCATCGTGCTAATATTATCCATTTTTTTTTAATGATACAATTTACATAAAGACAAATGAAATTTTCAACTAATGTTGGAATCTTGAAGAGTGGACACTGGAGACTAGAGATTGAAAAGTTGATATTGAAGTTGAGAATTTACAAAACAAAAAAAAACACAAGTAATAATTATATCTTCAGTTACAAAATAGTAATGAAATCCTATGAAAAATAAGTAATTCCAAAACAAAAATTAAAGATAACAAACCTGTAGTACAGAAAAGGGGATAATTAATCATTACGATTGTCAATAGTTTGCACAACTTCATCTGCATGTATAAACATTATTATGTAAATAATACCTAGTATTGTAATAATTGCATTAAATGAATATTAAGCACATGATAATAATTAATAAACAATTAAATATACCTTCATCATCAAATATATTACCTAAATATTTTTAAGTTGAATGACTAGTCACCTCCATATCAATACCTATGGCTATATTAATATAAAAATTAAAAAACAATATACTATGAGAAAATATCATAAAATAGACAAAATTAATATATCATAAAGAGAAAAGTGTATCCTCAATATCTTCTTCATCTAATCAACTTTGGGCATACATAAGGGCATTTGCAGTACCATGAAGTCAAATATGAGGAGGACTAATAGCCTGAACATTAAAACTAAAAGCAGATTCCAAAGTAATAGTAAATGATGGGATTGCTAACAGGTATTATGCAATTACTTGCATAATCAAAAAAGTATTTCTATGAATCTTCCTCCATTGCAATACATTGAACTCCACACCTTCAATTTCAGTCTCACAATCTTCCATCAAATATTTGTCCAACTTCATCGTAATGTAAAAAAACCTAACCCTTTATTCTTTCATGAATTTTGTAAATGAGAGTATCAAACTACTCTTAGCAGATGATCCCGAACTTGAACCTAAAGTTGGAGCTAAACAGTCTAAACTATTTCGATCTTGAATTTTATCAAATTTGAGTTGATAATCATTAAATAAATCATACTAGAATTGTTTAATGACATCAACATGCTCTTTAGCCTGATAACCATAAAACATGTTATATATAAAATTAACCTCCTCCATCTTTTATCTCTGGTCCAACATAGATATGATTGCCACAATACCTCCAACTATGTACTAGTAAGAATTAGGTTTTTCTGTCATCTGCTCTCATATAACTTGCATCACCTTATTGGAATCAAACATCCAATCAAATAAAGCTTTCTTGATCTCACACATATTGAGAAAGCAACTATGCAATGGTGGATATTTTATCCCCAAGAATAATTCAGTAGTATTATAAATATTCCCAACTTTGCACAATGTTTTTTAGCCAAGTTTTATTGCTATTTTGTAAGTAGGTAAGTATACTGAGTATCTCTTTGTCTTAGCCTAGTAAACACCTCAACATATAGGATTCTAACTCTATCTTGAAGATGAAGTTCCATCTGGTAGGACAATCAAATACCAACTTCTTCATCCTTAAAATACAAAATTGTTGTGTAGTATCTTTAAAACTTTTAACTCCTTTTGGTGTTGCACTCTAATATATTATAGTATTTCGAATCAAATCTCCTAATTCCTCTATCATCTCCAACCTATCCTTCATAATTAAATTCAAAATATATGTTAAAAAAATGCATATGAAACAACCTCCTAATGCGTAACTTATTCCTTACCTTTTGAATCATCGCATCATTCTTGCTAAAATTGTCAATCGTTATGGTAGATAACTTGGTGTTGATATTCCAATCGATTAAACACTCGTTCAACATGGTTGCCAACCTTCTACTTGTATATGGTACCGATTATAAATAAATCTAATATTTACAAATATGAAAAAATATTAATTATAACATAATAAAAAAATGTAACAATATTAAATAATATAATTTGTCTCAGTATTCTATTACGTAAAGACCAATCATTGTCAATATAATGTGACATCACTGTCATATAATCCTTTTTTTTAATTATTAGCTATCCATATATTTGTTGTGATGGTAACCTGTCCTTCAATACTCAACAATGTTTTTAAATTTTCTTTATTTTGATCCATGTATATCTTTATAATATTTTTCTTTAAGTTATTCCGATTTGGGATCTTGAAAGTCAATTGCAATGAGGTAAGAAACATCCTAAATCTTTTGCTATCAACTATAGAGAGTGGATTTCATCACCATTGACCATAATAGTCATCAACATTCTTGATATGTTATTATAATTTATAGCAATCATTTCATTCTTCCCTCTCATTAAGTTAGGGGTAAAAGTTCCCCTGATACGAACTTCTATCTATTACACGAATTCAAATGTCTCTTTAAATGAGAGGTTCCATCTTATTAATTCCCATCCAACATATTGTGATAATATGTACATTTAGCCTTCCCTACTTCATCCATTGATATAGTCTTGTTAAAGTGAATTCAAACACCACTTTTCAATGGAGCTAGACTTCTATCTTCAATTCGTACTAGATTAGAAATATCAGCTTGTATACTCTCAGGTACTATAATAGAACTTTCTACTAAAGGAATATGCTCATCCATTTGAAATAATTAATATATATAACTATATAAGTTGTTCATAGACATTTACATGTATACATATACTTTTATCATGATGACGATGACGATGACGATAACATCCATATTAAATACATTAAGATGTTATTACTTGAATTTATATGTATTAATTAGTGACTATCTAGAATTGACAAATCCAATCTAAAAACTTTTTTTCCAAAGGTTGCTCAAATCTTGGCATCATCACCTTTACACTAATGACATTTATATATAATCCCTGATAGGTGTATGAGATTATAGATTTCTTTCTATATCAAAGATCTGTAAACTTTATCTTTTTCTATGTGTTGAAAAAAAAAGTTCTTTGCATGCTAATAGTTAAATCGGTTGCAATTTATGATAGTTCAATCCAATTGTTCAACCTTGTCAAACTAAGTGTGATAATGGGAAAGGAAAATATGCATTCGTTTTAACATCCAAAAAACTTAGTTCATTTCTAAATGAACCATCATCTTGATTACTATCCTAATTAACATCCAAAAAGCTATTTAGAATAAAGGCACCAATTTGATTAAAAAAGATACCATGATGAACAAAAATCAGCAACAAACTAAATCTTTATAGATTGCAAAATAACAAATCAAAGAAATATAGTGCTTTCATTTCCTTCCTAACAAAAGAATCAAAATGCATCTTTTGTATAAAATAAACAATGACACGAAGCATAATAACCATCAAATAGAAACAAAACTATAAAATAAAATCACAAATATACTGAATTCCCTAAAAAAACATAAAAGAGTCAACTAATTGTAGATGAGGCAGTACAGTGGGAGAGATATCAAATATGTTACACTCGAAGGCTGAATGGAGGGAGTGGGATGAAGGGGTGTCAAACTAGGTAAGAGAGAGTGAGGTCTTGGGGTGGTTTTAACTTATACTAAAAATAATGTCATTGTACTTAGGTGTAAAATAAAAGCTCCAAGAATAAAATGATGTTGTTTTATTTAGGTGTAAAACAATATCATTTTACTTAGGCATAAAATAAAAAGACCCCTAGAATAAAATGACATTTTTTCACATCATACATTATAAAACCAGAATTCCATTTTCTCAACATAAAATGACGTAATTTTACATTCATTTTAACCATTCGGGCCTCTGGTTGGGCTAAGACTAGAGCTATTAGGCCTAAACCGGGCTCGAGGCTTGACTTTTAAAAAACAACTTTGGCTTAAAGCCTGATAGCAGACTAATATGTCATCCCTAGGTACCAATAATGCGATCTTGGCATGTAATTAGGTTACTGCTATGAAACAAAAGGAAGCTTCTTGCAAATTATTTTCTTCTCCTGCTCTTTTCTTTTAAAGACACGTTAGAATCGTTATCAATTTAGCCTATGAAATTAGCTTCTCTGAACTCAAATTAGTATTTGCATTTTGTTTGTCAAATTAGACCTATAAGAAAAAGATAAGAAGGTTCAAATATGAAATAAATACTAATTGATACATAATAATTGTTAAAATTGCAAAAATTTCACACTTTTTAATACATTATTTTATTTTAAATTATAGTTATTATTTAATAACAAAATATAACTCATTCTATCACAAATTTCATACTAACTTAAATAATGCAACTTATATACTAATTTGATTATATGGCTAAAGTTAGTGAGAGCTTTCTCAATACTTATATAGCCACAAATCCACAATTTATGTTATTATTTTTATTAATAAATTTTATGTCAAAACCAATGTTGCAAATACCGTATTAGATTTGGTACCGGATTAGGTTTTGGTAAGGTACTATACTAGTATCAGTCAATATCGAGTATCGTTTCGATTTTTAAATTTATGAAATAGTCCCTGAATTTTTTTAAAATTGCAAAATAGTTCGTTATCATATTGTACAGTTGTACTGTATATTTTAACCCTGTCTCTAAAAATCATAATAATAAATAATAATTACAATTAATATGAAATAACACTAATTTTCATATATTTCTCTTATAAATAATAACCATAATTTTTATAAAAAAAGACAATCATCATCATATAAATATAAAATTAAGAACAATATGAAGTATTTAAAATATTACAATTTCAATTTTCATTATATAATTAATAATAATTACATTAAAACATCAATAAAATGAACAATAAATATCCTTAACTCTCAAATTATTACAATTTACAACAAGAGTTCATAATAAGGAAACAACCAACTAGAATTGAAATATGAAACAAAAACATCTATTATTTAGTTTTCGTTTTTAAAGGTTTTTTGTTGTGGTTTTTGTAAATTCATAAACAACTCTTAAAATCGTGTTTGGTTAAACATGTTTGTATATTTCATTTTCGAAAATAAGAAAACGGTAACTATTTTACGAAAACATAAAAATAACATTTTCGTGATTCTAAAAACAGGTTTTCATCTATTTTGAAACGTTTTTTATTTCACAAAACATTCTCTTATCTGTGCCAACTTCATCTTTTGTGTCTTCACCGGTGTTGCAATATCTCCAAGTTTGTTTTCATATCTATCTATTGCTTTTGCGATTTCTCTTGTCTCTCTTATCCATAACATCATACCCGTCATACTTCTTACTGACTATCGATACTACTTTCTTGTTTTCTCTTTGTGTTAACCTAAGCTAAGTATATTGTTGATAATAGGATCAATCACATTAGTTTGGTAGTAAAAACCTAAATAGAGAAACTAGGTGTGATGGAGGAGAGATATGAACCAACACAGAACCGTGAAAGAAAGAGAGATATAAAGACAATAACAGTACTATAAATGTAGCCATGCTTACTAAAAGCAACATGTAGAACTTCTGCTTTGAGCATAAGCTTTTGCATTTTTTTTTTGGTGATGATAAAGAATATGATGCACTCTCATTCTTCCTCTTAATAACAATTTTTCTAACTAGAATGAGTTTTTGTGCGACGTGTTTTAGTTCTTCAGTTTTTGCTTCACCTCCTTTGCTAAACATAACGGCAACTTCATCTTTTTGTGGCAAACTGATTCTTTATAAAGAACCTAACATAGAACCGTGAACATCCATGAAGTAATGTTATTAAAACCGAAGGCTATAGCTATTCTCTTGATCCTCACATCATTTTAAAACGGAGAAAGCTATAGTTGTTTTCTTCTTCCTCACTTCTTTGTAGTTGTTTTATTCTTGGACTTCCCGTCATTCTTTCTCTTTGTCCTCACGTCTTTATAGCTATTTTCTTCTCATCCTTTTGCCTTTAATGTAGCATAGAGTGGAGCATAGGTGGCATAGAGTGGAGCGTAGGGTGAAGCCTATTCTTGTCTTCACGTCATTTAATGTGGCATGTGGAGGCGTTATCCCTTACAAAAGTGAAGCCTATTCTTGTCTTCACATCATTTATTGTGAAGCCTATTCTTGTCTTCACGGTAGCTTATAAGCGTGGAGAACTAAAACATTAAATGCATTTCTACGTGAGTTGAATTTGGTATATATGTAGCCATACTTACGTTGTCATCTTTCGTTATGTTTTAACTAAACATAAGAAATTGATGACAGAAAGCATAAGAGAAAGAGACTTTGTAGTCACGAATTTTGTGTTGTAAATGTTAATACATGTTCACAAAGATGTGTAACAATTGACCATTAAATAAATTAGAATTCAAGTTGAACACGTTAGTGTAAGACACTATTATAGCACATTAAAATCCATCTTTTTCTATCAATTTTGTGTTGTGTTGAAAAATTTTCCATTTTTACCATCTCAATTATATTTTAAGCTTCTCGACCCTTTACTCATGAATCCTGTTGAAGTGGCCTATAGCCTGAAGCTAAAACTGAAATGAAGGAATGTGTAAATGGTTTACTGTAGTGGTTTTGCTACCAAGTTTTCATATATAGTGAAAATCTAATTTGTGTATAAGTTTAGACACTAAATATTTTTTTATAAATTGTTATGGTTGTCACATGTTTATTTTGAACCATATTTAGCATTTAATACTTTGTAGAAATTGTTGTAATTGATGTCACTTATATGTTATTACATTTCCTGATGGAAGGCTTGAGCAATATGAATGATTACAATAATTGTATGGAAGTAAATGAAAAATATGGGGTATGGAATGATACTATAGAAATGTATTTAATATCCTTAATGGTTAAAGAAATGAAGAAGGGAAATCGAACAACTACTACCTTTTCCAAATCTGGTTGGAAGAATATTAAAGCAAGGCTTCAAACAAAATTCAATAAGGAGTATACCGATATTCAATTGAAGAATAAGTATATTGAATTAAGGGCCAGATTGAAGAATTTCAAAAACTTACTTAAAGAAACAGGAATCGGTTACAACTCTTTTACTGGTGAAGTTAATGCTACAAATAAATATTGGGAAAATCTACTTAAGGTAAAATATGTCTTTTGTTTTATTAATATATCATATTATATAATATTCATTCTCATATATCTTTTTCATCATTATAGGTGCATAAAATAGCTCACAGATTCAAGAAAAAAAGGATGTAAGGAATTTTTAGACTTGTGTCATATTTGTCGAGATACTACTGCAACTAATGTGCATGCACATCCATCAACTAAATCTCCATAGAATAGTACAGAAGAGGAACTTGGAAATGATGTTGATGAAGATTATTCGTATAATGGAAAAGAAGATCAAGATAAAAGTTCTTCGTTTAAGAGAAAGAAGTCGCTTAAGAACAAGAATGAAACAGCCCAGATTACTCGTTTACAGATATTGTCTGCTTTGGGTCTTGGCCCAGCCAAGCCCTCACGGTTTTGCTTTTATCTAGGCCTTCTTAGGAGGTCACCCATCCTAAAACTACTCTCACCCAAGCACATTTAACCTCGAAGTTTCGATGGGATCCGGTGCATTAAGCTATGAAAAAAGCGTCTGTAAGGGAGAGGTATTCATACCCTTGTAAGGCGTACTTCGTTCCCCTCTCCAGCCGATGTGGGATCTCACACTCTCCACCCCCTTAAAGCCCTGCCCTCTTTAAGGTCCAGCCTATCTGGCACAACGGTTCGGTTACCGGCTCTAATACCACCCTGTAATAACCCAGATCACCCGCTTACATATATTGCCCACTTTGGGCCTTGACCTAGCCAGGCCCTCATAGTTTTGCTTTTTCCAAGGCCTTTCCAAGAGATCACCCATCCTAGAACTATTCTCACCTAAGCACATTTAACCTCGGAGTTCTGATAGAATCCGATGCATTAGGCCATGAAAAATGCGTCTGTAAAGGAGAGGTATCTATACTCTTATAAGACGTATTTCGTTTCCCTTTCCAACCGATGTAGGATCTCACAAAGAAGGCAAAGAAGACACTTCCTAACATTGTATAAGAAGCCTTACTTATACTTAGTGAACAATCAAAAAGAAAGAATGATTTACTTGAGAAAAAACTGAGTGAAACGTCATCCACTGTAGAGAATAGATCTCAAGAATCTAACATAATGATGGAATGTCTGAATTCTTTAGATGAATTGGGTGTTAACGGTGTGCAATATGGAAAAATTGTGAAGGCCTTACATGATTCTCCACTTTATAGGGATATTTTTTTGAAGATGACACAAACAAGGAAGCTGAATTGAATTATGTCGCTTTAGTTATATTTTCATGTTATTGCTTATCGAATTCTTATTGATTTGACACTTTTATATTAAGCACTATTCCATATTTTGGACATTTTAAGTTTGTGCTTTGTATGAATATTTGACTTAATTTTAAGTATATATTTTGTATGAATATTTTTTTTCTATATTTGATTAAATATACTTGATTGAATATTTTATTAATTATTTAATTTTGGCATTGTATATACATGGATTTCTTATCAGATTTCGAATCAGATTCTAGTGATGAATGGAAGAAGGTAATCATTATTTCTGTAGCTGGGGAGAGAACAAATATTTTTATTTACAAAAGCAACCATGTAGAACTTCTACTCTACCATGTCATGATTGGATATTAGAACTTTTGAATGGGAATCCTACATGGATTTATGAAAACTTAAGAATGAGAAAGATAATCTTCTTGAGCTTATATGATGAGTTGAAGAGTTTAGGAGGCTTA
>JANZLX010000211.1:7663438-7674238 GCA_025531955.1 Erythroxylum orinocense | reverse complement strand
ATTCTCATGTGCAAATTTCACTATACACGTGCAATGATATGCATAAATATGGCAACACAATACTAAACACTCTCGCCTCTTTCTAAATTACTATTTTACCCTTCCCATTGGGGTTGGGATGTTACACTTTAACTCTTTTTATTTCTAATTGATATGTTTTAAGTTATTCAATTAAAAAGATTTTACAAAAAAAATTGTAAAATGAATTTTCTATGCTCTCATGATTCGTTCACAATTGAATTTTTAAAAGTGGTATCAAACTCTCCGTAATTGTTTATATTGACTCAATAGTTTGATTATTATTTATTTTTTGAAAGTTTGATTATTATTAATTTGATAAATTATTAAGGCTTTAAACATTGCTTTGTGGATATGCGTAATACAAATCACATAATTGATTATGCTCATTATTTTTATTATTTTTTACAATTAAAAATAAATAAGGCAACAACAATAACACCCAGTAGAAATCCCACTGAGGCGCGGGATCTGGGAAGGTCTAGTTCTTCCTTATATGGTTCTTACCCCAATTCTTCCTTATCTACCTTTGTCCACCCTTCTTCTTTCTCTTCCTGAATAAAGATTCTAGATCGTCTTCTTCAATTATCTCTTATCACTCCTCTTCCACTTCTCAGATGGTGTTTATTCGTCTTCTTCTTTCAGAAGCTCTTCTTGAGAATGTCACTTCATTCACGAAGCCAACCCTTTACTTTTCTTCATTTTTCTGTATTGATATTCTCAAATAATATTCCATATTATGCTCAAGATATTTAGGCGAAGAAAATCTTCTGTTGAATTTGCATCGATTAGCTTTCATTTCAACTAGGAGTTTTATTATTTTGTCTATAATACTCTCTTCTTCTTCTTCTTCTTCTTCTTCTTCTTCTTCTTCTTCTTTGTCATCTTTTGGGAGTTCTTTTTCACTACTAATGGTGATTGCCATTTTATGTTCTTTAGAATCTATTTTGACAGAAATAGGAAAACTCCCTTGCATCTCGTTAGATATTATCTCTACCAGCTAATCAATCCGATTCACCATATTTTGTATACGAGCCTCTGTTTCCTAATGCCCCATAATAGATGCTTAAATAAAATCAACTATCATATCTTCCAAAGTTGGCTCCTTAAATTGAGGTGCTTGGTACTATAAATATTTAGCTAGAGCGTAATCATTCTATCCATAAGTGTAAGAGTTGCTCCAGTTTGAATTATAACCATTCTCATATAGTACACCTTGAGGTTGATTGTATGTGCCCAGTTGCTCCATATATACATTGGTGCTTGATATTTACGATTATATTAGTTACTCCCACAAATTTTGCAACAAGGCATGGATGTTGGTTGAGTCTCCGAAAATATACAAGGAAACCTCTTTTTCCTATATGGTGATGTTATATATTGCGTAGACATATCGTAACTCCCATAAGAGTATTGTTTGCTCCATCCTTCTATTGTGAGTTATGGTGATAACTTTAAACCTTGCTCCCTAAGATAAACCACAAACACACTATTAATGTAGAGAAGTTCAAAAGATAATTAAATGAATAGGCCAAGAATACAACAAGATAAAATAAATATAAATAAAAAAAATAACGACTAGAGTAATAACATTAAGGTCTTCCTAATATCAGTGTCCTCAACAACAATGTCAAAAACTTGATTGGTTACTTTTATACTAATATAAATTAACCACAAGTGCAAGGCATAACTGTAGCTAGCATAAACAAATATGGGTTGAATCCCACAAAGACAATGAATACTAATAATTATCGTTATCCTATTATCTAGTCTACGAATTGAATGTTGGTTTTTTAATTAAAAATAATACATAAGAAGATAAAATAAAGTAAAAAACAATAATGAGCAAAGAACAAAGAAATAGCTTAAAAAACAATCAATATTAAGAATTAATGTCTAGATAATGAATCCCCTAAAATCAGTAGAAAATTAACCTTTTATTATGGAATTTTTTGTTGACTATTAGACCATGTAAATTCCTATTGTATGATAATAACTCATTTAAGACTACTAACAATTACTCTTAGTTTTTTCAACTGAATTACTCATGTTAGAGTTTCTAAGCTTGATTTATCAATTTTTGAATTCGGCTATTATGCTTGACCCTAATCTAAAGGATTTATGTTGACCTATCTCTATATTTGCAATGAACTCATGTCCATTATGGTAAATCAATTTCTACACAATATTTCTCAATCTCTATATTATGATATCAGATTATGTACTAATATTTCGGATCTATTAAAACATATATTAAACATATAATTGAATCACATTAGATCAATCAAAACAACTGCATCAAATAAAAGAGTTAAAACGTATTGTAGCATAAAGTAGGGTTCATTACACCTAAGCGTTTAATTACACATGATAGAAAACAAAATCAAACATAAATAGGAAGAAAAACAAATAGAAAAAAAGAGTTTATAAGTCTAAATCTCCCTTTCTCTTCTATTGAATGTTGCTGCAAGGTAAAGGTTTGATATTGTAATCTATTGGACCTGTCGATGATTTCTTCGTGTTTTCCACATCTCTAGATTAATATCTCCCTTCTAAAAGTTCTCCATATTTAGAATCCGCTCTATAAGTTTGCTATCCTAATCTGCCTCCACTCATGTCTTTTTATAGTAATTTTTAGGATTTCTAGGAGATACACAATCATGTATAGCCCAAAATTTCCAATATTTGCGATTCTGCATAGGCTAAGAAACTTATATGACCATAGACGCGGTTGTGTATCCCCTATTTGCTTTAAAATGATGTGTTTTCATCCGAATTCTTCTTCTTTTTGTCTATGAAGGTAATTATAACCTATAACTGCACTCGGAGGCAATTAAGTACCAAATATACAATAAAAACATAAAATATCAAACAAAAATACATTAAATATGGTTCTATAAATACGGTCAAATATAGATCTATCAATTTCACTACTAGGCTTGACCCTAATATAAATGATTTATGTCATCCTATCTATAGTTTGCATACAACTCCTTTTAATTATGCTACATCTATTCATACAAAGGATTTCTCAATCTCAGTTGTATAAAAACATATATGAAATAATATCCCAGAGATATTAATTCAAGATATAATCAAAACACATATTTAAATTCAATAAATCAATAATCAATTTGCATTAAACAAATAATCAAACCATAAAGTCCATCTCAAGGTTTATTCCAACTGGGAACTAAACAAGTTTAGTTCATAAAAATATAAAACATATCAAAAGATTCATAAGAAGAATTAATAACAAGATAATTTATTATACATCCCTTTTTTCTAATAAAATCCACCGATACTTTGATAGAAATATTCCTCTATTCAAATCTCTAAGTCAATTTTTGATTATCTACCACTCTAAGGTTCAAAAAATGTGTTTAAAACTATAGCTCTCCTTGTTGACCTTCTTAATTGCATTTTCTACTTTAAAATTTCAGCTACCCACATAGCCATATATGGTGTTTGTGTCCCTCAAAATCACTTCAAAACTTAACAGTCGTGCAAAAACACAATTCTAACACCTTACACGAGTAGTGAATATGGTTATGTCCATTATCACACAGGCATATCTGACCTTAAGTCTCACACAGTGGTGTCCTTCACTAACATGGGCATGTCCTTCCAAAATAACTTTAATTCTTTAGTTTTTTGCCTGATTTTTTTTACTTCCACTCTTTTCAATTCATGAAGGCTATTAAGACATAAAAAATGGTATATAAGTAATTAAATTAAAAAACAATGAAAACTCTCAAACAAACAAACAAAATGCACTAAACATGGGATTAAAAATATTGTCTATTAAGCATTTATCAAGGAGAAATAATTTGAATGATAATGAAGCTTTCTAACCAATAAAGATGAAATTAGTAGCAAATTTTAAGGTTTGACAATATTCATTTATTACTTCGTTTTGAAAGTAAAAGAAAGTTGTGAAGCTTAATTTTAAAATTAGCAAAGAATTTTGACAATTCTTTAACTAAACTTCATGATGGAACACAAAAAGAAAATCTTTTAAAAAATAGATTTTATGTCAAAATATCTAAAATTAGATAAGGATTAAAGAAAAAGGAAAGAATTTGGAATTCTTGTCAAGATTCTTATGTAAAGAGGCAACATAATCATAAAAGCAAAAAAATAAAATAAAGAACAAATTAAAGTTCTCATTATTACTAGAGAAGGAAGTTTCAAAAATTACGAAGAAAATCTTTTTAGGAAGGAGATATAGAGCATTAAAGTAAAAACTTATATTTCAGAGAAAAAAATATTAAAAAGCAGTGTTAAAATTGTTTCCATTTCTTGAAACATCACGAATATGAGTCTTACTAAACAAAAGTTCAAAATTCTAAGAGAAATGTTGGGAGTTATGAAGAAAATTCTTGATGAGTGTTAGGTATGTATGAATTTTCCTATTACTATTTTTTTAAACCAACTTGAGCAATTTTAGCATAAATAAAAGAAGTTATGGTGAATGTTGACTATGTGATGTATAACTTGATAAGGTAACAAACTACTAGGAATAGGTATGTTATGCAGACAAACATCTTTAGTTTTTTTTTATACTTAAAATGTTGTAAACTAGTTCATTTTTAAGGCAAGTAATTAGTTTATGAGTAATGTTTCCTCTGTTCTTTATCCTTTCCTTTTAATGGTTACTGAAAACTAATATCTTTATTACATGTCACATTTTTTCTATAGCAACATCATCAATCACCTGTTTATTTAGTGAAATGTTTTGGTAACTTCCTCTAATAAAAATCTGTTATTAATTTATGGATCAATATTTTAGACTTGGTGTCTATGGTTATGCATTCAAATGTGGCTTTGCAAGTTACTAATATGTTAACTGTATTGACATTAAGAAGGAACTATTAAATATTTTTCTCTTTTAAATTGCTCTTCCTTGATATGCATAAAACTAACTAGTTAAATAAGACAAATTAAGACAAAACTTTTAAGCACCAAATTAGAATATAGTTTAATGTTTTTGGAAGACATATTTTTTAATTTTTAAGACACGGTTTGCTACATTCCCTAATAGTTGAGGACTTGAGTCAGAGATCCCATCTTTCAGTTAATTTAGAAGGAATGTATAAGCTGGCACCTCTTGTCAAGACAAGCTTACATATTCTGTTGAAGTTCCCAGCCACAAGCACTTGATTGCCTAAGTTAACGCCTTTAAAGAAAATAGCATTTCTTTCTCACCATATTAATTATCCTGTGGAAGCAAATGTTATAGTAAAGATGTTGTAATCATCCTTGGAGAGGTTGTAAGGTGATGAAACCTAAAGAACAATTCCATGCCAATCATTCATAGAGCAAAAGTGATTGCACCTTCTCTGTATTTCATTCCAGAGTTTGTCATGTCCAAGTAGTATGAAACCGTTCTTGAAGACAAGGCCTCGACCACCACTAGTAGCATTAAGGAGGAGGCTTACATCATCGCAAACATTGCTTCTTCAGTGGAAGATGGTCTTAAGTTCCTTCAACTTTATTCCAAGGAGATCAATAAGTGCATGCTCGATACTTTCAAGTCTTAGGTTGGGTTGGGTTGGGTCGAGTCTAGTGGGGGAAAATAGTGTGTCAGAGATGTTGACTCCTGCTATAACAATGAAGATGGTGAAGGAGGTGTCGAACTGTAACACCCCCCATACCCACTAGGAGGATATGCAGATGCCATAAACAACAGTACTGAAACAATCCAAAACAGGCTAAAACATTTCCAAAAACTTAAGTAATATACATTTCATTACATAGGATGGGTCATATTTAGAACATAACATCCATAAGGTACTTATCATATACAAGCCTTAAATTCCAAATCCAACCTGCATTATGGTTATTACAAACCATCAAATAAAATACAAATTTCAATATGTCTCATTACATTAAATACAACTCAAAAACAAACTCAACATCTCCTAAACAAAACACAATCTCCTTGTCCACTGCGGTTGTCTTTGTCTCAGTCTTTAAACCTTCTTATCAAAACCTACACGGAGGCAAAATTACCGTGCTAAGAATAAAGCTTAATGGGGAAATAACTAAACAATATAAAATTTGGTGACTGTTTCTAATAGTCGTCTAACATTCACATATACAAAATCAGATCACATCTCAAGCAATCTTTAATTATTCATATTAAATCACAATCCAAACAATATGTATCTCAGAACATAATATAACATATCAAAACAGGATATATTTGATTTAGAGTAAAACTTACAAGTATCATAACAGAATGCTATAATATCATAACCGAACTTTAAAGTACCAGAAAAAAACAATATATGATTATATCATAACAAAACTTAGTTATTTCATAATTGAGCTTAATTATATCATAACTAAGCATGTAACAAAATATAAAACAAGTTATCCTGCTAATCCCTTTTACAGAAGTGGGTAGTGGGACCAGAACAGAATATACCGATGTTTGGTATCTGAAACAGAAGAGATCTAACTCTCTGAAACATAAGACATAGAAGTGTTTAAAATCAGAAGACACCGGAGTGTCTGGCACAGAAGACACCTCAGTATCTAGTTACAGAGGGCACCTTAGTGTCTGGTTACAAGAGCTGCTATAGACCCTTATAGATATGCCTATTTACCTGTGATTAGGACTTAGCAGTTTTAAAATAAAACATTTCAGATTTCAGGATTACATACGAAAGATGTAATGCATAACATATGTCTTTATTCCATTTTTTTCGAATTGAACACATACATGCACATCCAAACAAACTTAACATACCTTATGAGCATAAACATTTGCAATAATGTACCATTAAATGCATTATGTATTTACACATTACATATAATCACACAAATTTCCAATTCATAAACAATCATATTCAATTCACATCACATAAACCCTTTGAAATACATTTGTATTCATAAGGACACATTCATCCTTGAACAAACCATACATTTCAACATTAGATACATTATTTGTTTCCCACACATCCCTTAAGTAATTACCTCAATTAAAAATCCATAACTAAATTTAATATTACTCAATTATTCTAACATCATCTAGGTTCATTTTCAACCTCAACTAAGTCCAATTAAACCATTATTAAGAACCTTAACCTTATATAGCCCGAAAATTATCTAAAACCAACATTTTCTTCTTCCTAGGTACTTCCCACAACTATAGGAATAAGCCTTATAAATCCAATAATCGTGGGATGAGTGAACCTTCAATTTGTTTCCAAAACTTGACTTACTTTACTTCCATTCGACACACCTTCACCAAAGTCCATCAATTCGCTTCAATTCTACCTTATTCATGCTTCAATACCTCATCAAATTCATGTCCAAACCATTTCAAAAATCATTCATAAGGCATCTCACAATCCATGATCTTTCATGCATCAAAATTCAAAGCAAAAGTTATCAAACAACTATCATGTTTTACACCTCAATTCATCATCAATTCAATACATATTTTGTCCATTACAAACATCACATAATTTGTAACACAACATGCTATCAAGTTTAAAATTCCCTTACCTATTTAATTTCAAAGTCCTAATTTAAGAACAAGCAAAACTATCCTTCCAAACAACCAACACAAGTCCAAAATCCAAGTGAAACTAGGATGCTCTTAACACCAAAAGGCAACAACATAGAAGATAGCATGTGGTAGCTTTCTTTATGAAATATCTTGAAAGAATTCTAAATGAAATTGAAGAAAAATTCAGAACTAAGAGAGGGTGGATGGTTTCGGTGGAGATGCTTGAATGAAGGCTGTAAAAACTTGTTGCAAGCTTAACACCTAAGTGGCTACGTGTCACTCCCACAACATGGCATTTGTCACCTTTGCATGTGTCCCATTTGTCCACCATATAAGCCACCAAATGTCTCAATTCTATTTGGCAACTTGTCACTTAATCAATGTTATCAAATGTCATTTAATTATACTATCATTTGTCCCTTATTTACTTATGCCACATGTCACTAAATGTATATGTTTAGTCATCCAAATTTCCATATACCAACTTGTATTGCCACTTGACATTTTCCTTGTCTAAATGTACATTTACTACCTAAATTTCCTAATGATGCCAATTAATTCCAACTCACTAATTATGATCCATTAAACCAAAATTCAATACATATATAACATACAATCATGTCACAATTTAACACCTATCACATATGCTTTCATGAACAGGTAACATTTCAACTAGGGTATATAATTTGGAGCCTTACACAATCCCTTTATGTATTTATTTCTTTACTTAAATTCCTTAAAAGCTCTCTTAAGCTTCCATATGTGCTCCACTTTGCTCATTTGATTGATCCTTTAATTTCTCAGTTGATTTAATTAGATCTTTTTTCTCACTTTACCTTTCTATTGAAGAAACGTATTTTGTTTAATCAAAACTACATATTAGAACTTCACTTGGTCTAGTAATCTCTCCTTTTTTTATCATGATAAAATATTTAGTGGCATTAGAGAAAATAATTAACATCAAGTAATTTTGGGCATCTCATATAAGATGTTATGAAAGTATATTAATTATGTGATTGTGACCTATAAGAATATGACATGTATGCATTTCTAACTCTTTATAAATGATGTGAGTGATATAATACTCTCTTTCTGATATATGGAGAATTAGAAGCTCTCTTAGTGTAATAGTGAGGCCTAAAAAATGATTTAGCATATGACTTGCTCATTTTACAAAAATAGAACTTCTGGGATTTTGCAAATGTAATTTTTCTTTATTCATGAGGCTTATAATGATAATGAGCTTATTTTATACCATTTTGATGATAAAAAAGAATATATAAATGAGAAGAATATTGCATGCCCTTTTGGTATTACCTTTTATTATCTTATGAACTATGCCTTCTAGGTTTGGAATATGAACCATATATAATCGCATAAAATTTCTTTTTTTCTTAAGACCTCGAAGATGAAGCATAAGAATTGAATTATTTATTTCTAGAATTGAATTCCATATGCTCATGTAATAAATTAGATAATGGCTCATCATTATAAATACGATTTTTATTCATAAAAATTGTTTTGGCATTGATTGATACACTTTTATAAGTGTACTCAATCCCATGCCTATCACTCAACCTCTTGTGAGATTCAGGAATGTTTAATTTTTGACTCCCAAAAGTGAACTTAGACAATAATTATTTAAAAGTATTGATCTTCTTTTTCAATATTTCATTGTTATACAACAGATTATGCTCATTGTTATTGGCAACAATCACACGCTAAGAATCTATCATGTCATACATATAACTTTTAATTTGTTTTCAATCATGCATACATCTAAGAGCTTTAAAATCTCCTTATGATTGAAAGATAATTTCTTCCCTTTCATACTCATAATCTCTAGGTATTTGATTAACTCATCATATACAAGATCAATATCAAAATCATCATTATCTTTGCAAAATTTTAAGGGAAAGGGTGCCTTGTTCTTGTTAGTCATAAAGCACATACTTGCCACCATAACTTTGAATTTCTCACTTTTTTAATTAGTAGTGTTGTGTTATGTGGACTTAAATGCTTTATTCTTCTTCTTTAGTTGTTTCTTCCCTTTCTCCTTTTAGAGCATCTTGAATTTCTTTATGATGGGCTTTATATATTCCTCATTGCTCCCATTTGTAGAGATCTACTCATCATTGAATTTTCCATCCTTGAAGACTTTAAACACTACACCTATTCTTTTTTAAGTTACTTCCTCTCTATACATATCATTCATTTGCGTTTTACAGGTAAAAAGTGATCCAACTAGCTCTTCCAATAGAAAGGTGCTCAAATATTTGGTTTCTTGTGTAGTCATCACCTTTTCCTCCCAAAACTTTGGTAAGACCTAAACAATTTTCTCATTAATTTAAAATTAGTATTTCTTATCAAGACATTTAAGAGTATTTATAATATAGATGAAGCAAGTATACATATTAGAAATTGTCTCATTTTTATACATAATAGAAATTGTCTCATTTTTCTCCATATGCTTATATTGACACACCTATAAGCTAATATTTCTTTTTTTTTTTTTACCTCAGTGGTGCTCTTATTTATGATTTAAAGTGTGTACGAGCATAAAAGAATATAAATCATTTTGTAACGAGTCCCTTATCATTATCAATCAACTCATTTATATTCTTTGCTACTTTAGTCTTTATTTTATCTATAACTATAGTTCCCATAGTGGCATAAGGACCATTCTCTAGAATCTCTAAAAATAATTCTTTTTAGCTACAAAAAAAAAGTGTTTCATCCTACTCTCTCTCTCTCTCTAACTGTCACCTTCAAAGAAATAAGGTCTACTTACCTATACATTGCCTATCATTGCTAAAGTGAATCGAATTCTAATATAAAGATATTTGCTTAAATTTTGCTATAAATTTAAATGCAATAAATGAGACTTGCTCTAATACCAATTGTTGGTCATTGATGATGCACAAGAGAAAGTTAAACTTTGTGTTTTCACTTTTTTTCCCTATTTACAAACTATTGAATGCATTGCCTATTCTTATAAATGTTAAGACAAATTCATATGTAACAATCACAACGTAATCATAATAATAATTAAAGATATTAGGAAAAGAGAGATAAATCTAATTTATAGTAATTCAATTAAATAACTCTTGATCTACATCCATTCATAAAGTTACTCTTGATTTACATCCATTCCTAAAGTTTAACTTATGAATTAACTATCTTGTTCCTTTAATGGGTGAAAAGGAATCCTTCATGGAACATCTTCTTTGCCATGATGAAGAGGAACCTTTCCAACCGTT
>JANZLX010000211.1:7643190-7658365 GCA_025531955.1 Erythroxylum orinocense | reverse complement strand
GTATCAACTAAATATATATTATTTAATTATTTGATATATTAATTATTAATAAGAATTATGAATAATTTAATTTAATAATAAATATTTAATTAATTACTAATAAAAATAAATGAATCATTTTATTTTATTTTTATTATTAAATAAAATTATTATTAAATAAAATTAATTTTAAAATATCTTCAAAATATATAAATTTCAAATAAAATTTGATTAAATAATTCAAATATATTTAAAATAAAATTTAATTTTTAAACTATTTACTTAAAAATAATCTTATTAATAAATATTATATAAAGATTAAAATAAATTTAACTTTAAGTTTTATCTCATATGTAATTATCAGTAATAAAAAAATATAACTACTTTGATATATTAAACAAGTTTTTGTTTTTATTTGAAAGAAAAACTCAAACCAAAACAAAAAAATTATAAAAACTACAACAAAAAAATAAAAATCAAATCAAACGGTCCCTAAATTTCCTTCTATGCTTCATATATTAGAACCACTCCCTTTATATACTTCATATGTGTGTTTACTAAAAAAAAATTATACAAATCAAAATGCTTTGCATGAATACTTTATAATTATTCATGTACACGTTATTTTTCTTTTCTTCATTTAGTGAAAGGCCTAAACCCCAAAGTTAAGTTCAATGGTAAGATACCGCATATGAAAACTTCGGAGTCCATAGAATAACGCTATACCGCGTATGAAATCTTGGGAGTCCATAGAATATCACCAAGGAAGCTTGGAGTTCTTTATTTAGTAGGTCGGGTAGCAATATAGGGTTAAGATGACATAAATAACAAAAGATGCCTGGATGACTATGCTTATGAACTACAAGATCAAAGCCTACAATAGAAACTCACAGATATTTTTATTGCAAAATCAGGCATGCAGAAGAAATAACTACCAAGGCTCTTGAAGTACAAGCCTTGCATTTGATACCATCAGTACTTTGTAAACACATGCCACAAGAATTAATTGTTCTCAGGCTGATAGATCCTCACGTAGAAATATTCGATCAAATATTGAGTCGCATTAGTGGCACAGCAAATCTTTTGAAATTGTTAAATACATTCACAATTCATCAATGCTCCAACTTATTTAGCCACGGATTAATTAAACTAATATCATCTGCTCATAAATAAGGTTACATATAAATGGCATTGGGCCGGCAGAAGAAAGAGGATATTTATGTACAATATCTTGTTTACTCAACTTTCACGTCTTAAAGAATACAGCACCTCAGCACCAGTCCCTTTTGATCCATCCTTGAGTCTTCATTTCCTGCAATAAAATTTGACATGAATACTGAAAAAATAAGCAATATGATTAGATAGGAAAGATGTTTTAGAGTTCTGCTGCCGATAATGCCCCAACTATCATCTGACCCTATTAGTTCGGAGTTGATGCAGATCTTCATACGCCATGAAGAACTTGTACTTACATCTGCCTCACCCTTAAAAACTTCCTGACCAACCACATACGGATACCAAACATATTCACTTCAGGTAGAAAACTACCGTCCATTACTAGGACATCTTCAGAGTAAGCAACCTTTTCTCATTTTGTTTAGTCCTTTATAATTATCTGTTCTAAACACCAGCTACATCCCTTTCATAGAGTTAACAACTATGATTTATTGATTGTTTTTTCTATTGATTTTCCGTACCTTAAATCAATTAAAAGAATTCACTATGGAAAACGGAACAAGATGGGATAAAGTAGATTTAAAAAAGATATGGGGGAGGGAGGCTGATTTGGAAACTATGAGTAGCTAAGTTTATGCAGAAGCAAATATGAGATACCTTCAGGAGGCTGAGCTAGCTTCCGGTTTTGTGGTGACATCATTTCTTTCTTCAATTGCATTAATATATCCTCCATTGTATACTCCCTCTGCCAATTAGCAAGCATTGGGAAAAGGCGTGGTTCAACCTAATAATGAAAGCATCAGCAAGGTTAAGATCAAACCACTAGTGAGCCAAAAATGAACAGGCTAAAATCACCTACCAAACCAGTTTCAGGATTGACACATGTCATATTAATTCGAGTTTGGAACCTCACAGTTGGTGGATTATCGGGATAATCCTTGCCACAGAACAGTTTCAACTGATAAATGCGCCCTTCATGTACAGTCTGGCAACCAAAACGATGAAATAACTTGTGCTGTTCTCCAATATTATAAAGAGTGCAGACAGTATTGCAATACAATCAAGTTGTATGTTCATAGACAGGAGGCATTATAGAGAAGTGATGCATACTCCAAAAACTTGATTTCCCATGTTTTTCACTGAACTGCTTTGACTTGACAAGAATTTGGCAACATTTAACTGAGAACTAAAGTAGTACAATGGGAACAGTCTTTAAATGGGTTGAAAGCAGGTTTAGATTCAACAATAATCTTGTTATAAACCGACCCCAATTTGTATACATGTCCTATACGAGCTTCTTTCTTAAAGAATCACCATTTTAGAAACTTCTTTAACCAAAAAAGAGTCTCTCCTATGGTTTCTTGCGACAGATCTAAATTCCCCGCCTGCAGTTTAAGAAGCTAAAAACAACATGCAAGTCTTTTTTGACAATCAGCGTTTAGCTTCAACATCTCGATTTTAGGATCTCTGACAATTCCGTAAAGCTTATTTTTCCTACTCTAGATTGGACAAATGTAAGACAAATTGCATATTCCCAAAAGTACGTTTCTCAAAGCATATGATCCAGATTCGGAACAATAATCATGCAGCTGGCCAATCTATATATCCGCTGTTGTCTTTCTACATGCACACAAGCAAAATTTGTACCCCCAAAAACGGCATAAAGAAAGAACAACTAGCACTAGTTTTGTATAACAAGTATAAAGGAAAATTTAAGTAGCCCCTAATCCTAAAGAACACCTCATTCCTAATCTAGCTAATTATCCATGGGTGTTATGGATTCCCTGCTTATGTACTGGAATTGAACACAGATATGTACATCTGTGTTTTTGCACCATCATATGTGCTTTTGCACCATATTAAACATGTATATCTGTACATGCTATAAGAGTATGTTCCTGTTCTCATTTTGGGTCATAATTGAGATTTCCAGTATAGTTTATCTAGCTAGCTGACTCATAATGTTAATAGGTTTATCGGTAAGGAATTTTTCCCCAGATTGAAAACCTGGCTTTCTACAAAATATTACCTTTTTAGAAGACAATGTTTTTCTAATGAATTTACAAATGTTCATTATATAAATAAAAGAACTAACTGATGAGAAAGAGTTACAGTTGAATATCACTTCAATAGTGAAAACACGATCAACATGTGAACAACCAAAGCTATGCTCATTGAATTATGCATTATGGGGCTAATTTAGAAATCATCTAAAATTCAACCTCCTAATCCAACCTTGTTGCATAAGATACAATGATAAAGTAAAAATGACAATATTCTAGGAGAAAGGAAAAGCAAAATGCATACACTGGGGGGGCCAATAATAGTTCCTGTCCATGACTGCATGTAGACATCATCAGCATCATCCATTCCGTAGCTGACAGTTCCATCACCAATTCCCTTCTCCCCTCTTTCAAGCTCTTCCAGCAATCTGAAGTTCCTAGGCACTGTAGAGGATGGAGAGTTTCTATTAATTCAGAGAACCTTCACTTCAGGTTTAATAACCTTTAAGAAAAACAAAACATGAGAATTTCCCACACGTGGTGCCAGTAAATTGCAAACAATACCAAGGTAGTACCAAAAACTATTTTCAAAATGTAAAGGCATGAAGGCATGTAAATCCAAAATATCAGACGAATCAGATGGCAAATATAAGCCAGACCTTCAGGACAAAACTTCATGATCACAGCTATAAATGTCAATCCAAACCAAACTCTGAATATTTTGCTCAAATCAATATCACACAGACACAATTTGCTACCTTAACTTACAAATTGTTAGTCATTCTGTTCATTCAGAGTGAGCAATATCCAGATGCTCGTACATTAACCTTCACTATGTTAGGATTACTGTATCTCTAGCTTGAGAACTGTTAACTAGATATAAACATGATGTGCTAAACAAGAAGTCTTGAACTAACTTACATAAGATTTGGAAAGCTAAATAAAAAAGGATACAAAAGCAACTCATCACTTCGAAATAATCAACTTTTGCAATCATAAATCACATCACAAATAGAGCAGTTAAGAGTTTATGGGCCCCCAAACTTACTTCAATCCAGTTAAGTAAGTAACTTAAGCTCCCATAAATTCAGTAAAATATCCTGCTTGCTACAGGAATTTGTTATATTTTCACTGTGCCCAATAACATTCCTATCACCTTTCCTGATCTACTAAAGCAGTTTACTATGAACAAGAAAAAATTCTCATAGTGAGAAAATTCCTTTCATTTTCGTTCATGTTTGAGTTGGGACAGCATAAGTGGGCAGAACAAATTGAAAATAGTTAAGAAAATGGATGTTCGGAGCCAATCCAACATATATGATTAGGAGAGGTTTATGATTGACAAAGAAAATGATTTAAAAAGTAAGTCGAAAGAGTTTCAAGAGATCTTTACAAACTGAAACGAGAAAAGGTAGTGATTTCCGAGTGAATTAATTAATAGAACCTGTGAATACTAGTTTCAAAATCATCGACTAAACCTCAAGTAAGTCGGAGACAACAAATTGGAAATATACCTCATTTCCTCAAAAGCTTCACAATATGAAAGCAAGTCTAGCTTCTTACCAGTTATCATTCTTATTTGGGAATTTCTCATTATATTACAAACCATTGTTACCGTAGAAGCATATTCAACTAGAACCTCTTCCAATCGCTTAATTGATCTCATCATCACAAGTTTGCCAATTAATTATCTAGCCACCTACAATCTAGTCCTGCATATCAGCAAATACATAACCCATTCACTTTAAACTAGTCATCAAAAATTACCGAAGACTTATACTCTCCTTCGATTTCTGTTCTCTATGAGGTTATACCTTGAATTCTGACACATACATTATTAGGCGCAGAGAAAGATCTCACACAATTCCAACGTCAAACACCATTATATGCACAGTTTCACCAACAAAAGGTAAAAAGCAAGAAAATTTTTCAAAGATGCTGCAAAACCATTTCCGAAGGCCATCGATAGCCATAAAGAAAATAAAGTAAAGAAATAGATTGAAACCTACTTACCAACAACCCTTGATCCTTCGCTACCCATCGCCCTCCTGAATGTAGAGTTGACAGAAATCGTAGCTAGGGTTTCTGGTTCGATGGAATACAAAATAATTGAGAAAGTTTAAATAAGGAGAGATCGTACAGAGACGCTGAACTTGCCAAGTCCGAAGTTCGAACTATTTATGTTTCCAACAACCACAACCTTAAAGTCCACTACTAAGGTCCAACTGGGACTCTCTCTAATGCTCTATGAGTGAGAGAGCTCGATTTATTTTTAGTTTTTCACTTACGAAATCAGAAATTGTTTTTTTAAAAAAAAAAATTTGTGCATCCAAGGCATCACCGACGAAATCAGCAACTAATTCTTTTACTGCGGGAACATCTCCAATATGAGAGAGCTATAATTAACCCAGAAATTTGCTGCATTTTTAAAGGTGGGATTCGAACCCCTCAATCACTTGGTTAATCAAACTAAGATGTCATTATAAATAATATTGTCTTATTTCTTAATTAACCATCAGAAGTAGAAGTAGTATTTTAATGTTATCCTATTTTAATTGAAGCTATAAAACTCTACAAAGCGTTAATTACATCAATGAAATCTATTAGTTTCATGAAAAAGAAAACACTTATATACTCTTAATTGAAAAGAGATGTTTAAAATATTTTTTATTTAAAAAGAATTATATTCTTAAGATGTTTTCTCATACCGTGTCTTAAAATTTTTACTGGATGTTGTTGTAAGAAATTATCTATTGTTGTAACCTAAATCTAAAATTGCAAATCATAGGAAATTTGTGGACAGGTATCAAAGAATATATTTTTTATTTAAAACAAAAAATTTATATGTGGAAGTATTATATTTATATAGTTAAATTTCAAAATTAATAATAAAATAAATAATTAACAATTTTGGTAGAACTAATAACCGATTATATCTATAATTCACTGATCACGAAGAATATAGAAACAGGAGGTTCAAGTGTAGTAAATAAGCATAACACGTATGTGTTATTACAATGTGACCTAATTAATAGGCTGCATCATCATCTACCATGTTTCTGCGATTAACATACATGTTATAATTATCCTCCCTTGGAGACCTCCAAATTTCAATTGGTTTATGAGACCCGACCCCTAACCCTGAAGCTTTAGAGTATGTCCTGAATTCCGCTGTGGATCGATCACGGAACTGTCGGATTACAAGAATTGATGCTTGCTGCGCGAAAGAAGAAGTCAGTAACATATCTCCAAGAGCTCCAAGTTCCTCATCTTCACTCCATTCGGATATTCCAGATGTCAACGGCGATTTTAATTCTTTGCCTCGACCAACAATGTACAGATCGAATTCATCATACGCTGATTTTATGGTTGTAATTATTTCATCCCCATGGCTCACCAACTTTTCTACATAAGTTACGGATTCGTCACACATTGTCCTGAACCTGAACTCGTTGATATACTCATCGTCAAGCTGTCTTTCGAGTTCAATGTCTTCCATCAACGAAGCTTCTTCCTCATCATCCAGGTGGCCTCGACTTGTCATCGCATTTATTGCTTCTTTGCTTGGAACGAACCGAATAATTGTTAGGTTCACTTTATTATTAGAACTTGTAATCCTGGAACCGTATGACAAGGCTTCGCGATCGTCAGCTCCGCCTATGAAAATGACGGCGCAATTCTGTTTTGATGTGTTCTGGTCAGAATCCTCATCATTACTGATAGAGCTAAGGCCACGATCGATGAATAACCCTATGGTACACGGAGCATTTGCGAACAAGTTATGGTTAACAAGTTTGACAGAAGCGTTCTCTTCTTGGAGCATACCATCACCACCAGGTTGCTTGTGGAATGGGATTAGAAGCAGTGTCACACGTTTGTCTTCAGCCAGGGTACAAATGTCTTCGTGCATGGTGGTGTAAGGGGACACCACCGTGAGAGGCTGAACGGAAACTGCTTGGCCTCGGTCTTCGAATCTTTCAAAGGCATTGATAATGACCTCTGACTCTGCACTCTCGCGGGACTGGTGGACATGGTTATGGTTGCCATTTCTTTGAGCGTCATGGACGATCATCATTGCCGAAGAACGTCCAGTGAGCTCCACTAGGTGGACCGCAAAGACGCAGATGGGTGATTGCTTTGTGGGATTAGATATTTCAAGAAGGTTGATCATTCCAGAAACGTTACGTCGGTCATGAATACAGACAAGGGTTCGCAGCTCCGAATGAGGTTCACTTCTCTCCAAGGTCCTGCGCTTGTAACGCCTAAAGTGCTTCCCATACTTGTAAATCAAAGCAGGAATTGGTTTTACAGCAGTCATCATTACAATAAATGTTAGCACAGTTACCACAAATGCGCGATTGTTCATCCACTGCGTTTCACCAAAAAAAAAAAAAGGTATTATAAAGTGAAAGTTATTATCTTTTCACATGTTCTCAAGTTAAAACTGCGTACCCCTCTGTTTCGGCCGGCATTAAGGACAATCAAAGCTATAACGCCTTTGGTGTTCATAAGAACTCCAAGTGTTACACCTTCACGATTAGGCATTCCATATAGCATTGAGATGATGACAGAGCTAACCATCTTGGCAGAGAAAGCCACGGCAATAGCTAGAACTATGAGCCAAGGATTTCTATTATTGAGTTTGAGGTCTAGGTAGTTGGTTCTGATCCCAGTAATTAAGAAGAATGCAGGAAGCAAAACGCCGGCCACAAAGTCTTCAAGTTTCTGCGTAAGTTTCATGGAAAGCTCACCCTTGGGCATAATAAGCCCGAGTATGAAAGCACCAGTCATGGACTGTGAGCCACAAAAGTCTGTGATGAATCCACACAGAACCACCCCAGCAAGAATAAAGAAGATTTGGAGATCATTGCATTTGCCTTCCTTGGAAGATGTTTTTTTAATGAACCAATAGAGTGCAGGACGTAAAGCAAACCAACAGAAGATAATAAAAGCCAAGGTAGATAACACAGAGAAGTAATAATTATCTTGGCCGTTAGAAATGGTCACTGCTGCGACAAGAAAACCCCAAGACATTAGATCAGAAACCAAAGCTGAGGACAAAGATGTTCGACCAATGTCAGTGTGAAGAAGCTTGATGTCTGAAAGAACTCGAGCAAGATCTGTGAAGCTTGTAACAGTGAGAACAAGACCACAATGGAAAGCACCAAGGACAATTTTGTGCATAGGTTCTTCCTTCAATAACTGGCTGAGTCCGCTGTACTCCGTCTCTTTTATCAAAAAAAAATAACCAATCCCAAATCCGAACGGAAGCAGGAACCCGAGGATGGCATTATATAAGGACTTCTTTTCAATACGCCTTAGCGCTCCCAGCTCCATCTCCAATCCCACAAGAAACATGTAATAAACTAAACCCAGATTTCCCATTGTCTCTAGGGTCTTGGTTGTATTCAAGGGCTGTACGTATAATCCGACCCATTTACCTCCTCCTAACAGACCAGGACCCAACATAAGAGCAGCCTGTATACATATATGCAGAAAAGGCAAAAGATGTACATTATGATAAGGTACATGTAATCATGACAAAAGGATGATGATAAAAAAACAAACACAAAAAGTGCGGATACAACTCACGATTAATTCAGCAGAAAAGCGAGGCTGACGAATTAGATTCAAGCCAAGGAAGATAAGGCGGATGACCAATATCGTGATGCTTAGTTGGGCAGCAAAGAAGGGGATAGATTTGACCAAAGGATTTGCATTTTGCCAAAAGGTCGTGTCACTGGAAATATCTGAATCATTATAGCAAGCCCGCAGGGAGCCATTAGCAAATATGAGTTGATAGCCTGCAAACGAGTCTCTATTATTGCCTTGGGGAACAAAGAAGCCACCATTCATCATTTTCCTCTTTGTTCAGAAAACAAAGAGGAAAATGTGAAATGAGCAAAGGGATTCGAAAGGGAAGATGAGGGAGCAGGCAATGATCTTCCAAAGACAAGGTGGGTCTAATATAAAGCCATGGAATTTAGTTGATTCCTCTAACTAATCCACGGGTTGTTCATACCGTTGTCTGTAGGAGGGTTTGTTACGAATTACTAAAAACTAATTACATCAATTTTCATTCCAATCATTATTAATTATTTGGAAATTGGTCATAAATAGCAACTACGATACATGACTTACCGGACATACGGATTAAAACTACATTACTGCACGATTTAGTTACAAAATGAAGATGAAAATCTTGTTCTTTTGCCATCCTATCCTGATTACTCTCCTCCACACGTTAAAGCCAGATAATAGCTTGCACTTTTGCTTGGACCTCACAATGCATAGTCATAAACCTATTAAATCGGCATCCACATTAATCGCTTAATATTCATTTTAATAAAAGGTTGGAAATTAAAAAAAATCCAACTTTTCAATTTTATTTTGCAAAATATTATAAATAGGCTACATTCTTATTTATTAAATTGAATTATTATTTAACTCCGAAAAACCTAATTAAACTCTACAAACAAATAAGTAGAATTGCATTTTTTTACTTATTATTACAATTTTCATTTATTATCTTTGCTGTAAAATATACAATTACCACTATAACATAAAACAACTTCTATAAATTGCAAATATTGTTTCACCTTTTATTAATATAAGCAACAATTACATTGAGTAAATTGTTATATTACAAAGAAATAAAATTAAACAGCGATTTCGGTCCGTTGAAAATTAATATTGACAAACCAAAGTCACAACTTCGTCGAATCAGTTTTTTGTTACTAATTTTTTCATTCGGTGGACAATAATTAATTGCAAAAATTGTTGGTTTTTAAATTACATGATAGTTAAGTTATGTAATTTTAATCAAGATAAAAGTAACAAGGTGGTCTGATAATTAATATAATATTAATAGGCCAAAATTTAGAAAAAAAATCGACTATAATTGGTATAAACTGGATCTATATCAAGCTTATGATAAAAAAGTATAACATAAAAATTATTTAAAGAAGTTAATGTTGGAAATTAATTCAAATTTTATAGTTGTTTAAATTTCTTTATAATAGGTCTTAGATCATCTTAAGAATTAGTTTAATTTATGTCACATGTTTAGCAAGGTTATTTAGTTGTCCAAGTCTTTAGGAAGTTAGAAAGTTGTGGAGTCGTGGTAATAGTAGTGGGTAGTTTTTATTAATAATTTTATGACTCATGTTGTCTACTATGTGTAAGCCCTATATAAGGCCTTGTTCTGATGATTTAATTTAAAAGTATGTGAGTTAATATCAACTCCTTTTATCTCATTGTTCTCTTCTCCTCTGCTCACTCTTCTTTTTATCGTTTATGTTTTAAAATTCTAACAGTTAAGGTCTCTTATAATTGCTCAATTTATTTATAAATTTTAAGATTTTTTGATCTGTTAAAAAATGTCACATTTAGAGAAAACTATAGAAAGAGGTTGATTGTGTGCAAGTTCTCGTGAAGGTCCTGGACTGGTACACGCGTAATAAGTCTCTTGTTATGTGTACCGACGGAGTCACATGGGGTCCAATGGTGCATTGGGCCCCTAAGGTCTTTTAAAAAAATATTTTTAATATATATATATATATAAAAGAATGGAATTATTTAAGGATTAGTGGTATACTGGACCCTCCAAAATTTAAAAAAATTAATATTCAGGCTCTTCTATATTAAATTTCTGGCTTCGTTACTAGTTATGTGTTATAGTTTTGTCCGCCGGAGTACTATTCAAGCTTTGTGCTGAACTTCTCCGTATAAGCAGGATTAAAACCTATTTCCTGAATGGATGTTCAGTGTTCTGTGAGTTCACTATCGAAACTCATCACGAAACAGCATCATTTATATTTTATAATGTAAGCCATGAGATAGATTTTCTGATGGTATTCGATGGTAAATACATAGTACCTAAATTGGGTTAAACAAGAATTTGTCAAATGTCAGGGTAGGACAAGGGAAATTTTATTTTATATTAATAATGCTAATACTGATAGTATTAAATAAATTTGTAAACTGAAAATCTTAAAAACGATTATGTATTTTACGATACATAAATCTTTTAAATTTTATTAAAAATAATTATTGCGTTTTTATATGTCAAATAGGCATAAAAAGTCACTAATTTTAAAATCTTATAAATACATTTCTAAAATTAAAATTTATAGTCTAAAATATCTCTCTAGATTTATCTAAAAGTAAAACAAAATGAAACTTGAGTTAGATTTATAAATTAACAACCTTGCACTTATTTAGTTTTTTAACTATTAAAAATAGTTATAATTTTGAAAATGCTAAATTAAATGTTATAATAAAGTTAATTGATTTATATGTATTACAGTAAATTTAGTAAAAGAGACTTTCCTGCTCATTTTTCATAAAGGTTCTAAGAAAATTTAAACTATGAATATTATATATTAAAATTATTTAAGTTAATTCCTTCATTACGGTTGATATGATCGAATTCATACCTTTTGTTAGTCCAAAAAGATAAAACCTACAGAGATATATGTCCTTGACGAAATTAAAGATTCAAATTATTATGTTAATTTGTTTATATATATTAGCCATAAATATATTCACATTTTCCCACTTTTAATTACATTAATGTTTATAACATATTTTTTAATGAATATAAATTGGTAAAACAAGATATATTTCTTAAGGGATCATTTTACATTTATTTTTTCATATATATAAGCAAGCTATTAGGATCATTTATGTATTTTCATTGACTTTAAAGATGTTATGTTTAATTTCATTAGAATAAATGAATACGAAGCTTTTTTGTTTTATTTATTCTAAAAAATAATTTTATTGTCTCAAATTATCAAAAAAAACTTACGTATAATATAAAATTATAAAAGCACTTATAATTTTTTGCATCTTTTTTTAAAGGGTAAATTATGTTAAGTCAAGAAGACTTTATTTCTTCTATTAATTTTGATGTAAGTCAAATAATAATAATAATAGAAATGTGTGAATTGTTTTGATGAATTTGTTAAGTGTGCAGATAAATGTAAATGGCACAAATCATCAAATCAAGACGATATTTTAGTAAAAGCTGAATAAGACAGATCAGACGGAGTGCCAAGTCGAAGACAATAGACGAAACATATGAATCTATACAAGATGATGTAATTGAAGAATGTACTAAAACGTCGGTTAGTTGGAGTTGGTTATAGGATTCAACTAATAACAGTTTTTAGAAGATTCGACAAGCAGAATTCTCAAGAAGACCGTTGAAAATTTAGGTTATAAATATTAATTATAGTCTTAAACAAAAATAGATACAATACAAAAAGAGAGAAAAGAATTCTGATTGTAAAAAGCATACTTAGAGAAATTCTGTGCTCAAGTGCTCACGCAAGAAAAAGTATTCGAAAGAAAGAGAGCAAATACATCTATAACGTGAAGCTCAAACAATATCATTTCGAGTGAAAGAAAGGCTAGAGCCTGAAGAGACTAAGAAAGCAAATATAGAATACTTTGTGAAAGAGACCTGAAGAGGCTCTGCAAGTGTAGAAATAATACTTGTAACATTGAAGGATATAGTGAAATCTCAGACAAACTCTGAGGACTGGACGTAGCCCAAGGTTAAGGGCGAACCAGGATAAATCGCGATGTCATATTCTCTAACTCTTATCTCTTTAATTTTCTTGTTGTTAGAAGAATAGATACTAATTTTTGTTGTTGCATTACTCACCAAATTAAGTGAATTGTTTTTGTAATCGTTTGAATTTGTAAAAAAAATCAAGAAGATTTTAAAGATTAATATCTTAAACGATTTAACACAATTCAAGCCCCCTTCATGTGTATTTTACATATTATACGTGATTTCTATATTAATAAGTGATTTACTTCAGTTGGTATCAGAGCAGATTTCCAATAAACACTGTTACAAAGTGAGGACAACGATCCATGGCTGAATCACATGTTTTTATAGCAAAAGGTGCCTCGATCTCAAGACCCCCTGCATTCAATGGTGAAGACTATCATTATTAGAAGGACAGGATGCGGTTCTTTATAGAAGCCACACATATTGATCTTTGGGATATCATTGAAAATGGACCATATATTCCAACAGACAACGAAGGGGATATCATCTTTCGTGACCAATGGTTGGTTGATCAGAAAGCTCAATTTCAATTAAATTCAAAGGCCAAGTTCTTCTTAAGTTGTACTCCAAGCAGAAGTGAATATGATAAGGTTCATGGGTGCGAATCTACAAAGGAAATGTGGGATACATTAGCCATTGCAAATGAAGGCATAAATTAGGTGAAAGAATCCAAGATTAGTATTCTTGTTCATCAGTATAAGTTGTTCAAGATGAAAGATGATGAGACTATTGATCAGATGTTTGGACGACTCTAAAAAATTATTAATGGACGTAAAGCTCTGGGGAGAATATACGACATTCAAGATCATGTCAGAAAGATTCTCAGAAGTCTTCCAAAAAGATGGAGACCCAAAGTAACAGCACTACAAGAGGCCAAGGATTTAAGCAAGCTGAAGTTAGATGAATTGCTTGGTTAACTAAAAATCCATAAAGTAGAGCTTGACGCAGAAGAAAAACCTAAAAGGGATAAATCTATTGCATTGAAGGCTGGTTAGAAGAATCAGAAAATGCAGAAAAATAGAAGCAACTCTTCAAAAGAATTAAAGATTGAAGAAATCAAGAATGATGATATTAGTGAATCTGATCAAGACTCAAGTGAAGATAAAGATGAATTATCCTTCATTTCAAGAAAGATTAGAAGGATGTGGAAAAAGAAATCAAGGGGAAATAAATACTTCTCTTTTAAAAAGAATAGCAAAGACGATTCGAAGAATGAGAAAAGTTCTATCATCTGCTATGAGTGTAATAAACCAGGACATTACAAGTCTGAATTTCCATTACTTAAAAGAAAAGTCAAGAAAACAAAAAGAGAATGATGGAAACATGGGAAGATCTGGATTCGTCTTAATCTAAATCCAACTCAGAAACATCAACACAAGCAAATATATGCTTAGTAGCTGAAAGAGAATGCGATGATGAGGTAATTTCTAACTTTGACGATCTTCAGGATGTCTATTTAGAATTGTTAGAAGATTCACATGTTATCTTAAAACAATATAGGTTATTGAAAAAGAAATTTTTTGAAAATTTGAAGAACACAAAACTCTTAGAAGAGGAAAACGTTTGGCTCAAGAAACAATTAAACAATATGAAAAAGAGAGTGACTGTAGATAGATCTGAGAAAATTAATCAACTAAAACAAAGGATTAATAGTCTTTCAACAGATTTATCCAAATTTACAGAAAGTACAAAGAGGATGAATGATATGATTGGAAGTTATAGACATCCAAATGATAAAAGCAATTTAGGCTTTAATGATAAAAATACTATTCATAATAGTAATGTTCTTCATAATAGGAATTTTGTTCCTAATAGAAAGAAAAAGAAATAATATTCTTATTATTACTTAAAGAAAAATTGTAAGGCTAACCCCAAAAGACCCAAGAAAATATAGATACCTAAGAAGGATATAATATATACTACAGATCTCCTTTCTTGGAAGAGGTAACCACCACCAATGACACTTGGATAGTGGCTTCTTACGACACTTGACAGGCAGAAGGTCTATGTTCCTAGACAACCAACATAAGCAAGGAGGATTAGTAACTTTTGGAGATAACTAGTAAGGCAAAATAGTTGGGATTGGCAAAATTGGTAAAGATTCCTTTTCGTCTATTGATAATGTTCTGCAAGTTGAAGGCCTAAAGTATAATCTAATTACTATAAGTCAATTATTTAATTCTAGTTTTGACGTATCCTTTAATCAAAATTCTTGTTTAGTCAAAAACAAAGACAGTCCCTTTTCTGCCAAGAGACGAAATAACCTCTATAAAATTAACTTAGATGATTTGAAAAGTCAAAATATTTCATGTCTTATATCAAAAAATAATGAAAAACTAATTTGGCACAAAAATCTAGGTCATGTTAGTTTTAAACATATTTCCAAGTTAGTTAGACATGATTTGGTAAGAGGTTTACCAAAGATTAGTTT
>JANZLX010000211.1:7632768-7643090 GCA_025531955.1 Erythroxylum orinocense | reverse complement strand
CCTACTAACCTTGACATAAATAATTAGCTCCAAAAATTAATCCATCAAACCTCATAATCTATTTCAATTATGCTTAATCAAAATCTAACCAAACTATTTATACTTCAACACCTCAAAAATAAATCAAAATCATGCTCAATTCATCAAGAAAATGTCCGGGGTCCAACAATTGATGCATTCCATCTCATGAATGTATGAAACTTAATGGCTGTTGTGACCAAAGTAGCCACCGATCAAAGCGTAAAGCTCAACGAGTGAAAATGAGCTTCGAGCTCAAAAGTGAATCAGAGCCCTAGGCTCAACGTTTAATGAGTCCTGTATCCCCCATGCAGATAAGGTACAGTTATCAATGAGCCCTATATAGGATAGTTTAGGCACTCGATCACAACAAAGTAACAAATGGAAAGAGAGTCTCATATGTACTGCATATGCATAATATGAATGATTAAGTGAATTGAATGTAAATTGTGAATTATATGTTATGTGAATAGGTAAGCCATCGATGATGGTTACTCATTGAGTTTTCAAAACTCACCTAAAATTTGCAAATATTTTTCAGGATCAGGAGAATACCATGTTAGGCCAACTGGAGTATACCTATAGCATTCAAGTGAAGGATAGAGGTCGGGATCAGTTCGCGCCTGTATTGCATTTCTCTATTTTGTATTGAATTGTATATTCCGCAATTTTTTGTATAAATTTGTATTCCAAAATGACTCAAGTGCTTTGTATTTGTGAAAGGGCCCAAATGGCTATTGAAAATTTTGTTGATGGTTTTGTGTTAATTGAAATGCTTATGAATGAATGTGGGCCCAATTTAAGTATTGATTTCTGCATATTATGTTTATGGTTTCAAAAAAAAATATACCAATTTCTGAATGATTGAGTGCTCTAACACACCACCCTCGTGGGACACGGATTCAGATATCACCCACGATGTCGGGTTTGGGTCCTGCAGGAGTGGGGTGCTACAATGGTGCCCTTTACTTAACGCTATAAATTTTGAGCACCAATCCTCAATATAGCTCCATTGATTTAAATCATAATTCAAGTTGCAAATCTCTAAGATTCTCTTAGTTAAGTATTGGCAATTAAAGAACAAATGGTCCATTGATTCATTTCCATTTTATAAAGGGAGCATAATAGGTCTAAGGAGGTCTTGTTAGTAACCAAAGTTTAAAGGCTATTTCAAGGATTTATCATGCCAAGCTAGTCTAAACCAACAAATTATTAGAAGAGGTCTTATTAATAGGTTTTTGTAAGATTAACTTGTGAAAGATTTAGATTAGTATTAAAATCAAATCAGAGTGTCCGCTTTTTTAAGGTTAGAGTTGGAGCTACAGAGTTGTCTCTTATTAGTAAGTCTCTTTTAAAGGAGTGTGTTAGTCATTTCCATAAGCCTACTTTTATGACAGTTGTAACCTTCGCGTTATCAGGTAAACTAGCCTTGAGAGAATTGTACTCTTAAAGCTTATGCAAAAGACTAATTTCATGCTAGTTATCAAACAAAAAGTAGGTATATTATCTATTACAAATTATATTCTTGAAGGCATTACATATATGTTCTCTTAGCTTTAGAACTTGCTTGAACATCAAAAGATGTTTATCTTTGGCTTCACTCTCCATATGTTGTCATCCTTAAGGAAGTAGATATTCATCCATTTCACCCAAAGTGATTCTTTATTAGTGAGCAACTTCTATAACTTTTTAAAAAGAAGAACCTCATTCATTGTTTGATTGATGTGATTCCCAATCCTCTTTTTTCTTTTAGTAAACACAGATAATCTCATTTTACCTTGGCACTTATAGATCTACTTTTCCAAAACCTGACCACAAAAAGTTCCCCATTTGCTTTTCTTTTTGGTTATTTCCCTGGGAATTGATAAATTAGAGCATCAATACATGTGTTATTGCTAAGGATTAAGATTATCAATTGTAGCCTTCTAGTATATGACAACAATCTATTATTCCAACTCCCAATCGTATATTATCAATTAGGGGTTAACAACCACTAAGTGTCAGTCTTTTTTAGTTACTAGGATCCTTAGGTATTTAAGTAGGTGAGTCTCATTCCCGAAGTTAGTTGTTAAGTACAATAGCTCTTCCTTCCTTAAGCAGTTCAAAGATAAGTAAAAGTTTCTCTTAGGGGATAAAAATTCTAGGTATGATATTTCTTTGAATTGATGCAAGGACTAGATGGAGAACTGAGCTGAATCTAGATTAGCTCTAAAAAAGAGAATAAGTTCAATTGCAAAAATAAAAAATAGATTCTGAACTTATCACATGTGTAATGATACTTAAATTTATGTTCCTTAGTAATGTTCCTTGCGATATATTCTGATGAGAGTCTCCATGCTCATTGTGAATAGATATGGAGACAATGAATCTCCTTACATATCCCATTTATTCCTTTGAAGATAGGTGTTAGTTCTCCATTTATTATAATAAAGTATGAGGTTATAAAGGCACATTGTTGAATCTATCTCACCTACATAAAGATCCTCATAATGAAATGCCTTATAAAAGTCTATCTTTATCTCCTTCCTCCTATAGTAGTCTTTAAATAATTCCTAAGCCATTAGGATGTTATCACATATATTCTAGCCTTATATAAATGCTCCTTAGCTTGTTTTGATAATATGCATATGGATAATAATAACTAAAGTGAGAAATAAGAAAATAATAAAGAAATACTAAAAAAGAGTGATATGTTACAAACAAATTAATAATAGAGTGTAAATATAAATATTAGATGTTAGGAATTAGAAATTGTTAATAAAAGAAATATAGAAGTTAGAATGTTAGAGTAGAAGTTAGTATGTATAAAATAAAGAGTAAAATAAATTTTAATATTATAACTTGATGGGAAGCAATGCTAGTCCACTACAAATAATAGTATTTACAATGAGAAAAGAGAAGTAAATGAAAATAATAACAAAGATGAAGTAAGATGACTAACTTTTATTTCATTAAAATATTATGAAGCATAAAGACATTTGAGGGCATAATGGTTTATGATTCAAAGATGTTTTTTATTGAAAAATAAGAAGAATAATTTTATTAGAGGGTTTTAATAACACAAGAGAGGAGCTTTATGTGGCATTAGATAAAGAAAGAAATTCAAATTTTTTTAAGATCAATAAATGCAAAAGAGCTTAAGAAAAAGAGAGAGAACAGAGTAGAGGAGGATATTTTAAGGAAAGGATTGCTTGCCTCATTCATACATTGGGTACCTTTTATATACAGATAAATGTCTATTTCAGTAATTATAATATTAGAGCTTCTCATAGGTTTTAGTTAGAGCATCTTACAAGCTTTAGTTAGATCATCTGGTAGTTTTTAGGCTTCAGTCTTTGTCGTATTTAGATGCTTCTTATATGTTTTGAAGATTTTAGTCTTTGTCATTTGTTTCTTACAATAATAAAGTTTTCTTTAAGTTCCCACATCAAGGTTATACTAAATCCTCTTCATCTTCAAGGTGCAAATCCACTTCTTCTTGATTACTTTATGAAGAAAATATTGATTAAGATTTTAACAATTGCTTCATTATTTCAAAATATTCTTCTTCAGTTTTAGCTTCAACTAATAAGACATTCATATTTGATTTTTTCTGTAGGAATATGGTTGGCTCACTATTTTGTGTTTAATAGACTGAGAACTTCAGTCTAACCATTTTAGAATTAGCAATGGGTTAGGTTAGGCCTAGATTGTTTATGGCCTGATCCCTCCTAAACAAATTTATTTTGTCTCAAACCCAGCCTGAATCCCGATTGGTCTTAGATCATGCAACATGATTCATGAATAATTTGGCCAAGCTTAAAGCCTAACCAAGCTAAGCCATGCCTGAAAATCTTGAACAAGAAAAAAAAAAACTCCCTTATAGTATATATTAGGTTAAGTCCATAAAAAGCTCAAACTTGGCTTGCCAAAATTGATTATTTTTGGCAAGATTTGAAGCAATATCCTAGGCATCTTAAGAAACCATTTTGCTCGAGGTATAAAATTATAGAATGATAAGTTTTTGGGTTTTGAGGTACTTAGTGTTAAAGTCATGACTTTTAAGTCAAATTTAGGGGGAAATTGCTAATGATTAACTAAGTAGTCATAGCTCTAAATATTGGGTTATGAGTTTTCATACGTAGAAGTGGAAAAGAAAAGTTAATAAATGGAGAAAATGGTTGTAACATTGTGGTGGCGCAATGTGAAGAAGTTTTAGGAGAGGCCATTGTCAATTATTGCATCTAATGAGACTTAAGCCTATGGACAAAATAAAAATATAAAAAACAAGAAAACCCATCCATTATATGGGTAAAAAAAGAAACCAAACATATCTTATATTTTTGTTCAAAGTTGAATGAAGACAGTATTGTTTTTATGTGATTCTTGTTGCTAATCTCTCAAACCTCAAAAGTTTTTTTTGTTTGAGTCGACTTTTAACTTTAAAATTATCACCAAATAATATCGCTTGTAAGGAAACATGATGATGTTTTTTGGTTTTTCATAAACATAACAACGTTGCTTTATTATATTAAGAAAACAATGTTGTTTTATGTTATTAAAGAAGTTCAAGTTAGTATAGGATGTAGAGCACGATTTTGAGCTCAACTTGAATATTAAATTAAAAAATACTTGATATTGGCCTAAAGCTCAGGTAACTTAGGTCAAGCTTGTTATAATTCAGGCTGGATCGGGCATGATTAGATTAGGTTAGGATTTTTGTGTGCCATACCTAAGCCATTCTTCTACAACCTAGGATGAAGCTTTATGACCTTTAGTGAATTTATCCCACCATTTAACTTTGAATCTTCTTTACATGATAGGAATATTTAGCTATAATCTTGTTTATAATGATCTATAAGTCATCATCTATAGGATAAAGAGTTTTGAAACTAATAATAAAGACGAAGTATATAGGTCCTCATAATCTTTGAGTTGATATTTACATAATTGAGGCATCAATTTGTACCATTTCTAGTAATTGATAAATCAAAAATGAAAGTATATATAGACCCATTATTGGAAAAGAATAGTATGAATAGTGGTTTGTTATGTTTTTAAGTAAGTAAGTGTCTAACTAAACTTGTTGGTAGTTATAATAGTTATATGTGGGAGAGTATGGTAAAATAAAAATTGAACGCTATATGTGGACCCAGTATTGGAAAAGAATAGTATAAATGGTGGTTTGTGATATTTTTTAGGAGGAAAGTTTTGAACTAAGCTTGTTGGTAGTTATAATAGTTGTATAAGGGACAGTATGGTAGAATTGTTGAGAACTTAACTTCAAACCTTTTTGGTTTCTAAGGTTCTTGCCCCACTACATAAGGTAAATAGTTTTATAAATTTTACAAATGGAATTGGTAGGGGTAGTTTTATTGGGCTTCACAAAATGATGCTTTATTTTATGGAATCAATTTCATTTATATATGAAAATAATATGTTTGAAAATTTGATAAATCTCATGGATTATAATTTCATCCTTTTAGGGAAAAAATATGTACTTCTTTAAAAGGATTGACATTTTGAAAACTATTTTCTATTTTTAAGATGTTTTAAAAGGATTCTTTTTCAAAATATCTACTTCAAAAAGGAGTTTTCTAGGAAGGAACTTTTAAATTTTTCTAGTGATTGTTTTCTAAAACATATTTTGAAACAAGCTTTGGTTGGTGTGAGAAGATTTTTGTGGCTTTTTGTTTAAATTTACTTTTAAGGGCTTTTACCAAGAGAGTATTTTAGAGCTGCCATTAGCTCTTGAGTTGTCAATAAATGGTCTACCTATTCTTGAATATTAATTTTGGAATATTAGGGTGATAAAACCTCAGGTTGGATTTTACTAGACATGAGTAGGATAACCTCAAACCTCGAAACTTAAACCTAATTATAATTATAAAAAGAGAACCCTAATTTATGGTTCACCATACTATTACCTTTTTATAATTACTATTTCATCTTTTTGATCTCATAACTTGAAAAAAAAAAGGTTTAGAAGTAGTATTGTTGTGATGAATAAACACAACATATAAAGGTAATTCAACTTGTCATTGTATCCTTTTATGATCTGCTTTTTCCAGAGTTCTTATCTTGTTCAAATTTTGATGAAGGATAGTTCTTCTTTATGTTCATTTGTTATCTAGTCTTTAAAATTGATCTTTCATTTCGATGTGATATTGTTGAATTAGTTGAAAATTACGAGACTTTGATAATAACAAACTTGAAATAGTGAAAAGAGGATGGTAAATTTCATAAATTGGAGTATGACAAAACTTTAGGTTTTGGGCGAGCTTTGGGCCTCAAGCGATATAAGCTAAGTATGATCGAGCTTTGGGTTAAGCTTGAGCTACATAGTTAGATTAGGTCAGGCCTATAATAGGTTCGACTTGACCCAACCTAGCCCATTACCATCTATATGTATCAGATTTGGGTTTAGTTTTCAATAGAGTAAAGAACAAACAAAAGGATTTTATAAACATAAGTTATAATGCTTTAATTATAAAGTTAAGGGGTATTTTAAGAGGGACTGTCCACAACAAAAGAATGGAAATGAGAAAAGGAAAACAGATGGAAAAGCAAGTATCAATAACGAGAAAAGGAAAATAGATGGAAAAGCGAGTATCAATATAGTTTAGAAGAGTTTTGATGAAGAGGCAATAATGTTTTAATGATAAGTATTCTTGATTCTATAAATAGATTGGTGATAGACATTAGTGTTGCTTATCATATAAATTTTAATAAGGAATAGTTATTTTCTTTTTAAAAAATGGAATATTACTATTAGGTTGAGTGACGATGGAAAGCATGTCATTAAAGTTAATCGTTTAGTGTAGATCAAGATGCATGATGGAATTATTAGAACATTGAATGTTTGATATGTTTTTGAGCTTCAGAAGAATATGATTTTTGTAGGTACTTTTGATAACCAAGGATATAAGTTTTCTGGTGATGATAGGCAACTTAAGGAGCTAGAAATTCCATTAAGTGTGATAAAGGGAAAATTTCAACATAACATATATGTCTTAATAAGAAAGAAAACAATGGGATCAGTGGTTATGTCTCAATCTTCAAGGAAGAATGTTGATAATACTGTGGTATGTCATACATATAGATGAGTCATATTGGTCAGTAAGAGATGATAACACTTTTAAAAGGGTGTTTATTAAAAGATGACGAACACAGGAACTTGTAAAAAATCTAGGGTAACCTTGAAAGACTAGTTTAGGGAGTGACATGTATTAAGGAAAACATACAAAAGGGTTGTACTATAGTTAATAGTCAACAATACTAGTTCAAAGGTGGTACTAGAATAAAATGTAACATATGTTAAACAAGTTGGAAATTATAACTTAGGATTTAGAATAATATCTTGAAGAAACTATCAACACAATACAATCAAAGATAAAGTGACAAGGATCGTCAAATAACCAAGGAGAAATGGTTAAGGAGACTCGATCGTGTATGCTCTGACCATCAATGACGGGGATAAAAATGAATTTTATAAGACTATGGAAAGGTAGGAGAAAGATAGACAAATAAGGCCACATCAAAGTATGTAAGGGCTGATAAGATTGGGAAATTTGATTTCATTTGATCATATCTTGCTGAAAAAAGTCCGCACTTCAAAAGATATAGCTGATATGTTGATAAAGTTGTTGCCTACAACAAAGTTCAAATGTAGCTTAGATTTGGTGAATGCTTGCATGGCTTAAATTTTTTGGGGCTTATGTTGGCTAGGAGTGTTTCTTGATTAGACATTAGATAGTTTAAGTCAAGTTGGGAAATTGTGATATATATCTTGAATTCTAGTGAAATTGAATTTCAGTAAGCTTAAGCTTATAAGAAATCAAGTTTTAGTGTCACTAGGCATTTATGGATAAACCTATTTTATAAATAGTTTGATCAGAGTGATGACTTCAAAGGATTTAGTGAGAACCTTTAAAGATAAATTTTAGGAAATTGTGTAAGGTTATTTTCATCTATTCTCCTTATTTCATTTTTCTTACAAAAATAAAAGAAGTTTACACCTCACCTATAGATGTAGGTCATATAAGTTGGTCAAATCATGTAAATTCTTGTATTTTTACTTCCTTTTCCTTATGTTGCTTCCATTTTTAATAAGATAAGTTAATATGATAACAATTAATTTTAAAGCAACTGATATCAAATATCATATTTTTGTAAATTTATTTAACCATTTAACAAAAGTGAGAAATACAAGTTTGAAAGCTTTATGAATTAGGAAATCCTATTCTCCTTTTGTAAACCATAACTTATTCAAATTAGAGCAATCGATTGAATGTAAGAATTCTTAATGAAAAATGAATAGGACAATTGAATCGTAGTACCTACAAGCACAACGTTAAGAGTTGTCTATCATCATTAGTTAAAAGTTATTAATTTACGTACAACACATTTCGAGGTTAAACATCTCTAAAGCATCCATCATGTTAATGGCTTTAATGATTCAAAAGAATCTTTCTAATATATTGAGGGATATGGATAGTGATAGCGTTGAAGAGCATGCCAATCTTATTATTGCCAACAAGAAGATTACTTTTAAAAAGGAAAATAAAAAAACAAAAAGACAATAGCAGGATATCACAACTAGAAATAGTTGGAATCATTGTTCATGTTAACTTTGTAAAGTTCACAAAATCAACGAAGTATTAATCGTGATGCTATTTAAAGGTTATGAGCAAGGCTTTTAATTGTTTCTGATAATGAACATCATTTAAAATCCGAAGGCTTTAAGATCACTTATCATCATCAAAATGTATAGTTAAGGAGTGTTGTTCAAGAAAATGTTATAAATAGAAACTCTAAAGCTATTGTTTAGTTTGTTGCCTTGAAGTAGTTTGTGTTGGAAAATTTGAGTAGAATCTCATCTTACATGTACCAAAAGAAAAAAGCTTTTTCATTTGAATTACCAAAAATTAAGATAACTTTAAGTTATATAACATAATGAATGCATAAATATAAATCGTACCTTATTATGAATCTTTATCTTTTAATGTAGCTCCCCTTAAACCAATTTTATAAAATAGATTCATCATCAGCATTGTAGCCATATAAATATCTAGCCTATAATGATATCTATACAAACTGATTGAAGGAACTCTATAAGTAGTATAGAGAGGGGTATGTAAGAAGTGCTAACTCTTTTAAAGCCTATGCCTATTTATAATAAGGATTTGATTTTTTGGTATGAATTGAATTATAATTCTAATTTCAATTAAATTTTAATTAGAATTAATTATATTTCTAAGTAAATATCAATTAGGTCCGAATAAGATTAATTATCTCATATTAGTCCTTATTTATTAAATATCTAATATTTAACCATTAAGTTTCTCAAATTTTACAATCTAAGTCCAATTGATTAAATTACTTTTTCTTTCTTCAACAATTCTTTGTTTGCAATCACCATGTTCCTAAATATATTGAAAATTGATATAAACTATAACTCTAATCGTATTTAGGATTAGATAAATTAAAATTATTTAATTAAATAATTCATATCTATAGATTAAGATTGACATCTAGTAACACATCATGACTATCCAAATATTAGGAATTCAAAGTGGTATTGATTAATCTTTATATATATAACTTTTCTTACGTATTTCAATCCTTTTATCATATAATAATCTAACTAGATATAAAGTATGAAATTAATGTCTACTCCATTTGAGTTCAATCATATTCCTTCTCTACCATTAGTATAACTTTATTAATAATTTGAAAAATATTTTACAAAATGTCATTTCAACTTGGTCAAAGATTTCTTAAATCAATACTAATCAAGAATAATAAAACATTTTTCCTATTATAATAAATCCTAGATTGATTATTCAACTATCTCTATATGGTTTAAACTATATCTAATGACTACTAATAAGTCTTAACTACTACAAAAACAAAGCAATTCCTATGTGGAATTCTCATATTGGGTCAATTTAGTAAAAAAAATTTATAGTAAGCACCTATATGTTTATTTAAGTATTTTCATACTTTAGTTTATGATATTGATTATTTCCTTCACAAGGAGTAAAAAAGTGTGTTAATCTTTATGTTATATTAATATCTAGTCTCAATAGAACAATGATTAAGAACATTTTAATGATAATAAGTAAATAAAATATTAATCTCATAATTATGTTCTCATCATAATTTTATTTGTAATTTACATTTATTATAAGAACCTTATCTTATGTTGGGCCCCGAACTTTTCTTGGAAGTTAGGACTATTAATTGAGGAATTGTTCATGATTATTCATGTATAAAGGAAGAAGAATTCATGAATTAAAAAGAAATAGAAAGGATGGTTTAGG
>JANZLX010000211.1:7573494-7587518 GCA_025531955.1 Erythroxylum orinocense | reverse complement strand
ATTGGAAAAATAGAAAACACGCTTTTCTTGAAAAATTGATCTATTTTTTATTAATAAACATGTTTTCTAATTATTTTTTATTTTATGAAAAAAATTTCTAGAAAACTAGAGAATTTTCAGAAAGTAAACTCACCCTAAGGATTTAGTTGTTTCATTTTAAAGGGGATAACTAAAGAAAAAAAGGAGCAATGTTAATAACAGATAACATAAAAAGGGAAGGCTACAAAAAAAAAGTAACAAATGATGGAGATGATAATGATTGAAATGATGTACAAGATAAAAATATGAAAAATTACTTTGAGTCATCTGAAAATTGTAATTTTGAAGAACAAAGTGGTTCAAATGTTGATGAAAGGTTAATACATAAATTAAAACTTCGTAGATTTAACTCTTATAAGAAAAAGGTTAAGATTGAGCTTGGTATATTCTTTGATGATTCAAACCAATTCAAAGAAGGACTTCACAAACTTGTTGTTGACAAAAAGGGAGTTTATTTTTGCTAGGGGCATAAAACAATCTGTGAGATCCAAATGTGTGAGTAAGTATTGTAAACAATACATTTTAGCCAGCTTAGTGAAATATTTAAATAATACCTAGGTAACTATTTTCAATTTTTGGTTATTTTCAAATTGGTATCATTGGTATTGTAGATCGATTACTCACATATATATATATATATATGTAAATAGGTTAGACATTTCAAGTAGAAACACACATGTAATCCTATTTTTCACAATAAAATATGGGTATAATGTGGCTTGCTAAGAGTTACTTCAATAATCTCCCAATACTCACTACATTAAAGCTGATAGACTTGAAATTTTTTATTAAGAAGTTCAAGAATTGATGTTGGGTACACATTTGTTATAAGTGTAAGGAGGTGTAAGAGTAAAACATGACAAGCTGTAGAATTACGTGAAGAATTTTTAAAGTCAAATCATAGTAGTAGAGTTAAATTGGTTACTGAAAGGTCGTCATTTGGAGTTAATTTGCAACCATCATTTAATAAAATATATGTGTATTTTGAATGTTGCAGGTTCTTAGTTGGTTATTGAAGGTTGATGTAACTAGATGGTTGTTTTTTGGAAGGTATTGTAGAAGGTGAATTATTAAAAGCATTAGGAAAAAATAACAATAATAAGATGTTTCTTATAGTATGGGTTGTACTAGTTCATACTAAAAGAAAACTTGGAACTGTTTTTTTAGAGATGTTGAAGAAATACTTTGATTTAAAAGATAAAGGTGGATGGTTAATGACTACTGATTAATAAAAGGATTACTCTGAACTTTATTTGTTTTTATAATGAAAATTTATTCATATTAGCTAGGGTTAAATTCGTTGGATCCCCCTGTGATTTGGCATATTATCAATGTACCCTTTAATTTTTGAAAAACTAATAACCCATTTGTAGTTTTAGTTCTATAACGCATTCCCCTGCCATCGCCTTTTGTTAAAAGCTCTAATAGTTGTCTCCAAAATGACATTGCATATGGCACTACATGACGTTGTTTTGCAGTTCATAATTAGGGTTTGTAATGAAAGTTGATGGAAGAAGGACAAGTGTGATAAAAATCAAAACTATAAGTGTCATTGATATTTCTTAAAAGTTAGAGAGTACATTGATAATATGTCAAACCATAGGGAGGTCTAACAAATTTTAACCTATTAATTATTTACTAATTTTTGTCAATTAAATGTTGTATAGGATTTTGTGGATGTACTTGGTCGGTAGCTCCCAAGGGTTGAAGTAAGGTTTTGTATAAGATACATGTTTTCTAATTAGAGGAAAAGGGATCACAAGGGACTCAAATTAGATAGACCATTGTAAGTCATCTAATGAAACAAGCCTCTTTTTAAATTTAAACGAGTTGAAAAAGGAATATGAAGAGGCACATAAGGATTTGCTAGGAATTTCAAAGGAAAAATGTTCAAAAGCATAATTCAACACTTTATTAAAATATGGTATTGAAGATAAAATTCTTTGTGAAGTGTTTAGTGGAAGCATTTTTAAAGCTCAAATAAAGAACATTATCATAATGCTTAAGGAAATTAAAGTGTTTATGAGGAAGAGAATGGTTAAGAATAGTATCATGACAAGTAACTACAGAGATCACATTGGCATAAGAATAAAGAACAAATTGAGACTTAATAAGGAGCTAAGTATTGATTGCCAACTTGAGAGTAATAATGTTGGTAGAATTAAAGTAATACACAAAAGACACGTCATTACTGTCATCGAGTATACCAATGAAGAGTTTATTGATTTATAAAGGATATATACTTATTTATTGATGCACAATTCACGGAGAGAAATTTTGGCTTAAAATCCAACACATACAATCTCTGTTTTGAAACTCGGATCGGATCGATCGGTCTGACCGATTCAATTGGTGATTGGTCGGTGGTTCGGTCTGATTTATTCTTCAAAATCGGTCATCAATTGACCCAGTCTGAACAGGTTAAAACTGGTCAATTGACCGGTCGGACCGGTCAAACAATTTCTTTTCATTTTTTAAAAATATTTTTTAATATCATATATAATTAAATATAATTATTTTATAATTATTACGTCATACCGGTCAAATCGGTGATCAATAAGGCCACCGATTCAATAACCGATCCGAGTTTCAGAACATTGCATACAATTGTTACCACCTCCACTTTGAAAAATGTTAAGCAAATAAAAGAAGAACAGAAGAAAGGAGAATTGGGAGAATTCCATTAAAGGTAATAAGTTATCAAGGAGAGAAATGAAAATGACTTGTCAAATATGCATCCAACAAGGACAAAACTATATGTCCATTGAAAGGTATGTCACAATAAGATTCAACTGATATACCTGTAAGCTTGAGTGTTAGTTAACACATTAAATTTAACGTCATTTGCTTTTCTTTTAGTTATATATCTTGAACTATTAAATGCTTTTTCATTTTTCAAATTTAAACTACACATGATATCTAAGCAAGTTATTCCATTATTACCTTATCATGTCAACCATCAAAGTCAAAGACAAATAAAAGAGAGAGACTAGTTTATAACTATGTGACTTTGTAGGGTGACGAATCTCAACCATTAGTGACACGACAAGTATAACATGACAAACGTTATAAGTATTGAGAAATCACATAGACATGTATTTTAAATTAATTTTAATAATTGGGTTTCCTTTTGATTATTTGTTGAAATTTTTGTTAAAATGAAAAAAAAATGCAAGGATTAGGAGGATAAGATCAAAAGCATTAAGGAGTATTATAGAGTGTCACTAAATTAAAGTACTAAGAGTATTTTCTTTTGAAATATGAATGAAAATTATATTAATCTAGCAAAATCTACTTTACACCATTACAATGAGTCATGTTAACCATCTAAAAAATACTAGTGCCTTCTCACTCCTTGACTAATTTAATATTATTTTTGGTTGGCAATGAATACTACCCGAATCCAATTCACAATTTGGTTTGCTAGCTGATGTTTGCCTTTTTCAACTCCTTTGTAGATTCTTCAGTTCCTTTCCCTCTGTATGGAATAGATTAGTGTATTAAATGATGTCTTGATGAGCAAACCATTTACTTTACCTTGCTTAGTATACCCTATGATCATATCCAAAGTCTCCCTCCACTCAAATGTGTAATTAGCCAGTTGTAGCATAACGATAATTCTGCTCCAAATTACTTTGGTGTAGCTACATTCAAAGTATAAATGATTTTTGCTCTCATTGATATGCTTACATAAGACACACAAAGGATTATATATCTCAAACCATTTGTCTTTGGTTCTAAGCCTATTGTTAATCACTAGCTAGGTGACAATTGCAACTTTAAGATTTAAAGATTGCTTCTATAACAATTCAAACCAAAACACATTTTCCATATTGTTTGCAAGCATAAGATGGAAAGATTTGTTATTAAACATACCTTTTGAATGTTATTAAGAGTATTGACATTTTCTATTTTATAAATGTTACAGCATTTAAGATAATCTCAGTAACATTAAAATTTATTATTTTGGCTAGTTTATTTTATAAACAAAAGAATAAGATGCGTTGTAAGTAAGTTTTAGGTAGCAACTATTATCTCTATCACCTTACCGCATATGGATGTGATTTACATTATCTGTTTAATTGCTACTATTGGGTTACTTCTTGTGTAGTGTCTTTATGGTTAATCTTCGATATAATTTACATTGATCCCTTGTATAACAGGCAATTTTATGTTTGAATATCATGCAATTGAGATGAAGCTCAATGTTAATTATAGAAAGTATATCCTACATTGTGATAATTTTCAACTATATGATTAAACAATATGTGGGCCACTGTATTGGTCTCTAGGAGACATACTATTGAGAAATGGGAGAATATAGAATGAAGAATGAAAATAAACTTTCTTTTATTTACTCTTAACTACTCCAAAATAGATTATGGTATTTATAAAGATGTTCATCCCTTATTTGTGAAAAGACCATAAATACAAATATAAATGACTTATTTAATACTATAATACTTTTAAAGTTACAAGAAAACTTTTGAATTAATTTACAACATTTCTAACACCATATTATCCTTAGAGTCATATTCTAGAATTTCAAATTACTATTTCTAACATTCCCCTTAATTTGAAATTTCATCATTATGCTAAGTTAGCTCTTAGATTTAAAAAATATTTAGTCTTTAATGCATTTGTGAAAATATCTGTAACTTGATCTTAAGTTTTCATATAATTGAGCTTTATTTCCTTTTTGGTAATATATTTTCCAATAAAATTATACCTTGTATGTATGTACTTTCTTTGATCATGAAACACTAGATTTAGCAAGTGCTTGTGCATACTTGTTATCAATGTCAATGCAAATCTAAGTAGCTTCTTTTTGTGGTAAGTTAAGTTCCTTCAACAATTTTTTAATGTTAAATAGTATGACAATTACATGAAGTTGCTACCACATATTTCGATTCACAAGTTGGAAATGTAACAATAGGTTACTTCTTTGAACTTTATGAGGTAGCACAATTACCTATAAAGAAATGCAAAAATAATTGTACTCTTTTTATCTTCAATATCTCTCACAAAATTACTATCACAAATCCCATAAGTTTGAATTTACAAAAAAAGGGGAATAAAATAGTTTAAAGTTAATTGTACCTTGTAGATTTCGAATAATCCTTTTAGCCACTTTCATATGGGTTGAGGTAGGAGCTTCCATAAGCCGACTTACTACTTTAACTAAATAAAGGATATCAGGTCTTATACATATTAAATATCTTAAAATTCCCAAAAGAATTTTGAAAATAGTGGGATTTTCTTTTTCTCCATCTTCATATTTTGGTAACTTTAGTCTAACTTCCATAAGTGTGCTTATAGAATTAAAATCATTCATTTAAACTTTTTTAAGATGTCCTTTGTTTAACCTTCTAAATAAATGAACATTCCTTACAATTAAGAAGTGCATATGTATTTATTTATACTTATTTAATTACACTTACTTTACAGATAAATAGAGGAAAGTTCAAGTACTCATGATAATTCATTCTCTTCAAAAAGATTCAATGATCTAGTTTATGGTCATTTGAGATTAGTTCATGGTATGGAGAACCATACTATTTATTTATATTAAAACAAATATTTGAAAGTTAAAGGAATCACCATACTAAAGAAGCATTTAATTGGCACCAAAGATAATGTAGAATCTTGTATGAAAGTTAGTCATTATATGAAATGGTTGATGAAAACTTTACTTGAAGAGTATTAGAGTGAGAAAGATAAAAGGCAAAGACTGAATTATGAAATTGTAGAAGTTCTTATTGCAGTGGTCAGGATGATACTAGCAATGTTAAAGGTGATATTCCTACATAATAAGAAGAGATTATTGCACTTGATTCGAGGAAGAGAAAAAGACAGGCGTTTAACTTTTTTATTCCACAAACAACTCCTAGAGCTCAAGCTTTAATTTATTATGTCTTACAATCTAAAGAAGTATCTCATAATGTAGACATGATAATGGCTAGATGGTGGTATAATAAAGGTGTGTCATTCATTACTACTTAGTCTTATTATTAGTAGCCTATGGTGGATGATATTGCCTCTTGCAGTCCAGGATATAAAACTCTTTTAATTGATGACTACATAAGTAATCTTCTAAACAACTATGTTTGTGAAATAAAAAATTACATGGATGAAAGAATAATGACTTGAGCAACTAATGGATAGAAAATAGAAAATATGAGCTTATTATCAAGTTTTTAAATTTTGCTAAAGGAAATATATTTTTGTAGTCCATTGATGTATATAGCCTTATTAGAAATGTTGGTACTCTGTTTAAGAAATTTGATAAATTTTTGAATAAAGTTGGGCTTGAAAACATTATATAGTTCATCACTGATAATGATTTTGAATATAAAGCAACTAGAAAAGGCTATAAAATAGGTATAATTCTTTTTTATTGGACTCCTTGTGTTGCTTATTACATTAGCATGATGTCAGAAAAAAGTTAAAGTTGTTAAATACTTTTCGATCATTAATCAAACTATGTAAAAAGAAAGAAAAGTGTTCAAGTTCATTTACAATCATGTATGGATTCTAAATTTAATGAGAAAGGGTTTCACCAAAGTAGGAATTTGTATCAACTTATTGTTATAAAATTTGAAATTTCTTTTCACTTTAGTGTTTTATTCTAATAAATATGGAGATAAGATAAATGTTTATAAATGATAAGTAACTTGCATCTCAATATGTCATATCTAATGCTAAAATGGAGGTTTTCAGAATTATACTTGAAGATCATCAATTTTGATCCTAATGTCAATTTGTCATATGAGTTTATGAGCCTTTGGTGAGAGTTTTTCATTTGGATGATAGTGATGAAAAGACAACAATAGGTTTTTTTTTATAATGCCATGAAGACAGAGAAGGAAGTAATCAAGACAATATGGAAAAAAATACCTTATCTTGTAATCATTAATGAAATATAGGAAAGCCAACTTTGCTCTCCTTTGTTTATTAGTAGGGCATTTTTAAATCTTAGTGTCTATTTTAAACCAGGTTTTACAAAGAAAGCTAAAGTTTACAGGGAATTTTATTAACTATCATAACAATTTTTTTACATAAGATGATCCAAGATTTCCTTATCTTACAAATAGAGACATATAAGGATGCGTGTGGTGATTATGGGATGCCCATTGCAATTTGTAAAAGAGACGAACTTAATCTCAGTATATATTTCTTCACTTTTGTTAATTATTTGAAATTAATCATTATTTCTTTTATAAGGTTACTTTTATTGTCTCATAGTTGCTTGGTAGGACTAATTCGAAATGGTGTTATAGGATTGCGAATGTTTTATTTCAAATTCCAAGTCAATGTGTGAGCATAACTAGGTATGAAAGGAATTAAAACACATTGGAATTCATCGATTCTAAGAAAAGAAATAGATTGGGACACATAAAATTGAATGATTTGGTCTTTGTTCTATACAAACATGAAGCTACGAGAAAGGTATATTATTATCATTATTAAGCTAAATATAATTTCTTATAATTTTTAATAATTTAATTTTATATATTTACTAGGGCTCTTAATAGAACAAATAGTTCTATAATCTAGTTTACCTTGACCACATCAATTTTTTAACGGGTTGAGTTTATGAGGAACCAAATTTTATAGATGAGAGTGACTTAATAGATAATCTTGGATGCGAAAGTATCGACATTTTATTTGGTGCAATAAATTTAAATGATGACGATGATGAGACTCCTCTTAATGATGAGAATTTTGCACTGAATAAAAATTGAGATCATTGTGATTTGAGCAGATATGCCATTGAATGATATTCCAGGTTTTTTTTATGTTTTCTCTTTTCTTTTAATTTTACCTATATTTGATGTATAAGTTAAAATTTATATATGCAATATAAATATGAAACTTTCAACTATAAGTGTTTTTATTTCATGTTTCACTTCTGTCTTGTTGTGTTCTTCACTAAGAACTATTATTTTAATGTTTATAGAGTCATGGACATATATTATTCTTACTATATGATGGTTTGATAAGAATATGATGTTTTGATGTAATTATTCTATACTATATGATGTAAATTATAACATTTTAAGTACTTTTATCATTCTTTGCTTTTATTTCTGTTTGATAATTAAATAATCTTTTTTTATATTAATTGTAATTATTGTTTATATGTGAACTATGTCAAAAGTAATATTAATAGAAATAAAGAGATAATTGTTATTTCAAATTTAAATTATTTTGACTTTTGAGACTTGATTGATGTAAAATTAGAAATCATATAACATGACATATTAAGGGACTATTTTATAATTTTAAAAAATATAAGGTATATTTTATAATTTTAAAAAATGACCTAAAAGAGTACTATGTATTGATCAATTTTAGTACCATACTGTACCAAAACTAAATCTTATATCGGTATTGGTATAATATTCATAACATTGAAGAATACATGTTCAAGTACAAAATTTTTTAAAATATCAATAAAAATTTATATCATTTATTAATATAATATGATAATATATTTGTACTTATAGTAAAATTTTATGATTTCCACGAGAGCCTAGATTAGGCCTCACTAAAAATAAAAGAGAAAACTTTTAAAAAATGACACATAATGACCCAAATAAGAAATATATTCCAAACGAAAAAATCCAATTCGTTTCAATACAATATGGTAAGGAAAAAAAAGGAACCAAGTTACATGCCTTAAAATAAAAATGTAATAAAAATAACTTTAACCAAAAGGTCAACTGATCACTATATTTTGAATCAAAATCTTTGATTAAAAAGAGCTACATATTTTGTTACCAAAGTAAAAAAAATCAATTGAATGAGAATTAAAAGGATAAACTGATCTCTTTTTCTAATGACTTATTTTAATATCTTATATTCATACAATTTTATTTTATTTTAAATAAATAAGTACATGTTTATTTAAAGTCATATTAAAAATTTTTATGCCTTTCATTTGGGTTTAATTAGTTAAATCTAAAATTGCCAATAGATAATACAAATAAAATTAATAAAAATGTGTAATTTATACATATCTCCCATTTATTAGATAAGATTAAAATCAATATGTCTTAAACTTAAATTCTGTTGTACTTGAACAAATACGTGAAATAAGATACATTAATGAGAAAATATATGTGATCCACTCATAGGCACAGTGGAAAATAAATTTTTATAATTTTTCGATCGGATCTCTTTGATTGAAAAACTTGAAAAATATAAATTACAAATAAAAGGGTTGAAACATAATATGAATTCTTACATAAATTTATGAATTCCTCTATTAGCTTTGACCATAATCTAAAAGATTTATGTCATCCTATTTCTAGGATTGCAATAAACTCTTTCCAATTATTGTGGATTTATTCAACCTGGGATTTCTCAATCCCTAAGTATGAAATCATATTAAAGTATAATAAATCAAATTAATAGACAATCATAAAATAGAAAATTGGATTGTAACAATCAATCAACCAAAACAATCAAACGTTAAAGCATTCAACTAGGATTCATTTGACCTAGATACTAATAGAAAAAATAGCTATACATCGGCGAACGTGAAATCATGTCCATATATACAGAAAATTAGAATAGAAAACATTGGAATCATAATTCTAAATCTTCCTTATTGTTCTATATCACGTATTCTAACAATATAGACAACCGATCTTGTGTTCTGATGGATCTCTCGATAAAAACTCCGCATCTCCTACTCCTTAAGCTCCGAATCTCTTCTGGAATCACCTTTAAACGTCTGAGAATAGTGTCAGCCGCTTCCTTTCTTTCATTTTCCTCTGAAACGTCCCTTTTATATGAAAAAATAGCTTTCTGGGTAATTCACGATCATGTGCATAGTCATGTACAGGAACGTGCATAATTGGAAATCACTAGATATCGAAAGTGCAATGTTGTGCACTCCTTCCAGATTGTTGATTTTCTATTTTGCGCTGTGTTTTTGTCTGAAATCCTCTCCTTTAAGTCCATGAAGGCAATTATCACTTGTAAATGCACTTGGAGCAAATTAAGTATCAAATATATGAGAAAAGTATAAAATATCAAACAAAATACATCAAATATGGGTGGTAAAATATAGTCAAATATCCATCTATCAGTATTTTTATGGAATCACATATTAGTAATACATGTTAATATGTTAACATATTATGGTTAACAATTTCTCTTTGTTTTTGCTGATTTTAATGGAATCAAGATTTACAAAAAATGAGTTTGGTATCCATACATGTGAATAACTCACATAAAGTTGAGAAATTAATTACGATGAGATTAGGCATTTCACAAAATGTTATTATTTTGCATTGAAAAAGAAAATAATTCTTTGAATATGAGACGATGGCCATATGTTAATTTTTAAAGGTATATTGCTTATGTAATAACAGTTTCTTTTTAAAATTTATCTATATAAGATGGAAGTAAATGGAAGAGATAGTATGAGGATATTTCATGGTGGACATTTTATGCTAAAAGGTACACTGAAGTATGTTGGTAAGCCACTAGAAATTTTTGACAATATGGACTTGGATTATGTGAGTTTAAGCAAGGTATAAGAAATGGGGGCTATTTTAGGATATATAATTATTATTAGTGCATGGTTGTTATTTCCTAAGAATGGGTTAGAAGAAGGTTTGAAGAGATTAGAATCCAATCAGAGTCATTGGATTTTATTAAATTGTTAGAGGTGTATGGTATAATTGATGTTTATCTAGAGCATGTAGATAAATCCACACCATTTATACATCTATACTAATGTTAATATGGTATGATAATTGGCATAAAAATGAGATGGTTGTGGAATTGAGAGGTGGTACTGAAATGGATTTGAGTTCTGATAGTGGTGTGGGAGTTAAATTGGGTTGTAATAGTGGAGTAGGATTTGATTTAGGAGGTCACAGTGACACTGATGTTAACTTGGGAGGTAATACTAATATTGGAGTGTATGTGGAAGGTAATATTAATATTGGAGTGGATATGGGAGGTAATAATGATGCTGGAGTGGATGATGGAGGCGATTTAGGAGATGTAGAATCAATTGGTAGTGATATTGAAATTAGTGATGATGGTGCTTCTAATATTGGTGCTCAAGAAAGAGGAGAGTTGGGTGGTGATTTAGATTATAAAGATGTGGATGAAATGGGTGCTCAAGAAAGAAGTGAGTTGGTTGGTCATGGTAGAAGTGAATTTGACTCATATTTTAAAATTAGTGTTGATGAAGATTAGAACATAATGTATATTGACTCTTATAATCTTAAGATTTTGTTAGCCATGATGAAAATCCCAGTGGTTAATAATCAGATGTGGTTTTGAGGTGACTCGGTGAAATTAATAGACATGTTCCTAGAGTTATTGCAAGTGAATGGATGTTAATGATAATTTTTGATAATGCTAAACACTTTTAAAAATGTGGTTTTTGATTATATAGTAATCATAGCATTTAACTTGAGTTTCAAGAGGAATGAAACAAAAAGGATAAGATATGATTACATTGATGGCTGTCCATTTCATATGAAAGAAAAATAAATACTGGAAGCTAAAAACTTACAATGATGTAGAGCATATATGCAATCCAACAAACAAGTCATTATATAAAACTTTATCATAAGATACGTTAAGAAAACATCTTAGGCAAGTCAAGAATTAAAATCAAGAACGATGTATTGCCCTTTACTACAAATAAGATGTTTACAAGGCACATATATCATAGTTGGGTAGGGAATGGAAAGGAAAGGATCATAGGAAAGTATTATGGAATTATTTATGAGCAACATTATCACAAGATTTTGATTACAAGCTCATCAAATTAAACTAACTTACACTAGGATGTATACAAACTTACTTGAATATCCAAAGAAAATATGAAGTAAGGCTTTCCAAAGCATCAACTATAAATGTTTAATTATGGATGATAATATGAGTGAGAAATTCAACTCTTAGATTTTGGTGGATAAAGATTGCCCTATCATTAACATGTTGGAGACTATTAAAATCATGTTAATGAAGGGGCATTTTAACCTTAAGGAGCAATCTAATAGATGAAAGGGGGATGATGAAAAGATTGAACAAGAATAAAAAGAATGCAATGAGATGGAAGTTATTTAGAATGGGGAGAAAAACATGTAAAGAGACTAATGGAGATGACACCTATGTTATCCAATTAGGGAGGGAGCAAACTTGCATTTGTATGCGATGAGAACTCTATGGATATCTTTGTAGTCATGCAATTAGTGCCATTTTCCATATCAAACAACAACTAGAGGCGTAAGTGGATGATTGTTATCATGAATAAAGGTTTATGAAAGTTTATGAGAATGGCTTGCAGCCAATTAGAGGGCAAAAATTATAGCCACCATACACCTATGAGGAGATACATCCACTGTGAGATCCCACATTAGTTGGAGAGGAGAACGAAATATGCCTTATAAGGGTACGGATACCTCTCCCTTATAGACGCTTTTTTCATAGCCTAATGGACTAGATCCCATCGGAACTTTGAGGTTAAATATGCTTGAATGAGAGTAGTTTTAGGATAGGTGACCTCCTGAGAAGGCTTCGGGAAAAGTAAAACCGTGAGGGTTTGGCTGGGCCGAGGCCTGGAGCAGATAATATTTGTAAGCGGGTGAGCTGGGTATTATAGAAGTGGTATCAGAGCCAGTACCTGAACCGTTGTGCCAGCTAGGCTGGACCCCAAAGAGGGCAGGGCCCTAAGGGGGTGGAGAGTGTGAGATCGCACATCGGTTGGAGAGGGGAATGAAGTACTCTTTATAAGATACCTCTCCCTTATAGACGCGTTTTCCATGGCCTAATGGACTAGATCTCATCGAAACTCCGAGATTAAATGTGCTTGGGTGAGAGTAGTTCTAGGATGAGTGACCTCCTGGGAAAGCCTCAAGAAAAATAAAACCGTGAGAGCTTGGCTGGGCCAAGGATCAGAGCGGACAATATCTGTAAGCGGGTGATCTGGAATATTATATCCACCTTTGGAAAGAGTTATGCTTAGTAGGCCTAAAAAGAATAGGCAAAAAGATAAAGATGAATCAAAGCAAGTGAAGAATCCTCATAGGCTATCACAAAAAGGGAAATTCCAACCATATGTCAAATATTGCCAAAGTGTTCATAATAAGAGAAGCAATAAATCAAGTCCACTTCCATCCAATTAAGAAGGACTAAAGGTTGTTATTTAATATAAATTTGTAATTTATATGTATTTTAGTAACTACTAATTGATATGTCAATATTGGATAGTTATCTAGGCCCAATGAAGATCTAATAACAAAAGCAATTCTGTCTCAACCACATTCTTTAATTTTTAGCAAACAACCTTCAAAAGTTGGTGGAGTTAGATTAGTTTGATACTATTATAAATTATCATATATTTTTATTAATGTATATTATTCTTTTTTATGTATTGGTTAAATGAATAATTTATTGTTTAAGCCTTGTTTCTAATAGTTATCTGCAGCTTTACCTCCATTATAGAGGAGAAAGAGAACATTTTGATCAATTGATCCAAACACATTTCAACTATCATTCTAACCAAGAGAGTTGAGGTGGAAGGGAGTCCCAAGCATCACATCATGAGAATTGCAAAAAGTGAGCTTCCAAATGAAGAGTTGTTAGAAATTCAAACCAATAAGCTTCTAATATTTAAATTGGAAGTCAACAAATTGTAAATTACAAATAGTTGTGCATTAGTTTATTGTAGAGAATTTGGTTTGTTATTTCTTACAAAAGTAATAAGAAATCCTATAGAGATTGTAGCAGAGCTCCACGAAATAAAAGTTGGTTTCTTTACCAAAAACTATAAGTGATCTAGAAGGGGGGGTTGAATATATCCTTAATATTTTTGAAATTTTCTACAATAACAATCAGAAGTTAATTCACTCAAAAACAATTTAAACAAAGTTAAATAAATAGAGTAGGGAAGAAGATCAAACACTGTTTTTATAGAGGTTCGGTGTTAAAACCTACGTCCTCTACCTAAG
>JANZLX010000211.1:7547416-7572989 GCA_025531955.1 Erythroxylum orinocense | reverse complement strand
CTTTTCAAGCGGATTTGTTGGAGTTTGTGCTCTTTTATTATATTTCAAGCAATCATGGATGCTTCGCGTGATGGTTAAAACTAAAACGAGACGAAGGCGAGTGTAGAGTAGTTTGTACGAGACATCACGATTCACGAAAGAGCATGCTTGATATCCACTTTGTAACCATTTCAGGAATAAAATCACAAAATTTTCTGAAATTAGCTAGAGATATCTTGTTTTCCAAGTTTCAACAAAGAAGCTTTCGTCCTGTTGAAATTAGATATTGGTCGGGTCGGCTGTGCTAGGCTCAGGCCCATCTCCACATGACCACAGCCCATTAGGTATTAGTCTCCCATGCAAACACAAAGATCTACGTAAAGACCTAAACCTAGCATCCACGTCATATATAAGGTACTATTTTACCATGATAGAGGTACGAATACTACCCTAGCTTTTTCTTTGTTCCCTGCGACCAATTCCCTCTCAAAAAGGCTAACTTGAGCGTCGAAGAGGCCTTCCGGGAACTAACCTCCGGCGTGCCTTTATTTGTTTTGCAGGTATTCTTTAGCCGAGATCAATCAGAATCATGGATCCAAACAATAACGTTCAGCCTCAGCAGAATCCGACTGAACCACTATTCAATTGTCTTTGTATGGCATTGAGGAATTCTTAATTTTTTCTCCTTAAAATTATTTGAGTTACTACTGGACACTTTGTAAGGCTTAAATATTGGGTTCTTTATTACATCTTTCTTTGTTATCATAGTGTGGTTTTCCAGAGTTTTCTTGATCTTAGATAGTTGTCCTCCTATCGTATGAAAATAAGTATTAGTGTTTTGGCATATAATGCTTTTTATAATATCTTTTGGGTTCACATTTTCACTTTCATTTTTTATTTTCAAAGGGGACGTTATGACTACGTTTTGTTTGTAAGGAATCCTATTTTCACAAAAGAGGGTTTTCCAATTGCAATTTTTCTCTTATTGTAGTTTTCCACACCTTATTTTGTTGTTGAATCTAAAAAGATATTCATTGTATGTTTATTGACAAACTCATAATATCCTTCCTGAATTTGCTTCCTTTGCTTTAAAAAGTTGTTAAAAAATCATTACCTTTTTTCTTTATTTTCTAAAGAATAGAAATCATCATGCAAATATTTTTTTTAGCCTCGAATTCTTTCTCTAATACATATAACTCATTATTCACATTCTTTGTTATTTACGAAAAAGTTAGAGACGTAGGGGCAGATTGTTACTTATTGGTGTTTTATAAATGAGTTGAGGAATAGTTTTGTTGTAATCTACACCTTGAAGGATTGAAGATGGGATATTAGATGTTGAGTGCTTAGGTAAGTATTTATTAGGAATGTTAATCACAGAAAGGATCCTAGAGACTCTTCATAGGTCAATAGTTGACTGTAAGATACTGTTATCAATTCTAGAGCTCACTAATTTTCTACTAACGGACAATTTCACCTTGTCATCTTTATAATGTTCATTGCTTTATAATGGATTTTGTAAATCAAAGCTACAAGGATTGGACCTGTGTTATTTTTGTAATTCTGGGTTTTGATTTGCAATACTAAAGAATTTAAGATGTTTCTATCTGTAAGGTAAATTGTTAGACATAGTTTTGATAATAGTAAAATGACACAGGGTATGGGCAAAGACCAAACTCTTTCAAACTTAACATTGAATCCTAAAAGTCGTAAAACCTAGCATCCCTTAATACCATCAAAATGGATGAGTTCAACCCTTCATTGGTAAGGGGATTTACTCCTACTTACATTAATCCTATGTGGATATACATCAAGTGTTTATATTTGTGATTGTTCATTGAGCTTTTGTTACTAGGTGAATAGTTTTAAAGGATTTGAAAGAAGGATGCTATGTTCTTCGATTTTAACGATAGAATCCATTTTTGAAAAGAGTTTGAATTTTGTTTGTTGATAAATTTAGAATTTTGTTTGTTGATAATATGGTTCTATAAGCATTAGTGGCCATTGTCATTTGTTGGAGCTTTTTGAAAATGTTGTACTCAGACATTCCATTTATATTATACTCATATAGTGAAGAAGCATTGTACCTAGTCTATTGTAAGACATTAGGTTTTTCATCAATATCTATGTCTGGGGCAATAGGTTTGGACTAGTGTGGCTTTGTAACTTCTTTTCTTAGTCGTTTTGCTTTATTGATCAAATGGAGTTTGCTTACTATAGGAGAAGGGAGCTAAAGGATTTAGACTCAGTATTGTTGTCTTGCTCTGCCATGTTCACTTCTTGGGAACTATTAGTTTTGTCCCTAGCTAGCTTAGTTCCTAATTTGAAGGTGTTCAAAGTTTATGATGTTGAAGAATTTGGAAAATCAAAGACAATATTTTCATTAATCATATTAAACTGACTTTATATGGCATTGAGGAATTCTTCATTATTTCTCTTCTTAAACTGATTTGAGTTGCTACTGACACATTATAAGGCTTGAAGATTGGGGATTTATCACACCTTCTTTTTTATCATAATGGGGTTTTCTATAGTTTTCTCTACCCTAGATAGTTATCCTCCTATTGTATGCAAATAGCTATTGGTGTGATTGTTTTGACACATAATCATTTCTATTCACATTTTCACTTTTATATCTATTTTTAAAGGGATGCTATAACTATGTTTTGTTTGTAGGAATCCTAATTTCACAAAAAGGAGGGTTTCTGACTATAATTCCTCCTCAGTTGCAGATTCCCACACCTTTATTCTGTTGATGTTGTTGATGGTTCTAAAAGGATATTATATGTTGTTTTTTATGGGCATATATCTCTAACTAGTCAAAGAATAAGATATGCACTCATACTATCTTTCCTAAATTTGTTTCCTTTGCTTTAAAAAGTTGTTAAAAAACCATAATCTCTTGTATTTATCTTATATAACTCATTGTTCACATTCTCTATTATTGACAAAAAAATTGGAGATACTAAGGGAGATTATTGGTCACTATTTTTGTAAACAGGTTAAGGAATAGTTTTGTTGCAATCTACACCTTGAAGATGGGATATCAAATGTTGAGTGCCTAAACAAGTCTTTACTAGGAATGTTAATTACAGAAGGGATTCTAGAGACTCTTCCTAAGTTAATAGTTGGCTCTGAGACACTATCATCAAATCAAGAACTCATTGATTTTTTGCTAAAGGACAATTTCACCTTACCCCCTTTGTATTGCTTTATTTGTTTAATCTTTGTGTTTATGCTCAAAGATACAAATGGACCCGAATCTATGGCAACTTTAAGTATCCATTCCTCGGGTAGGCTAATTTCTTTTTACTTAATAGACTCTACTTCAATATTGGAATTTGTTAATTCTATTTACAAAAATATGGTTTCAACCTTTTTATCTATGGATTGGAGCTTTAGAGGAAAATGCAATATTTATCACTTTGTAATGGATTTTGTAAATCAAAGCTATAGGAATTGATCTCATGTTCATCTTGTAATTGTGGATGTTGGCTTGTAATTAAAGAATCTAAGATGTTTTTATCCCTAAGAGACATTGTTAAGTTTGGATAACAATCAAATGATATAGGGCCTAGGCAAAGACTAGACCCTATCAAGCTTAATAATGAATCCTAAAAGTCGTAGAACCTGGTATCTCTAAATATCATCAATCAAACTAGATGTGTACTTACCTCCTTTCTCGGAATTGGGAGGTGCGGGTGCACCATGTATATCGAGAGGGCAACCATTGTGCGGATCGGTTAGCTCATCACAGTTACACCTTACCACTAGGAGTACAATGGTTTCCAGAGGCTGTCGGTGGTCTTTCGCCCTTACTGTTAGCAGACTCAGTTAGAGTTGCTCTCCCTCGTGTAACGCGCATGTAATTCTTCCTTGGGCTCAGGCCCCGTTTTCATATCAAAAAAAAACTAGATGTGTACTTGCACTAATCCTAATAGATGTACTTGAATTTTTTCTCTTTTTGTTTGTTCACTGAGCTTTGGCTTGTTAAATGAATGGTTTTAATGGGCTTTGAAAAAGTTAGTTGCGCTCTTTGGTTTTGATGATGTAATATTTTTTTTTAAAGAGTTTGAATTTTAATTATTGATAAATTTGGTCTTTTGAAATTTAGAGACTTCCTAATTATCAATAAACTTCTAAAAGTTTTCAATTATTATTCCATCATTGTTCAGGATCCTTTCATAAGTACTAAAGGTAGATGCACTAAAGATAGACTAAGATCTCGTAAAGAAATTCGTTTATTCAAGAATATTAGTTTTCCCAGTTATAAGTAAGTTAAACCAACAAACTTATAGGCTACTCCTTAGCTTAAACTGTCGAGACCACCTACCCTTAGATCTATGAAAAACCCTTGTCATTTAACAACATATTATGACCACCTAAATATTAGTAATGTCAAAATGGTTTAACTTGTTCATGTATTGTTATAATGTATAATTTATTCATGTATTGTTATGATGTATAATTTAATCATTTTGTCATCCAATGTTCTAGTTGGATATAGAGTATGGATATAGTGTTTACTCTTTTAAATTCAATCATGTTCATTCTTTCTAATTAGTAATTTATTTATAGTTGATAATTGAAAACACCTTTTCAAATATCAATTCACTCTGGCTAGAGAATTCTTTAAATCATTATTAATGAAAAATAATGAAACATTCTCTCTAATTACATTAGAGTGATGAATCCTTTATTAACTTACTCAACTATTTCTATATAGGTCATAATATATCTATCTGCTACTAACTGAGCTTCTTTAAATAAAATAGATCATAAGTAGCATCAAAATATAATAATTCTCTTATGAGATACTATGATAATATTAAGTGTAAGGATTAATTATACAAACATGATAATGCGTAAATACATAAAGATATAATTAATATTCCATTTGGGATCCTCAAAATCAGTCAATTCAGTGAATTTATTTTTTAATAAGCACCTATACATTTGTTTAAGTATTTTCATAATTTAGTTTATCAGATAAATTACTTTCTTATTAAGAAAGAAATATAACACGTATTGGTTTTGCCATTTTGTCATTATTCCATCTTTATGAAACTGTAACTAAGAACAATTTAGGAATAATTTACAAATATGAATTGAATCTCATTATTATGATCTCATATTTCAATTGCATAGTAATTATTCCAAGATTTTACCTTTAGTATTAAAACATCAAATGTAATTAATAAAATGCAAAAAAGATAAAGGATGCCTTTATTAATTAAAATAATACCTTCATACATAAAATTGCAACCAACCAATTAGATAAAAGGGCATAAACTAATAATCTCCTACTTATACTAAACTCAATCGCCTATATATCTAATACCATAACCATCCATATGTCAATCATGTCTCTTTTGAGACAGTGACTTAGTTAGAGGCTCTGCAAGATTTTCTTTAGTGGGAACTCCCTCTAATGTTATGTCTTTTTGCTCCACTATCTCCCCGATCAAGTGAAACTTTTTAAGTATATGTTTAGATCGTTGATGAGACCTTGATTCTTTTGCCTATGCAATGATGCCATTATTATCACAATATAATACTATTGACTTAACAATTATATGAACCATTCTAAGTTTGATGATGAACTTCTTGATCTAAATTATTTCCTTTATTGAAATGTACTCTAACTCGATCGTAGAATCTGTAGTGGTTGATTGTTTGAAACTCTTCTAACATAACACACCACCATTCATAGTGAAAATGTGCCCCTATCATTTGGATCGGGCTAAAAATTAATATCCGAAGACCTCTAAACTCTTAGTTTAGCTCCTTCATAGATTAGAAGAAAAAAAAAACATCTTAGTCCTCTTAAGATCTCTTTCATAGTTGTCTAGTGATCATCACTAAGATTGGCTTGAAACTTGCTTATTATGCTCAAAGCATAAGAGACATTTAGTTTAGTACATGAGGTATTTAGTCTAGTAGTGCCCTATTGAATGTACCTGATTCAAATTTTGGCATAATTTTTTCTTCTCAAACTGTCAACTTCAACCTGTTTATATGTTTAACCTCTAACAGTATCCACAGGGTAGGAAAAAGAACTCAACACTTGGGATGAAAAGACATGAGTGTTATTTCTCATCTGCCTTTTTTCTATTTATAAAAAAAGACACTAGGGTTTTTATCTATTTAAAATTTAAAATTTTAATCACAATTAAAGTCTAATTATAATTATAATAAAATCAAATATCTCATTTTTAATTTTTTATTTTTAATTTTTAATTTTTCTTAAACTTCACAATTAAATCTAGCTTAATTCAATTTGAATTTATTCTTTTTAATTGTTCTTTTATATGTGCCACATTATGTTCCTAATGTGTTAATAATGATTATAAATTATAATTATAATTCATAATTAGAATTAGATAAATCAAAACTCCTTTTAATTTATCTTTATTTTTCTAATTAAATAATTTATAATCATAAATTAAGATTGACGTAGAACAACATTTCATGACTACCTAAATATTGTGAATGTCAAAATGGTTTTATTCAACTTGCCCATATGTGGTTAAGAAGTATAATTTAATCCTTTTATCATCTACTATTCCAATTGGATATAAATTATAGATATAATGCCTACTCTTTTAAATCCAAGTATATTTGTTCTTTTAAATCTAAGTATATTTGTTCTTACTAATTAGTAATTAATTTATAATTTACCTTAACCAAAGAATTCTTTAAATCATTTCAAGTATCAATTCACTTTACCTAGGAAATTCCTTGAATCATTACTAATCATGAATAGTGAAATTGAGAGTAACGATCTTTTATTAACTTACTCAACTACTTCATATGGTTTATACTATATCTAAATATTATCAGGTGAGCTGCCATAAATAGAATAGGTTATAAGTAGCATAAAAAATAGTAATTCCCACCTTTAAAGATCAATTATACAGTCACCGTAACGAGAAAATCAATAAAAATAAGTAATATTCAATATGAGATCCTTGTAATCTAGTCAATTCAGTTAACTTATTTTCCAATGAACACATACACATTTGTTTGAATATCTACATATTTTAGTTTATAAGATCAATTACTTTTATCATAAGAAATAAACATATTATTTGCTAGTTTTACTGTTTCATTAATATCTTATCTTTGATAGAAATATAATTAAGAATAATTTAGGAATAATACATAAATGCAAACTTAATCTTATAATTATGACCTTATTATAATTTCAATTTCATAGTGATTTATTACCTTTATTATTAAGAAATCAAATGTAATTTAATATATATAAAGACGAAGAATATTTCTATTAATTAAAATAATAATGTCATGCATAAAATTATAACCAATCGGCTAGTTGCATAGGTATAAACTAACAAATATATCTATAACTTAAATAAAAATGTTCATATTATGTATGTATGCATGTATGTATGTATGTGTGTATATATATATATATATATGTATATAGTAATTTCATATTAATTATCCCAGCATATAAAAAAAATTAATAATTGCAAAAGATATAAATAAAATGTGTAATTTATGGACAAAAGTATTTAAACTTTCTTTGTTTTTGAAAAAAGAAAATTGATTAAATGAATAAATAGAGGTTACAAATACAAAAGAGATCCAGGATAAGAGCAGTGAAGCTACACAAACAAGAGAGCCTATCCTATCATATTAGCAATAAACATTCCAAGGAAGAAGATATATTATGAAAAACTGCTTTCTAAGTAGGTCCTTAGATACAAAGAGAGGAGCGTAGTTTTGGCCTGTATCGTTGTTGTAGCTTCTTCGTCAGAATGATTTCTCGAATCTCTATTAAAATTGAGGAAATGAGGCACTCTTTCGTGGATGATTGATGTTTGAGTCTTTGGAGATTTTGCTCTCTCCATAACAGTATTTAAACTTTCTTGCATTGAAGCTTGAGGTTTAAATGTTCTAATTCAAGTTGAAGAACCTAATAAAAATTGAAAAATATGAATTTTATAACATTCTTTTTACTTTCCTTTTTGGTGCAACTCTTCCTTTTTTTCCATTTTAATTTCTTAGAGTTATTATTATTATATGCGAACCTTATCAAAGCTAAACATATGTGCTAGCTGTCTTGAAAATATCCTCAGAACGGCGCTTCGTATGATCAACTCAGCAAACCTAAAACCCTTCCCAAACCCTGTTCCAACTTCACCATCGGCCAGTCCCTCAGCAAGCTTATCGGCGTTATTTCTCTCTCCGTGATTCCACTCGTCGCCGATTACGTAGTTATACCTTCTTCCTCCTTATGCTATTGTTCATATTGCTCTTGTATAAAAGAAATTATTGAGATTTTTTTGCAGGCGGTTACTGCTGTTGTTCAGTTGCAAAGTTCGCTGTTGTTTGTAACTTTTACCTCCAGCCCAAGTACAAATCATCTGGGAACGTTTAATGCCCAAACTATTTCCTTATATTATGTTTTATTCTTGCTGCGTTCTCTTTTCCTTTGACCGGTTGTACTTTATATGGACCTGATGTCTCTTTTTATTGTTTGTTTAGCGCTTCCTTAAAACTTCAAATTTTGATCTGATTTCAGTTCGTTTTACTCTTTCTATGATTCATTGTGAAGGTTAAGTGTTTGTTATTAAGAAAAAGATTAAGAAGGGAAGGATGGGGCCGCGATATGGGGTGAAAGGGTACAAGCGAAAGAAGAAAGAGAAAAAATATGACAAGGAGGACGATGAAGTGGATGAACAAGTGGAAGAAGAAAGAACGAACAAGAAGGCCAAATCCGAGGAGGAAGAAGAAGAAGAAATAACAAACAAGAAGACCAAAACTGAGGTGGAGGAAGAAGAAGCAGAAGAAACAGGGAAAGAAGGACAGTTTGAAGTGCATGAAATGGAAGGAATACCAATTGTCCCCTGTGATACGAATTCCAGGAAGCCTGGAGTGATATTTGTACTTGAGAAGGCCTCCCTGGAAGTTGCAAAAGTTGGAAAGGTGTGTACTCAATGTCGTTATGAATTTTCTAAGAGTCACATTTTTCTTTTGATGTAGTTGTACTTTTAAGTGTTGGTTTTGATAATTATTTCCTAGTTATGTTGGATTCTTCTTGATGGAATATTTATCTTGTTCTACGGTTGTCTGATCTTACCAAGCATAACAACCCAAACAAGTCATTGGCTTAAATAGCAATGACCCTCGGGGCTTAGAAAAAAACAATTGAAGAAGGACGAAAACCTACATCACTGTGCATGTTAGAGTGTTATCATTAGTAAAACTAGCTATCTAGTATACTTGGTAGTTTGCGAAAAGATGTGTTTCACTTTCCATTCCCAATTTCTTTGTAACAGTTAATTGATGAGTTACAGTTTCAACGTATGATGTGCTGTCTATTGTTTTTGAGTAGATGAGCTACATCTTGGGATACGGTTTCAACAACGATGTTTACAAAATAGTCCTCCTGAACTATTGCGTTAACTTTTTAGATTTTCCATAACCCTTGCTACTACCCAACAATAGTCCCAGGATTAATTAACAAACCATTGGTCATAAGACCCTGAATTGTCTTCATATATACTTTATGCATTTTCTGATTTACCGTATGTTTCATTGCCATCAGTGCTTGGCCATCCTCAGGGAGTTTGCAGCTTGAAATCAACTGCTCTCCTCTTTAAACCAACTGCATAACCCTTTGAATGTTCACTTCAATAAGAAAGAGCTATCTCAATTTTTACCTTGCGTAAGAAGTTGACATGTGGTTTTATAATTGTACTGTTTAACTATTGATGTTCTGTTTCTTAACTGCCTTGGTTTCTAGTACCTTTCACATGAAGTTTTCTTTGTCTGATGAGTTGTTTCTCATCAGAGTTACCAAATCTTGAATTCTGAGGATCATGCCAATTTTCTGGGAAAGAACAAAAGAAATCCTGCAGAGTACAGACCTGACATCGTTCACCAGGTTAACAAAATTAAGTTATCATATATAGACCACTTGGTCTCGCATTTAGTTGTACCTTTTAGAACAATACCATGCTTATAAAAGGATAACAAAGTGGTAAAACTGTACAAGAATTCATAGGTACTTTTGGATCTATCTTTCAAAGATGAGATGGAAATGCATTGCAATATCTCATGTTTTTGAAAATCTTATGGAGGAGTCTGAATACTATTCTATATAAAACAGATATTGTTATATCCCTTTGCAAGTCAATGTTCTTTCTAGAGATGATAAAGATTTCAAACACAGATTGTATGTCACTTCTGCCATTGTAAACCTATTATATTGAAACGAATAATGCATGTTTTCAGGCTCTCTTATCAATCTTAGATAGCCCGGTAAACAAGGCTGGAAGATTGCGAGCTGTGTATGTGAAAACCGAAAAAGGTGTTCTTTTTGAAGTCAAACCACATGTGCGTATTCCAAGGACATATAAGCGGTTTGCTGGTATTATATGTAAGTTTTGCTTACACCCTATTGCTTAAAATGTATGCTGGCCATTACGATTCTTTCCTTGGCTTGTATGCACAGTTTTCTCAACTTTAATTGCTTACTCTTTCAGTACAGCTTCTTCAAAAACTAAGTGTAAGAGCCGTGGGTAAAAATGAGAAACTTATGAATGTGATCAAGAACCCTGTAACTAAGTACCTGCCTCTCAACTCTCGTAAAATAGGTGAGGTAATTTTAATGTCTCCCTGTTGATGTTACCTTCTAACTCCTTGTTATGCAACGTGATACCAATCTCATGTTCTTCTCAGGTTTCTCCTATAGCTCAAATAAATTGGTTAAAATGGGCAATTATTTATCAATTGATGAAGACAAGGACCTGGTATTTGTGGTATGCTCCGAAACAAATGATGCTCTCTGCACAGAATGCCCACTGAGTGAAGGTGTTTTCAATTGTTCTAACCATTTTCTTGTGTATCTGTAGGTTGGTGCTATGGCCCATGGGAAAATTGATTGTGATTACATAGAAGATTTTATTGCAAGTAAGTTTTACCTTTTATTGCTTGTACTTTGTTGGTTGGATTGCTTCATAGAGATGATTAATTATCAAACATGCAATTTTACCTAACATATCAAATTTCTCTTTTCTGTTCCATTTTATTTGTGCAATTTAAAATTACTGCACCCGCCATTTTTGACCTATTATATGTTCAAGCTTAGAACTGGAGGATTTGTGAAGATATCATAGCCCTGCTTTCTTGATCCTGAATTTGATTGCATTATGTTCTTGATTGTGATACGACTCTTGAGCTAGTAAAGCAATCAACCATTGAGTTTTACCAACTCCCATGCCGCAATAGTTAGATTGAATTTGTCAACCTTTTGAGTTCCAGAGTAAATCTTTCCGTGTTGAAAGTAAAATTAGTCCCTGTTGTCTAATGGTGGTGAACTGGGATACCGAGAATTCTTATCTAGTTGGGGAAGTTCTGGAGTTGGACTTTGGTTACTGACTCAGAACCGACTAGCCCAAAAAAGAACAAGGCAAAAGCATTCAATTGTGTTATTAATGCTCTTGACCATCGTTCAGGTATTGATTAGAACTGATCCTGATGGATAAGTCATTTTCTTGTGCTTGCAGTTTCGGAGTATCCACTCAGTGCTGCCTGGTGTATCGCGAGGATCTGTGAGGGGTTAGCCAACAACTGGAGTATTCTTTAAACAGTCATTTCGTTTTGCTTTGGATCAATAACTACAGTTGCTGCTGTAGTTAATATGTTTAAGATGAACTGTGAGTTTTTATCAAGATTGTTGTCTGCTTAAGCTGTTAACCATAGATGTGGTTCCTACATACCAGTTCATGTTTTTTGATAAAAATGAGATGTGTTTTCCAATTATACCCCTTATCTATTGTTTTGGCAGATTAGACTTTGAACAATAATTTTCAGCCGAGTTGACAAAAGAGGCTCTCATATACACTGGGAAGCAACATCAAGACACTGTCACTACATTAAGCGCAAAATATTGTATAAAATACAAAATTGCCTTCACTAAGAACGTGTCCTTAAGACCAAAGAGGAAAAAGTTGTCAAGAAAATTGATTAAAATTGAATGATGAGAAGGAAGAAGAAAACTATAATTCTCACGCTTGGCATCATCGAGACCTGTCATAGGTCACAAACTGAATCAACAATAGATTTATAGAATAAATCATGACTATCAATAAGCACGACCCCATCAGTAGACCACAGTGTAACAATTCAGACACCTTATACAGTTGACAATTGGCCATGGATTCCATGGTATTGTAAAAGCTACAAGTGGCTTTCATTATTTGGCAAAATTTTCCCTACGCAAATCCTACTGTCAAATACTCGGTGAAACTTCAAACCAGTAGATATGCACCAAGTAGTTCTACATTTAAAGCATTTCCCACATTAATATGATACCTACTCTACTCTTCCTAAGTTACTGTAGGACCTGCAATAACAAAAATACAATGATAAGTGTAGTAGTATACACAACAGAAAATGAAAAACTTCATCCAAGAGAGAGTTTTCTACATTTCAATTTGATTGTATTCATAATCGAAATGTTATTTTTGGAGTCAAATAACACATTCCTGCCTTAGTTGATACGCACGATTGTGCATCAAAGAATACACATGTGCCTGACGTGGGGTCCTTCAAATGGAAGCCTGTGTGTGTGTAAATCAAATTCAGAAACACGATTCTGATGGATTATCAATATGTTTCTAAGAAAGCTATCAACACATGCCCTAACCAGAAAGGAAGAAACCATTCACAATTTTAACATAAGCTAATACTGCTCATAGTTCTGTGCAGTTGAATTGGAGAATCTTTTAGCATGCGCCTAAACATTACCATATAAAGATGATGTAACAAAAATAAAGAACTTACCAGGTTATTTACTTCCAAATTCATCATAACTCAAACCTTCAGATATAGTGCTGAGTTTGTTACCATCTCCTGTAAGGTTAGGGCATAGAATTAAGCTTCTTAATTGGTGATGTAACAAACAAGAACTAGAAAGAGGCAGAATATTAACCCTGGTGCTCTCTTTCCTGAGAATCTGGGAAGCTTTCATCGTCTGTGGCTAGGAAGGGAGATCTCGAGTAGCTCTCTAATATCTCTGCAATAGTTTTAACCCAAAGATTGAGTCTAGAGATAAGTCTAGCCCCCTTAACTATTTGGTTAACACTCCATCAAAGTGTAGATCAAAATTAATAAGCTTACTCATTCCACATGCATGTAGAACAAACAAATCATAGTCAAGTACATAAAAGAGCTAGTTAACTTTAAATTTAACCAGAAAGAAAAGAAACACACAAAAAATGGGTGGCAGCGGTAATAGAAAAGGTCCAAATGTGAGCTTGCGAACATGTACAAATCAGCTTGAAAATATTGGGCACAAACTCACAGGCAAAAAGAGTTGGAAATGACAAATGGTAGGTTATAGGAGGGAACAAACCTGTACTTTGGGCAAAATCAGCTGTCAGATCAGAGAGACTGAAATTTCGAGGAATTTGACTTAGAATTCCAAAAGAACCATCTGCATCCAGAAGTGGTTCATTCAGGGCTTGTGAGTTGGACTCAACACTACTGAAAGATGCAACAGATGCATCTGCAATTGGTGGGCGTGCTTCCAAGACACTGCCATCAGCACCAAACATAAAAGAACTACCCAAATACCCGGCTTCTGATTTGATCATCCCCCCATTTATTCCTTGCACGAGACCCATGTTTGAGCTCTGTGTTGAAAGCATATTGTGTGGGGCATCAAGTCTGTTGGCATGAGCAGACATTTCAACAGTGGGAGGCATATTTGAATGCAGTGATGATCCACCATTCGTAAATGCATTAGGTAGATTTGAAGCCATTGGTTGGTGCATGTTCTCTGATTTGAGAGTAGGTATTGTTTGCTCTGGGGCATAGCATGCAGAATTCTGATGCACTGAAAGCACAATAAGGAGTCAGTTTCCAGAATCATGGAGGCCAAAGTAAGCATATTTTACTTGCAATCTTATTTCAAATAAAAATCAGAAGTAAAAGACAGATCTCTCAGACAAGTCTAGAAAATCGAATTATGGCAAAATTATGTAAAGCAAGCCTCATCCGAGTTCATTCAGGCAGTGATTTCCAAGTATACACCTCGTTCAATTGAATAAATAAAGTGCATTATTCAGATGCAGAAAACAAAGAGTTTGTGTCCTAGATGTTTAACCAAAAATAATTTTCAAGGTGGAAAGAGGGATATGTGGACACACAAGCATGGGCATGCACGGAGGGGGAGAGAGAGAGAAATATGTTAAGAGGATATTTAGTTATGTGAACTTCTGAAAATTAATTCACACGAACGGAAAAGGAGAAAAATGCAATGAAATCCATTTAAAGGTGAGAAGCAAAATGCAATATTTCCCATAAGACCATTTCATTCCCTCACTCCCAAATAAAGCATAGAGTTTAACAACGCTCATAGATGACGGGAAAAAAAAAAAGCACAACTGTTCCTGTTTGCGTTGAATATTCAAAACATCAACATAGAATACATGGGCATATGGAAGGATACTTTTCTCAAATAACTGAAATGAGCTGTGATTCTTTCTTAATTTGTATTTTCCTGTGTAGTTTCTCTTAATATAGGAATAGGAACATACATACAGCTCTATGATTGATTTTTTTTTTAATATATATGTCCTTCTATCTTGTATCTATGTCAATGAAATATTTACAAGAATTATCCTGCATATTCACAACTTGGTACCAGAGCTTAGAGCTCTAATTCTTCTTTCTCTCTACAAATCATAGCCACCTCTTCTATTCTTAAAACCCAAGCCGTTTTTTCTCTTCTAAAAATCCCAACCACTTTTGCCCTAATACCACTCACTTCAACACATTATGCCTATCAAAACTAAGGCTGAATCTTTTGATAGCAAGAAAATATCCAAATGACCATTCAGATACTCCATCCATTAATATTAAATTGAACAGGGTTAGCTATCAGGGCTAGTCTAAGATTTTGGAGATGCATATTGCTGGAAAAAAAAAAGTTTGGCTATATCAACAAGGTTGCACTATCGAAAGATGATCCAAGCTATGAGGAATGAGAGGCTAAAGATGTACTGGTTAAATCTTGGCTCATAAATTGAATGAGCGATAATCCATTGTCACACTTTGTGCAATGTGGAACAACAAGGAAGTCTGGAAAGCTGTAAAAAGAAGTTACCTTGATGTATCTAATTCTTCTCAAGTCTATGAACTAATGAAGAAGTCTTCCTAATTACATCAAGATAGCAGGCCTCTAGCATAATATTAGAATGAGTTGAATTAAATTTTTCTGGAGCTTGATTATCAAAGACCAAACAATATGACATATGCTAATGACAATGGAAAAGATAGAAAACATATTGCAAAAGATAGCATCTACATCTTTCTCATTGGTCTTGATCATAATCTGGATCAATTAGTAGTCAGGTTCTAACTACTTCTCCTTTACTGACATTAGACGAAGCATATTCTTTGGTTCGTCATGAAGTACAACGATAAATGACCATGTGGACAATTATCCACTCAAAGGCTTCAGTTAATTCCCTCTAACTCGATACTCCTATTTCAGCTCTTGGAGATTCTATAGCTCCTCAATCTTGATTTGGCACCCACTACCATAAGAATACACATACAGTGGATAGTTGCTAGAAGAGACATGGCTATCCATAATGATACCACATCTTCTGCCTCTTATGTATCTCAGGTATCTTCTCAAGAGGGTAATTTTGGTTTATCCAATAATTCAACTTGTTATGATGTTTGGGCTATTAATTTAGTGGCCATTGATCATATGAATAGTAAATCTTCTATCACTGATTCTCTAACATGCCACCAGTTAAGTCTATGCAGGCTGCTGATGGGAATTCTGTGTCAATCATAGGGGCTGGAATGTGTCCCTTTAACATTTTCTGCTCTTCTGCTTACACCTACACTTTCAAATAACCTCCTCTCCATCAACAAAATAACTAAGAATCTTAATTGTTATGTAATTTTTACTTTACTCATTGTGTTTTTCAAGGCAATCTCACGAACATGATGATTGTCATTGGTAAAGAACGGGATTGCCTATATTATTTTGAGGACAATGGAGGCATAGCAACTCTTACTCGTGGCTTCCAGACAAAGAGAGAGGCATTATATAGAGAGAATTATACTTTAGCATTGTTCGTTGGGACATTCATCTTTCTCTTATTTAAAATGTTTGTTTCTTAAATTATTTTCCAATATTTATGTTTCTAGTTTAATATGTGAATTATGCATTCCATCATGTTCCTTTTAAAGTCAAATTTGACAAATTACAATTAATTTTTTTCGGTGTTTATACTAATGTATGGGATCCATTCTCTACCCCTTCTACTTTAAGACATAAATATTTTGTATTTTTTATTGATACTTGTACTAGAGTCAATTGGATGTATTTTATGAAATCTAAGAGTGAAGATTCACATGTTATTTCTCAATTATATAACATGATTCTCACTCAATTTAACACTAAAATAGAAAATTTTCTTTTTGACAATGGTTGTGAGTTTGCAAATCATTCTCTTGTTGATTTTGTGACACAAAATGGTGTGCTTTACCAGAAAACGTGTGTTTATGCACCCCAACAGAATGACATAGTAGAATGCAAGAAACCTGATTGAAATGGCTCGAGCCTTATGCTTTGCTATACTAGTTCCAAAACGTTCCTAGGATGAAGCTGTCGTGGCTATTGTTTTTCTTATTAATAAAATGTTTGCCAAGATTCTTGATTTTAAAACTCCTTTAAGGATGCTATCCACATTTCATTTCATTCCCTTTGCTTTAAAAGTTTTCCCTAAGGTTTTCGGTTATGTGTGTTCATATTCATTCTCTTCATAAAGATAAACTTGAATTTCACGCTATTAAACTCCAATTCAGAAAATGGATACAAACATTCACATCCTCCTATGGAACCTACTATTTCTCAATGGATGTTTAGTTCTGTAAAAATGAGTCCCTACTGTTTTGGGGTGATATCCACAGTTCCTCCAAGATCGATAGTAAAAAAGCAGAACAAATATGGTTGGGAGAAAAGAAGATATTGAGCTTAGGTATAGAGAACATTAAGGAAAATGGGGAATTTGTAGTTTTAGATGACCCACTTATTAAGGAAAATAAAAATGAACATGATGGTGAGAGACTAGCTCATTTTTATGAGAGATGATATTCTAGGAAAAAGGAAGATGTCATGATTATGCATCTGAAATCTAGTACCACTCCTAATACTACCACGTCATCAGGTGAATCTTCTAAGATTGACGCTGAGGTATTTCCCTAATCTCCTGAAATTCCTAATCCCAATTCTAATACTAATTATAATAGGAGATATCCTCTTCGTGAAAAGAAAAGCACCTGACAAATTTGGTTTTTCAAAGCCTCTGATGTTGTTTATCCTAGTCATTTTTAGGAAGCCCTTGAACATACTAAGTGGAAGGACGTAATGGTAGATGAAACGATGGCTCTCCCAAATAATTCTTATTTGGGAAATGGTTAAATTACCGATGGGAAAGAAGACTGTGAGGTGCAAATGGGTATTCATTGTCAAAGACAAGTCAGATGGAATGATTGAAAGATATAAGACTAGGTTGATTGCAAAAGGTTATACTGATACCTATGATATTGATTATCAAGAGACTTTGTACCAATTACTAAGATGAATATTGTTCATGCCATACTGTTACTAAGATGAACATTGTTCATGTCATACTGTCGCTTGCAGTTAATCTAGACTAGCCTCTACGATATTTTGATGTGAAAAATGTCTTTCTTCATGGTGACCTAACAATAGAAATGTTTATGGATCCACCCCTAGGTTTACCTTACAATAAGGAACTATATACAAACTTAAAAAGACATCCTATGGATTAAAGCAATCACCAAGGGCATTGCTTGGTAGATTGAGTCATGCAATGAAAGAGAGTGGATTCAAGCAAACTTTAGGCATATTATACCTTGTTTTATAAACATGATCATAATGATGTTACCTTTCTTCTAGCCTATTTTGATGATTATAATTGTAATGGGTGATAACATAGATGAAATGGAGCAAACTTGAAGTTATTTGGCCAAAGAATTTAATATAAAGGATTTGGGACTTCACAAATACTTCCTAGGCATTGAAGTTCTCGATCTAAGAAAGGATTATTTCTTTCCCAAAGCAAATATAATTTGGAATTCCTAATTGAAACTGGTAACTATGCCTGTGAGCCTATAAATATTCCTATTGAGGTGAATCATGACCTATCGATTTCTCCTATTCAAATTCCTACAAACAAGGAGATATATCAAAGAATAGTTGGGAAGTTGATCTATTTAACTCACATTAGGTCAAACATAGTATATGCAGTCAGCGTTCTCAATCAATTTTTGCATAATCCATATGATCAACACATGAATGCTATTAACCAAATTCTAACATATATAAAATCAGCTCCAAGTAAAGGTGCTCTGTTCTCCAAAGAATGGACAAGTTGATATTGTGGGATATACAAACTTTGACTTTTGTTGGTAGTAGAAAGGATAAAAAATTCTACTTATGGATATCTTTCGTTTATTGGAGGCAACTTGGTGACCTGGGGAAATAGAAAACATAATGCGGTTTTGTTATCTAGTACAGAAGTTGAATATTGTGCTATGCATCATACAATAACAAAATTTCTTGGCTGAAAATTTCTTAACTGAGATTGCTAATAATCCAACGCAACATGATCGAACCAAGCATGTTGAACAAGATAGGAACTATATTAAAGATAACCTTGATTATGGGACAATAGAAGTTCCTTACACTAGAAGTTATGATCAGTTAGCTAACATTATGACTCATGTCGTCAATAGTGGATCATTCTATACAATGCCATTCAAGTTGGGCATGCATGATATCGACACCCAACTTGAGGGGAATAGCTAGTGAGAATGGACTATGATTGTTTCCTACCTTGTATATTTCCTATACAATTTCCCTTAATTTAGGAATAGGCATATACATACAGCTGTATGATTGATTTGTTTACTATATATAGGTCCTTATATCTTGTATATATATCAACGAAATATATTTAAGAACTATCTTGCCTATTCACAACTTTCTTCCTGTTGATTTTTGATCATCAATCATAGACGATTGTCCAACCAAACAATTTGATAGAAAATGTTCCTAATGATACTTATATCTTCAGCCCATATAATTGAGGAGAATCATATCCATGCAAGTAATATCCTCTTAATTTGATTAGTAGTAGTCTTACATTGTGTAACATGAGATCCATTAGAAGTAGGCAAAGACGCAACTCCAGTTGGATTTATCTGACGCATCAGTTGTGCCTGCTGCTCAAGAAGCTTGTTGAATTCTGTTATTTGTTGCTTCACCATCAATCTTTGATAATAAGCATTGAAAAATTCACGGTTCTCTTCTTCAAGCTTCTGCCAAACTGTCAAACAAAGTAAGAGTTTGAAAATTAGTACGGGACCATGTCTAGAAATAGCTCCTACTCGGTTAGAAAGTATGCTTTCACAAGTGGAGATAACTGAGTAGTTGCATGCATACCCAAGGAGATAAAGGTATAGCCGCAAGTGAACATGAACAAACAGGAGGAGTTTAGTAAAATGGCTTCAGGGACTTATCATTTGTATTGTTGGAGAACTATGACTTGGAACACTGTTTTAAGCGACAAGATAGATTCTGGTACATCTTGTCAAGAGAATTTTGTCTAATTCAAGATTTAATCCTTGGCATCCACAAGATTGCTATAATTCATAAATAAAACCATCGAATAGGCTGGAGTTGATAAACTAATATAATCTTGCACGTCTACATACAAATATGCGTATCTTACTTGTCCATGTCAATGGCAACTATTTAACAACAAAGTGATCATACTTTCCTGAAAGAATTTCTACAGACAATACCAAAGACAAACTAACAAAGCAATGGTATGGTATGGCCTTCTGACACAGTAGCAATGTTGATAAATGACTAGAAGGATTAAAGTACAATCTTCAACCTGAATGCTAATCAATGTTACATAGAAAAGAAACATGGTCTCATGGAGCTTATTCATGCAAATATTTAAGAATCACAAAAACTTGTGTCATTGTCAATAAATTCTATAGTTACCAAGTTCAGTAAATCCAGGTTCTATCTTTGCCTGATCTAACAAGGTTTGCACAACCTCTCTCTGGTTCATATACAGCTGAAGACACCGTTCTATAAGATTTTGTACCTGGAATAGAAGACCAATAAGGTAGCAAAAGTTTATAGACAAGTAGGTTATACACCAAGTTCTATACTTAACCAAACTGAAGTTAAACCATCTTACCACTTGTATATCTTTAGGTGATACCCTTCTCACTCCTCCACTTGACATGTTGTAGTCTTCTAAATAGAAGAGGATCTAACTGAAAATAGATGAAATTCACAAGAACACTATTAGTGAAAAATTCCAAGAGCTTAGTACAGCGTCTTCACTATTGTTTGATCTGTCCATTTTAGCCATGGTACATGCATTCTTTAACGTTTGCAGTTGGTTTGATTTTAGAAACACAACCAACAGTTATCTTGGAAGCCACACATGGATTTAGCCTGTAATCCTTCTTCATTTTGTATAAATACTAGCAAATTCTTCTATAGTTCTTCAGCACGCCCATTATGTTACCCCAAAGCAAATACTCTCGACTTCACACTACATGTAATCACATATCATCACTTTCAATTTCACAAAACTTGTCAGACAAAATAAAATATCGTGATATATGGTCCACCATAATTCATATCTTTCAGAAGATTATGCAACCAACATCTCTCGAGATCTTAACTTTTCACAAAGATTCCTTAGTCTTTCACAAAATGAACAAAGGAAGAGTTATAAAAAAAAGGGAGAAAGAAAGCAGCCATCAAGGAAAAATTTTCTATTTCTACTACCAGTTCATAAGAAATCAAACATGTGCACCAGATTTGGCATATTGAACTAATCCCAAAATGGAAAATTTAACCAAAAGAAAAAGATATGAATACATCCCAACTCTCTAAAATTACAACATTGCAAAGACTTCCCATTCCAAAGCATAATCCGAAACACATTAAGTCTCCCTAAAAGATTAAACCCTAGAGGTAAATCCCAAGTTTTGAAATTCCCAAAATTTGAATTACCAGAAAAGCTCCAACTTTTAAAATTCGGAATACAATTGGAACATTATCCTCCGTCCCATTTCCACTACCCCATCCCTCGTATCTTCTACAGTAAACGTGACAGAAGCACATAAATTGAAATGAGGACAGCAAAAGTATCTCTCCGATGACCAAAATCGACAGGAAAATCTAAAAGTCCTAAAGAACTTCCATAACCACACCAGATGAACATTATTTAATCGAAAAAATAATCCCATAGAACCCAAATACTGTTCAAACATTGGAATATATACGCGTAAATATCACGCTCTCAGATAATAAAAATAAAAAGCAACAAATATAGAAGAATAAAAGCAAATAGCAGCTAGAGAAGGAGATACTTGCTAGAGCCGGAAGTTATGGGACATGATAATTATATATAGAAAAATATGTTACATAAAAAAAAGCCAATGGATAATTTGGATTTACCCACATCACACAAGTCTTACCTGCTATTCAGCAAAAGGGTTCTGGATCAAGAACAAAAGAAAGCGAAAGATGTTCTTCGTCTAATTAAACCGATCATGTTGGTTCTTAATTTTCATTTTATTTATTAAAAAAATGCAGAACTAAAAGAACACGGGGATGAAGATACGTGGATTGCTTAGAGCAAGAGGAGCGGAGGTGGGACCTAGAGGAGAAGATCAGGTTGGGGGCGGAGGTAGTGATTGATTGTGACACACTATTCCACGTTTTTACCAGACAACTAGCTTTTATTTTGTTGTTTTGTTTTAAAGCTGCTTTAAAACTTGGTCAACATCATCAGTGCATATGAACCAACCAACACAAAGATTCGAGTTTTTCTCTTGCAGCTGTCAGCTACTTTGCTTCTTTGCCACCATCCCAGATTGAGTGAACAACACATGAAGCCGCTAAAGTTCCACACTTGAGAGCAGGAAGCTATCAAAGATTCATCCTTTTTTTTTCCCCCTTGTTATCAACTTCAAAAGCTTTTTACTTTCTTGTAAATAACAATGGAAATACTGTAGAAAAGGATCATTCAACTAGAAAATCTGAAAGCTTACCTTTGATTCAGTTGAACAGAATAGCCTTCTGCTTGAGATTACAGAAAGGTCTTGGCTGAGTAAGATGTCAACATACTGGTTGGTCGGTTTATTTAAACTGATTTTGGGTGTGTTAATATGTAAAAGATGCAAATTGAATCCTTGTCCCAGGTGGAACTATGAAGTGAATAACCGAGTGCCGTTTCCGGATTAAAAAAAAAAGAAACTATCAAGCAATTAATTGCGCAGCAACTCTTTTCCTCCTTTGGAAAGAATAGTCGCAACACTAAGAAGCACAAACACGATAAAATGGAGCCGTGTCTGCGCATTGGATACGTATCTGTATCGGATACGTGTTTGTGTCAAACGCATACGTGTTCGTGTCGGATACGTGTCTGATACGAACACCTACAAAAAGTGCATATATATGCTCCATATTTTTTGAAAGGGGCTTATAAAATACAAAATATGTATGAACTATTAAGATTGAAAGTTTTGAAACACATTAATCAATATTTATCATATTATGAATTTTAAATGTTTTCTTAATTCTAAATTTTATAATACATATATATATATGTGTGTGTTTGTGTGTGTGTGTGTGACGTATCCGTGTCCACCAAATTTTAAAAGTTAGTGTGTCCTCATGTCCGTGTCCGTATCGTGTCGCATGTCCGTGTTCATTTTTGTGCTTCTTAGTCGCAACAGTACCCTAAACTATTTTCCGTTAAACTATAATTTCATAGTGGAATTATTTTATTCAGTCATTGACTGTCTTAAACTTTTTGATATGCAAGATCCTCAGAAGAGAAGAATATAGAGCATACTTATCTCTGTATAATGACAGATAGTAACATTACTCAAGACTTAAGCTTTCAGGAAAGAGAGAACTTAGAGAGAATGGAAAACATACAAACTAATATTCATTGAAATCAAACATTGAACTTATGCCTTATGCTTGCTTACAATAGAAGATGAACCTTGCTTTTATAGGTTAAACAAGGACAAAAAAGTAAAACACTCAAAAACACACTAATTATAATTTTAAAAAAGAAAGCAACTTTAAAAACAATCATCACATATTTCACAAAGCTACTTTGAAAAGCAAACCACTTTCTAAAACGCAAACAACATGATGATATAAAGGAATCTTACATAGTAGTTTGTGGGTTACAAAGATTCTCTTTCATTAAAAGACTCAAAAAGAAAAATACCTAAAAAAACGAGGTCTGCTTTAGAGTGCTAAAGTGAGGTTGTTGTCGCAGTCAGATTCATCTGTCATTGTCAATTTGCTCAAGAATGTGGCCAATATTAGTTGTAGTCCAAATAGAAGGCCACGGGCTAGAAATAGAAATGGGGTCTTGAATAGCGCTAGATGGTATGCTAGAAGCTACAGACGCACGATATGCAGGGCAAGGAACTTCACTAACTCGAATGTTTTTAACATTAGAGGGCACCATCGATGTCCAATGGTCAAATGATGGAGTAAGAATTAGGGCAAGAAGAGCAGTATCTCCAAAGCATGAACTAAGAGATGTACAAATGTTGGATGGAGACAAACTTGGGGATTGGCTGAGTTGGTCTAAGAAAAAATGTAAGATTTCCATTAACTATGTATATTTTTGTAACGCCCCAAATTAGGGGTTAGATGATTACGGACATTTAGTACGTGTATACTTGCTATGGGCATATGGGCATCAATATTTTGGCATGCATTCATGGCATTTTCCGGGTACATTGGTTTAATGAAACTTCGGATTGAATCGGACAATATTAATATATTTTTAGTAATTTTTGTATACTTCAATGATTTTTAGAAATTGTTGGTGACGTATTTAGTATTTTTTGAACAATTATTTGAAGGTCATTATTTTATGACGGAATTTTTGGTGAATTTTTGGAAGTTGTCGGGAAATTCTGGGTATTTGTTTGTTAGAAGAATTCATAACCGTGTAATTGATGATTAAAATAATAATATATGAATAAAATAATAATATAATACTAATAATACCTCCTCAATTATGGACGACTCGTGGAATCTTTGTATACATATCGTGCACGCAATAACAATCAATCAGTTTATAAAATCAGAGGATCAGAAGAACAACAATTATTTTTGTTCTCGGTTTCAGTGTTCTTCGAGTATCAACCTGGACATATTAGCTAAACTAGTAAGTAACTTATGCTTTTATGTTGCTTATTAACGTTCATGAGTGGGTTTGAAAACTTGAGAAAATATTTATGTGTGTGTTCTAACACCTACGGGTATGTTGTTATGTTTTGGTTTAACAGATGATATATATATATATATATTGTTATGTTTGAGTTATTTGAAGTTTTAAGGTTTAAACAAGCTTAAAGGACGTTTTAGAAGTGAGTAAATAAAGAAAAGAAAAAAAACGAAATAGGAGGTTGAAGATGATGAATAGTGGCCGAATAGTGAACAGTTCATCAACCTCAATTCCTTATATATATATCTTTCTCGTTAACTTATTAAAGAGTATAAATATATGGAAGTGAAGCTATCCACGTTGGTGGCTAAGATAACCATTAAATAATCACTTTAATAATTATCTTTGACTAAGTCTTTGACTATTAAGCTTCCTTCTCCTCCCTTATGCTTCTTCCACGATGGCTATATATATATATATATATATTAATTAATTTATTAATAGATATATAGATATAAATAATTGTTGAACTGGTCTAGTTACACTGGGGTCGGTCCTACCGGCCTACGGGTTCCGGTACCAGAAAAACACCGGAGACCTGTTTCAGCAATATCGATGTCCCGATATCAACAGTAACTGTGAACAGTGTCGGTGAACAGTATCTACGTGACAGTCTCCGTGAACAGTGCTGTACGTATTTGTGAACAGTAGTATACGTATTTATGTATAGTGCATGTAGATGGCGGGTGTTAAGAGAGAAATATTTATTCACATAGATAGGACATTAATTCTCAAATGCTATACCAATAAACAACATAAGGATCATAGGAAATGCTAAGAAGAGAAAAAAAGTGTGAGCTTCATGTAGTTCTACACTAACACTAAGAATGAATCTCTTGCACCGGCATCTTATGTGAGGCGTCAGATCGGTATCTCCTCAACATAGAAACATGGAACACATCATGTAATCTGGCCAATTCTCCAGGAAGAGCTAACTGATAAGCTACGGGTCCAACCCTCTTCAGAATTTCATAAGGACCAATGAATCGCGGACTAAGCTTACCCTTCTTTCCAAACCGAAGTATATGCTTCCATGGTGACACTTTCAGAAACACCTTATCACCCACTTGAAACTCAATATCCTTCCTTTTTAGATCAGCATAAGATTTCTGCCTATCACTGGCAGCTTTCAATCTCTGTTGAATTATCTGAATCTTTTCTTCTGTATCTTTCACAATGTCTGGCCCGATCATCTTGTTTTCACTTAA
>JANZLX010000211.1:7522259-7543214 GCA_025531955.1 Erythroxylum orinocense | reverse complement strand
ATTTTCCTTGCTTTGGAAGTGTGTTTCTAAGAGTTTTTCAAAGGGAAAAAACAGAGAGGAAGATTAAGTCTCCCATTAGAGGCAAGAAGCAAAAATTTATGGGTGGTTTTTGGAGGTAAGTTGTTTTCAAATCTTTTGGTTTTTGAAGGGGGTTTTAGTTCTAAAGGCTTAGGAAAATCATGGCTATGGTTGTTCTAGAATGAAAGTCATGTTTTGTTCTTTAAGTTTTTCGATTTGTAAGATTTCTATTAATTAGGGTTTTGTGCTTTTGAAGAAGATCAAAGGAGGCAAGAGGAGCTTGAGGAAAGGCATTTGGAGCAAGCCTAAAGCAAAGGATTTTAAGGTGGGTAATGCATTTATAATTGAGAGAATGAGCTAGTGCCATTTACTTTCATTAAATGACATTTATTACTTTCCAATAACTTTAAAATTTTGCTTTTATTACTCTTTAGGATGGTTTGGAATTTTACCATATGTCTTTTGCTTGGGAATGAATTATGAGAACGTGTTTAGATTGTTTCGATGATTGTAAAAGAATGGGGTTTTAGAAAGAATGAAATGTTATAAGATTTCTTTTCGGAAAAGTGCCATTATGCTAAATATGTGTGAAAAATGTGAAATGCATGTTTATATGGGTTTGTGCTGGTCCCTTAAGTGAGTCAAGTACACTTATCTTAGGCTTTTCCCGTCTGCCCGCTAGTGGCATGGAGTTCCTCATGGACTCCCATAAGTTCATGGCTACATATGACCGCTATGAGGAAATGTGTAGCACATTCTGTTTGGATCCACCAGAACCATTTCTGATGTGCTTATGTTATGTGACTTGTGATTGTTTGAACTTGATGGATTCGTTATGTTGGTTTTGTAAATTGCTTGATCAATTGTAAAGTTTGGAACGCATTGTGACATGAGTTTTGACAATATCAAGTTTGCTTTGAAAATAAATGATTTAAGGATTTTGTTTGTGTTCTCGATTATAATTGTATTACTCACGAGCCGTTGAGCTCACACGCTCCTCTTTCCTCCCCATCCGTAGGCGACGAGCAAGAAAATGAGTGACCAAACTGAGGTTGAGGCGTCACTCCCGTTTGTTTTTTAAATTTTAAGATATTTTTGTAAAAAAGGCTTTAGATGCATTTTTGGAGCAAAATTATATTCATTTATCTTCCTTATATTTTGAACTTTTGAGACATTGTTGTATTGGGGCTAAAAATGCCCACTAAAGCCTTGTAAGAACTCACATTATGATATGAATGAAAAACATTTGGGTTTTATGGTGTTTTGCTTATGCTTCTTCCAAATATGAATTTGCATTATTTGGAAATTGTCCAAAAAGGTAAGTTGTATGTGTTGTGTTTTTAAAGCAAGATCTGGACTGATGTGGATTGAGTTTGATCAAATGGACTTTTTGAAAGTTATAGAAGATTTTTATAGCTTTCCAATGATGCAAAATGTGCTATTTTTGGTTATGGTAGTTGGAAGATGTGAGTTGATGAAGTTGAGTGCTGGTGCTGTCAAATTTTGGACTGATGAGTTCATAGCGTAGTTTTGTGTATGCTGTGCATTGAGGCAATTTTTGGGCTGATGTAGATTGAATGGGATCAAGTAGACTTCTTGGAGTTGTATAGGAGCTTCATAGCTTTCCAATGATGTATAATGTGCTATTTTTGGATGTGGTAATTGGAAGATGTGAGTTGTTGAAGTTTGGTATAGGTGCTGTCAAAATGGCAAATTTTCGGACAAAAGCTTTAAACAAAATTTTGACCCTCATAGAGTTAGAAATTGTTCTTTGGATCTTCATGGAAGTTGTAGAGCATCCTTTTATCTTTCCATTAGTACCAAGTTTGTAAAATTTGGAGTTCTGGATCAAAAGATATGAAAGTTGGAAGATAGGAGGTTGGATTGGTTTAAGGCTCGGCCAGCCTTACGCGCGTGGGCGCTCGGCGATCGCCCTTGCGAGAGCTCGTGCGCTAGACTAGCACCCGTGCACAGGTGCTGGACGATCGCCATGCGAGCACCCGTGTGCGGACGCTCGCCCATCACCCGTGCTGCCGACTTTTCTGCCGATTCTTGATTTTTCTTGCCGATTTCCAACCTCCCTTCACTTGTTGCCCATAACTTTTTCTTTTAACCTCTGATTGACCCAATTTTTGAAGCATTGGTTTCCTAAGACATTTTTCTACCTCTCAAAACAAAATGTACATCTTTTGATATTAATTTGGAAATTATGGATTAATTTAAAGTAAGAGGATCGGGTAAAAGAGTATGAGTGGATATTTTTATGAACAGATTTCAGTCTTTTAGCGATATCTTTAATTGTAGAGCTCCAATCGAGTTTATTTTTGTTTGTAATTAAACTAGAGACTCGGAGATATAACTCATTTGAAGGAATAAGTTTTCAATTTGGGCCCTAAGATTTTCAATTTTTGAAGTGAAGTTGGGTATAGTATTCAGTCTTGGTTTATTTTTCGCCCGATAGTGTTTTAGCCAATACTTCTTCATTTCTAAACCAAATTAAGCGTTTTTGGTGTTGTTAGAATCGTAAGACAATGAGGAACAAATGTTGTGAAGAAGTCTTATTGAAACTCCTTTATGAGCTATCCCAAAATCATTTCGGAAGTAAGTGAGATGAGTCCATTTTTGAGGTTTGACCTGGTGAGGGCTCATCAACCTTGTGGGATGCGCGCCTAGAAGTCATATAGGACGTCGGCACATGACTTGCAAGGGCGGGGGTCCAACAAATAAATAGCTTGTAAGCCACTTTTTCTAGCCCACTAAAAGTGATACAATATGAATATGAATTGTCCAGTCGAGAAGGTCATATTACAATTGATTGTTTTCTAGTGGACAACAACAATATAAAGCAGGTTAATTTTATGAGAGCACAACTACATCTAGGTGGTAATAACACTTACTTGAACAATTATAGTCCAGGGTAGAAGATAAACCCAAATTTCTCTTGGTCTAATAATACATGAAATCAATTGAGAGCACAATGCCTACTATAATTTTAACAAGGAATCAACTATGGAAAAGCTAATGGATATGGTGAATTCCAAGTTCATGAGCCAAGATGAGTGCCAGAAGAGAATGGAAGCTAAGTTTGACCAAATTGCAAAATAATCATGCTTCTTACATCCATAATTTAGAGATTTAAGTGGAGCAACTAGTAAATGCAATGTCTATATAAAGTGTGTATGTGTGGGGGAGGGCGGGGGGCGGGGGGTGTTTCTCTCGAGCAATATAAGGTAGGACATACATCACTCCATTTTACTTTAGCATGTCCTCTGTCTGAATTACAGCCCCCATAACATCACTCCATTTTACTTTAGCATGTCCTTTATTTGAATTATAACCCCTTTTAATCTAAATAAAAAATTACCTAACTTATTTGGCTTATAACTTAAAAAAGTAATAAAGAATTCTATGGTCATCATCATCACACCCAGTTTGAAGTTCCGCATTAAAGTGGGGTCTGGGAGGTCTGATAGTATGCAGCCTTATCCCTACATAGTAGAGAGGCTGTTTCTGGTAGACCCACATACAGATGTGACAATATAAGAGTGATGCAGGTTAAAGAGTAAATAAGCAAAACTAGCACTCTAAATAATTATGTAAATAAAATTGCAATAAATACATAAATAAATAATAAATAAAATATAACTCAACTTTTAAAAATAAAATATATTTTAAAACTAAAATATAATGAAACATATCATCACTTTATGTAGAAAAGCATCAATACCCAAATGGTAAGAGAGCATTAAAGTATCAAAGAACTGTAGAAAAGCACCAATACCCAGATGATAAGAGAACAACAAAGCATCAAATAACTCGACTTTGATTCAATATGTATAAACACAAAACGTTTGAAACCTTAAGATCATTAAGCATAAAAATCTAATCTTGACATAAACCCAACAATTTCAGATGCAAATAGATCAACATACTCAAACCCAGAAAACATTAAACACTAAATCAAACAAAGAAACTAGTATCAAAAGCAAAAAAAGCCATAAAGAACAAAAATTTTAGAAAACCCAACAAAACCTAGAAAATACCAAAGCAGAAAAGACTGATTAATCAAAAGCCATCCCCAAAAAGAGGAGGTTGTAAAGAAAGAAGGGAGAGTGAGAGCGCCAAGAAAGAGGGAGAGCAACATTTACATGCCTCTTATTCAACCCTAAAGAAAAAACTGCTTGTTTACATACCTCGTCGAAAAAAAGAGCATAACCTTCATGAAAGAAAGGGGCAAGAGGATTGGCAGAGATCCGGTGCTCCATCATATCCCTTCAAAGTTTTCTCCTAAGACTCTAATCGCTCACCAAAGCCTACCACAGATATCCACAAACAAAAAGCAAAACACATACAAATAACTCTGAAATGTCATTCTTTGCACATACTCACTCCCACATACCTCCACCAATGCCTCCTTCCCCACGTTGGTCCCATAGAACACCTTCTCCAATTTATCCAGAAACTTGTAAATCTCCACATCCTCCTTATCCTACTCCCTCAAGTACTCCCTCGTCGAGACAAAATAAACCTTAAGTGCCCAATATCATATAAGACAAAAATAAATCTTCAAGTACCCAAGAAGCAAAACGTTTGTACAACTTTACAATTGTCTATACCAGAACAACTATTAATGGACCATAAACCTACTGAAATCTGACAGTAAACACAATAAATTGGTCCAAATCTGTTCTAGTTCAAAGATTCACGTTAAGCAAACAAATCCGGCGGTATACAGAAGACGTTGGTAAAAAGGGTGGAGTTAAATTGAACTACTAGAAAGCCATAGGTTAAATTGAACTGAATTTCACTTCAAACTTAAACCTGAAGAGATGTCTAACAAGTAAATCATAAGAATTAGTTGCCGAAAAATCACCATTACAAAATATCATATTCAAAATCACTTTTTCAACTTTTTGACGAAGCTTTAATGTTTGAAAGCATCAATGATGTAACTCAATACTATGATTATATTTTATATTACTTTTACAATATTCACATAGAAAAATCTCAAACAATAAACATAATTCATAATTAAAAGTGAGTGATTACAAACTGTATAGTAACTTTAGAGTTCTACCCAAATTATAATTTTTATATAGATCAATTATTGCATTATGAATATAAAATCGTTCTTATTTAAATTCTATCAATTAAACATATTATAAATCTATTTACAAAATCTTAAATTTATTTTCTTTATATGATATCTAAGTGAATGTTAAAACATGCTAAAATAAAATTTAATATGACTTATTTCATAGACTCCCAATGATGTCAAGAAAAAGAAAAAACTTTGATAGTGTCTATAGTTTCTCTAAAATACTTTCCTTCTTTATTTTTTTTCATAGAACATAAATTTACTAATGGAAAAACCTTTAATAATAATTTCAGTCAATTTAAAGGCCTAAAAGATCAAAATGATTCCGAGTCATTATGTTGGTGTTTAAGTCTTAAATGCGTAACTTACTAGAATCATGAAAAAGGATTCTATTAAGTATGCACATAATACTTCTTTGAGAAAAGAGGTTGCTATAATTCAGATTCGTCTTACTGCAATATGTGCTTATTTTATAAAGGACCCAGTTAAAGTTCCAACTGAAAATAAATTCAACTTTATGAACTAAATTAATTTATTTAATATAAAACAGTTGACCAAAAATCATATTTTTGTTGATAAAAAATACATAAGAAAAGTAAAAACTATTGATGCTTCATAAATTTTAATTATTAAATAGAGCTTCATCAAATAATTAAGAAAGAAAAGATCGCTCAACCATTCAACTTACCAAGTAATACCCACAATACCACTCTAGACAAAACAAAACCTGTGTCATAATATGGATTGAAATTCAGAAAAGTTGGAAATAAGTTTCAATGGAGTTCATTTCAACATAATAATTGCTAGAGAAGATATTCTAAGATTACAATGATGAAACAGTCAATGCCAGTCCCAAGATTTTACACAAGATCCTACTTATAGTAATTACCAGAAGCTGAAAAAATTTGCAAAAACCTAGTAAGATACCAGATTTCATCAAGGAAGCTTCATTTACTGCTCCTGCAACAATATTAAAGTTTCAATACCAACAGAACATCAGCATTGGAGCGTTGATCATGGTAGTGAAACGGGCAAACCCACTCAGGAAAGGGACAGCGACATGCTTGTCAATTGTCATGCTCCACTTCTGCCAATCCCAGGATCAAGTGTTCGGCAGTACTGCCATCACTGTTTTGACTTCATAACAAAGACAGACCACTTTCCATGTCGATATAGTGTTCATAGACCTTGTACTATGTTCTACATTAAAAGTTACCAATGTACACGGCATTACAGAAATATGCATTACCTGAACCAATTTATCAAATAGGGCATTCTGACAACCACAAGTCTATTTTATGAGGATAAAAATCAACACAATGCCACTGCTGCAAAATCATCTCAAAGGGTTGTACCAAACAATGCACCCTATTAGTTAGAACTTAGAACCAACACATTGAATTCAATCAGGAACTTACCTGAGGACACTTGATACTGTAACTGAATAAGTTTTGATGTACATGCATATTTTTGCATGATAGAACCATTAACTATTAACTTTATTTCCAATCTAGTTTGTGAGGAAAGCTTCATACAACATTCAACCAGAAACAATAATGAGAAGATCGTACAACAATTATGAAAAATGGAAGGATCAAAATCTATTGAAAGAAAAAGGACTTATCAAGGATTCTTCAAGTTCTCGAAATCCTCTGTAAACAGCCTCCGTTTTGTTCTGGGGTAATGGCAACCTCCTAACCTCTGTCATAAACCTGCAATCAAATTTTCACAATGTGAATGAAAAGAATGCAGCACAATCAGCCATTCATGCAAAGCACTATGTTCGATCAATGTGGAGAAAACAATGTAAACTAGCGCAACTAAATAAGTCAAATCAATAATGGATAACATTAATGCTAAATTCTAACTCATTAGGATTAGAAGATTCCAAAATTTGAGTGAAAAGCATAATATCCGTTCCACAAGTTAACATAAAAGTGAGCAAACATTGCCCTTTTTTGGATTGCTCAAACAGAGTGAAGACACTTGAAACCACTTAAGATTTAGCCCAAGTGATATAGATATCCAAGGCCCAGACCTGACAGGTGCCAAGGGGAGGGATATTCTTGGCCCAAAAATGGGCCCATCTAAACAGAACAAAGTTTAAAGACAATTGGAAAGGCTGTAGCCACCAAGTACTGAATGGAGATACAAAGAAATGGAGAACTGTCAGATCTCAGAGCTTAACCCAGTAACCACATAATAATTGATATAAAGCTTCCAAACTAAGCACGACAAACCGATCAGGAAATATCTATTTTACATAATTGCTATCCAAAATCACATTTAAATCCCCCAAGGCTTAAATGCCACGGGAGTTTCAACCAAATTGCTCAAGAGATGCTTGGAGAGTTGAATAACCCAAAAGAAAACATATCAAATCTCTACATTATGGGCCCTTATGCTGGCATCCCAAGCAAACCCTAACAACCACTTTCAGAACTATTTCAATCCAACATCAAACAATCAGATAAGTAGTCAATACTTGTAAGCTAAAAAGTTGTTTCAACAATTGAAAGCATCCAAATTTTCAGCCACAATTTCAACACTCATCATAAACCCAATTCCAATTAACCTACTGTCCCATATTAATTCAATTGCATCAATTGAATTCATGGACAATTTCGAAAACCTTAATGTAGATGCAATGCAAACATGACACCACGGATTGGAATTGCATGAAAAGACAAACCTGTTTGCAGCACTTGAGATCTTATCGCAAATCCCCTGATTAATGATTGTCCTCTGCTCCAGTGAGAATGCTCCCCCTAATATTAAAGAAGCGCCAGTAGCACTTGTACCCATCCTTTCAGCAAATACAGACATAGCCCACTCACGGAGCACCAATAACACGGACTGAAGAAGGCGTAACCTAAGGTTGGGAGATGGCAAAATAGCTCCATTGGATAACAACTGATCATAAGCGTTCAATACTGGTTCAGCTGCACCCTTGCAAGCAGCAATGAGAGCTCTTGCTACATCTTCGTCACCAACCATTTCAATCCGTGATTCAACTCTCTCCTATAAAATGAAATTAATATACAAATCTTAGGCATGAAAAATACGAGGGCAACAATAATTCTGTCACAAAATGATCATGGAAGGTTTTTAACAGAAAAAAAACTACCACAAAGACATTGCGGTACAAAGACTTAAGACCAGAGAAAAAGAACATGGAAGGAAGTTGAGATTCACCAAAGCGGCCTTCTCAAGATGAAGGCAGAGAGTCTCCAAAGGTAAAACAGCTCCATCACCAGGATATAGGCTAGAACCAATCCTTTTAAGTACTGAACAAGCTTCAGCAATGCCACCCCTTGAAAGAGCTTGATCAATCAGTCTAGCCCAGGTTTCTCTCACAATGCTGCTATCAGCATCACCCGAATAATTTGCAAAGTAAAGCATTTCCAGACATATCTGAAGGAAGAAAAACAAAAGGTTACAGAAAAACTCAACCATAAAATAAAAAGAATTATATAGACATGTCAGCAACACCTGCACCAACATATAAGGGCAGACATCAATCCACTTACAGCAAATGCGTCCTTTCAACATAAATTTAAACTTGCAAAAATTGGAATTGTCTAGAATGGGCACCTTAACTTAATAATGCAACTGCTATTTATTGTTATAAATAAAGTGCATTTTGTCATATCCAATCAATATCCTTTTTAAGTTTTTCCTAAATAAACAAAAAATATTTCAAGAAAAAGAAAACAATAGGGCTAGGTAGTTATTGTACGAGGTATACCAATTTTTATAGGGAAAGTCAATAATAGATCAATAAGAACTCATGCAATAAAACTTTTTGTCACCACTACCTTATTTGTAGTTGCTTCTTCTCCTCCTCCTACTCATACAAGGTTTTTACTAAATAAGGCTTATCTATCCGGAAACAAATTCTAATGAGATTTTAATTAAGCTTATATTCTAACATCTTACAAGTTGCTGAAGATGTAAAATCTCTAACACAAAAAATCAAGGTGTTTCACATGTAAAAATAAGCAACAAAGATAGCGGAAAAAGATAATATCATGATTAATTATTCTCATAGAAATGGAAGGGCAGTTAAATAGCACTGGAAAAAGTAACAGGTGGTGCATTATCTTTTTATTATTCCTATAATCCTCTGATAGTTCACACAATAGAGATATTGGTTCTAGTATTAACTTAAAAAGCAAACATCTTTGAAGCAACTAACCATAATGCCTTGAACCAATAAGGTCAATATGAGTAAATACTTCAACAGCACATGGTGTTCAACTAAACAATTTCAATCCACTGTCCAATTATTTAAACATGCAAAAAACAGAAGGATTAGGAACAGAAATACCTCCCAAAGTTCAAATGGAACTGCATATTCATTGTACAATTGAGTTATACTTTTCAGATCCAATGACAGCTCTTTGGCCTTTTCTCGTGCAATTTTTGTATATTCTGTATCACACTCCTGACCAGTGCCTCTGTCATTCTGGTTAGCCTCAGGCATGTCAGATGAAGATTCTAATCTAGAAGCAATAGATTCCAGTTCTTCTTTTATTTTAATCTGAAAACGAAGCACTGCAAGCTTTCCTTCAAGCAAATCTAGCAACCCACTGTCAAAAGCCCCCCTTGTAGAACCTACCAAACCACCACTATCACCTGCATTCTTGGCCTGAACAACTGCATTACTTAGGTATTGGCGCCTGATTTGATAATGAAAAGGTAAATATCAGAAATGACCCACATACAAGAATGTAAGAAATTTTAAAATAGCATGAAATAAGCACACATCCAATGAAGGGCTTGGTTTCTTTATAATTTCTACATCCAATGCGAAAACAAATGTAGATTGATGATTTTTTTCAGTAGTATTGCACTCATTGGCCTACAAGACTATAAATCTATCATAGTAACTAGAGAACTAACATGAACTATTTTTGAATATGAATTGGACATTAAAATCTTCCTTCTTGAACTAATCTTAGAGAACAGGTAAAAGCACTGTTATTATGATTAATCAGGAAAATCAGAACTTTTGACAATTTTGGCACAGTAAAGAAAAGATTGGTTACGATTATGCATCAATACCATATCAAGCAAATTCTAGAGCTAAACAGAAGGTAAGAACCAAATTATATCAATATAAGCAACAGTAGAAAGCGAGATCTGTTAACCTCTGCTCAAGGCTCAGAGCATCTCCCATGTCAGTTGAGCGTCTTTCAGCTAGTCTTAGCAAAGCATGAGCTGCAAGCACGTGCTGCCTCTTTAAGACATAATACCGTGCCAAAAGATCAAAATATTTGGCTTGATTAGAAGACATTAGTGCTCCTGAATGACCAATTGGAGATGTTGCAGATATCACAGCAGAAATTGCTCGAACCTGTGAGAGACCAAATAAAAATTTCAGCTGGTACTAAGTAATTCAAACTTACTTTTCTTACTTTTACGTTCCAAATGTATACCTAATGCCTTGTATGGATTTTTATTACTTTTATATAATCAAAAAGCAGAACATCAAAATGTATTACCTCTTGCGGGGGTTCACGGCCAGCACTTTGCAGAAAAGGCACTAAATCGGAGCCTCCAAATTCTAACAGCTCATCTTCAAGGCCTAAATCGATCATAGTCCTGTACAGGTACTCACGAAATGCTGTGTCAGATGATTGGACACCAAGTTGAACAATCTGGGAAATATATTTCTTTCGAGAAGCCTGATCAAGCAAAGGTCTCGTGGAAACAGGCCTCACTGGAGACCCAAATTCCTTCTGGGAATCCTCAACTTTCAAAGAGCGTAAAGCACTGGTAATTATCTCATAGCACTGTATGCGACAAGCAAGTGCATGTTCTCTAGTTGCCGCATCAATTTGGTCATTAAAAGCATCACCTGCCGGGTCAAGTGCCTGTGCCTTCTGCAAGGGTAACCGTACCACAGCTTCGTAGAATCTACAAAGTCACATTTACATTTAAGCAACAACAATACAAGTTTTAAATTTTTGCCTCTGTCATGAAACAATGAACTCACCTTAAGTCCTCAAATCGCTTGCAAACAGTTCTTAAATCTGCAGACTCTGGAATTTTGCTCAAGAAATTGAAGGCCTCTCTAGCAAGATTCTCCTTCTCCAGAGGGTCAGAAGTTATAGCAGCTCTTTCAAGACATTCCACAGCTAAGAAGAACTTGTAGTCAGACTCCTTAAAGTAGCTGGGACAACCCTCACGTAATCTCCCACTAATATCATTTACTGTTCCCCTGCCATCAGGACCAGTATAATACTGGAGCAAAGGAGCAGTATCAATTCAGGAAAATGTTTGAATACAGAATAGCAGTACCAAATGTGAAAGACTTAAGGTCCTAGGAAGCAATATATATAATCCTATAATTTTTACCTCCATGAGTGCAGATATTAGCATTGTAGCAAGACGGTCACCCTCCTCAGAACAAACAAGCTCGTGGAATGTCAATTGAACAAGAGCTTGCCTCAGACTAGCATCAAACTGCTGAATCAAGCGTGTAACATGGTGCTGAGAGAGTAGCTGAAGCAGAAACAAAGCCTCACCAGATCTCATAAGCAACTGTCTGACACACTCCATTGCCCTCACCTGTAAACCGATAAACATTCAGCTTGGACATAAAATATAAAGATAAGCCAGTTATAATTAAGCACCCACCTCCATGGCAGCCAACTCAGCAGGACTATAAGGTAACCGCTGCCTTTTATTTGATGTGCCACTACCATTAGACTCAATGTTCCGTGAATAAGCACCAAATAAGTTTCTTACCATACTCCTGTCACCAGTACCAAAGTCAGAACCAGCTGCATATAATATGGAACCAGTCAAATCTCCCAAACCAGCAACGCAGCCATAAAGGCCTCTTCTTTGGTTCCTTCTTGACCTTAAAAACTTCTCTAAAGAGCGAATTTTGCTCTCAAGAACTTGCATAGCTCCAATAGATAGTCTACAGATAACTATTCCATCCGGAGATGTAGCATCAGATGGACCCAAAGTGCCTTTTGTCATAAAGATGGGGAGTTCCCAGAGTGGAAAAAGCAACCTTGTTGTGCATAAACAGAGACCTTCATGTGCACCTGAAAATACAGGCTCAGCCTCTTGCACAACTTGTCCCATGCTAAAACCCCCAGCTGCTGATCTAGTACTTGCCAATGCACTACTACCCTCAAGTTGGGGCATTCCAACAATTCTTGGGTCTTCATATGCTTCAGCTGCCTTCTCAGCCACAACATTGCTTATAAGATTTTCATAATGTACTATCCTAGCAGCAAGCATTAAACACATTGCAGCTGCCTCACCAGCCCCAAATCGGTTGAAAAAATCTTCCAAGATTGATCTAGGTGAATTGGACTCAAACAACCTCCTGAGAATGTCAACAGGTCTATTGAAAACAACTTCCATCATTCCCATGGTACTGAAAACAACAATTCTTCGCCTTGGCAAAATATGTTGGGTTGAGAGTTCAGCTCTTGCCCAAAGTTTACCTGATGCCTTCTCACAGGATTCCCTTGAGTTTTCAAATCCAAAAAAAAGTCCCGAGTATAGTGACTGTATAGTGGCAGCTGTATCCGGTAAGGGCAAAACATCTGCCACAAAAAGCATTCGACCTTCAATAGGTAGGGAAGAGACAATTTCTCGCAAAGCTCGAGAACTCCTTGTGCTTGTTCCCATGCTACCTGCTGGTTGGGAGCTCGAGTCCTTGCTCACAATTACAAGAGAAGACATGCTTGGTGGTGATGAATCAGAAAGGACAAGAGTTCCAGTAGAGTAATATGCTGTTTCAACCTTTAGTGTGGGATCTTCATTTGGGGTCCTATTAGCAATAGATACAGCTCCAAATGTAAGTCCACCACTAACTCCTAAAGGAGGAGAAGGTCTAGTAGTAACAACTTTTAAACAATTTGCCTTCTGAGAACTAGTATCAAACCCCCCCAAACCTCCAATGGCACCATTACTGCCACTAGATGGAGAAGTGGAAAAGTACATCCTTCTGCCATCTGATAAAACAGCAACAAGATGCAACCATTTGGATTCCAGAGTAGATAGAGGCATGATGCAGACTACAGATGGTTTTGTTTGTCTATTTGGCGTTCTTGGTCCTGTCAAATATCTGCTTGCATAATGCACATCTCTGTGACTAAACAAATTTCTCTCTTCAGCAACCTTCTTCAATGGACCATCTCCATTTGGCCCTAAAAGAAATGCCTGAAGTTTCATCTCCTCAGTTCGCGCATACAAAATCTGTCTTTCATTGTCAACAACCATTTCCACAACAGGGTCAACAGCTCCAAACTTGAATACATTAGGTACCACCCACCTAAGACCAAAAGAAGTTCTTAGTTCTGACCTATGGCATATTAAATGTAAGATAATAATTGAACTTTATATTGATTTAAAGAAACCCAAAAGTAGGTACTCAATTTAAGTGTAAACCATTGAAATAACCACTTAGTTCTTAAAATGTTATCAGGTAGGATCTGTCCTTGGTTAAAAGTCAATTGTTGTTATGTTACATAAGTTAAAGTCATCACCATGAGACGTTCGGCAGAATTAATGACAATGTACACCTCTCCAAAATAAATGAAATAGCATACCTAGATATGACACTACTCAATCCAGCAGTGAGGCAAACTTTTCGACATCGTTTATGCCAGCCTGAACCAGTGGTGTAATGCAACTCATAAATGTGGCCATCTCGCCCAGCCAGGAATATACGGCCCTTTTCAGTACATACGACACAAGTCATAGAAATGCCATCAGATGGTATGGCATATTCTGGCAAAGGCTGCAATGAAAGCTCTGCATATGGATCAGTACCATCACCACCACCAGAACAGCAGACTCCTACAAGAATCAACTGACAACAAGAAAAGTTAATGAGAACCAATCAAAAAGTACATAACTACTTATCCAACAGAGTCTCACACAGAAGATACAGCAAAAGAGTCCTCAATCCTATTACAGTTCTCACATCTTGCTTGCTCATTATCTAAGTTTTAGCAATTTAGAGTAGGAAAGAAAAAGGAGAAGGGTCCAAGATTAAAAAGCATAAAACATTAAAGGTAAATTGTCATCTGAATGCCTTCTTTGATCAACATGATGCCACCATAAATTAGGCTCACTTCCACAATAAGAGTTTCAGTTCAGACACAAACTATGAAACAAACCAAACTTATTGTTTAAAGCTCAAAGCCCACATGTCAATTTGACACCATACATATCAAGTTTGTAACTATATTTCTAAGTAGGAAATAAGAAAAGGATAGTCAGAATAAAATCTTCTATGTACTTCAAATAAAGAATAAAATCTTCCATGTACTTCAAATAACATTTAACATTTATTCCTCAACTCTTAGCCTAGCAACCAGAACGTATAGACCACATGTAACAGAACTCACAACATGGATAGATAGACAGAGACAGAGACAGCTCCTAACTCTATTGCCATCAGGCTCTTATAAACCTTTTTTGACAACTTCCATTCATGAAATAATTAATATCTAACAAAATGGCACATTCAAACAAAACAACCTGTTTAATATTCCAGTAATGTCGATTGTTATCACCTCAATAGGAGTAGCTAAAACTAAAAGATATTGAATAGCTTCAATAAAGACACCAGGTTTAGATTTGGCAAGTCCAACTGCACAAATGGCCTGTTCCTCCCCACTGTATTCAGGACATTGTCCATCCCTGAAAAAGACAAGAATATTAAAGATAATTAGCACTTACTTAAATTAACAATTGAATTAGAATAACATAAGGAAGAAGAAAGAAATTTAGCAATAATCAATCTTAAAATATCAAGCTTAGAAATCTTTCTAGATTCGGTATCTGACTGAATCTGGCTGAATTCCACATTCTCGAGCCAAAAGTCAAGAAATATTGCGCTATTCTTTTTAAGCACCAAGTGTTAACCATCAGCTTAACTTTCTTCTGTAGATATAACTAATGACCAGAAAATCAAGATTGGTCTTGATCCATATCAGAGAGTAGGAGGTGACCTCACATTACAAGGAGTAGAAAAGACCAACTAGAATTATAAAACAAGGAAGTTGACAATTAATCATGATACAATTACAGTCTTAGTCTGATTGAAGAGCCATACAACAATAGATTAAGATGAGAGCCAAAAAAAAAAAAGTCATGAACACTACGTATCTCTCCCAACATTATCAAAAAGACTAACAAAGTGAAAGAATTCAATATACTTGTCTTTATTTAACCAAAACTGTTAGGATCTTCGGGGGAGAGAGAGAGAATTATTCCAGAGGAAGAACAGTGGGCCAACGAGGGAGTTAGTTATCAGCTAATGTGGCTGATTAGTTAGGCACAACAGAATGTACCTAGAGAGGGGGGTTTATAAAAGGGGGAAAAAGAAGGGAGGAGGGTAGGCAGAGAATTGAGTAAAGATAGTGATAGAAGGATATTCATACCTTCTGAGGAGCAAATCTGCTCTGGTTAGGGAGAAATACTACACTACTATTCGGTAGTGATAAATATTTTACAGATATATTGAAATAATATAGAGGAACTCTAGTATTATAAGTCTGGAGTTCTAATAGTGGCCCGACTTGCCGGATTCGAAGAGAGGGGAGGATTAGATTTCAGAGGACTTTCACAAACACAGAAACAAATTCAGAGTAACATACCTTCATGCCACCAAAGATGTCAGACAGAGTTGAGCTATTAGAATCTCGTATGGCCAATCTTGAAGCTGGCGTAGAAGAGATGCAGTCATCAATGCTTATGGCCATGCGAGAGATGCAGCGAGCATTACTGGTAGAGATGAGTAAAATGTTGAGCAAGCGTCCCGAGGAGGGACAAGGAAGTGAGACTTACGAGAGGAGGTCGAATATGGCAGGCGACAGGGATACTCAGCGTCCGCAGCCGAATGTTCAATTGGAGCACTCTTTGGGCAATCTGGAAGGGTATAGAATGTCGGTGAGAAAGGTAGAGTTACCCATGTTCGACGGGTCTGACTCAGTAGGATGGATTACCCGAGCAGAAATTTATTTCGAAGTTCATGGAACTTCGGACGACGTGAAAATCAAATTGGCTTTATTAAGTATGGAGGGATCGACCATTCACTGGTTCAATCTCCTCCGAGAGACTGAAGTGGAGCTCACATGGAGGAAGTTGAAACAAGCTTTAATCGACAGATATGGTGGAAGGAGGTCTGAGAACCCATTTGAGGAGCTCTCTAATTTGCAACAAACTGGTACGGTAGATGAATACATCGAGGCTTTCGAGTTCGTGTCTTCTCAGGTACGACGCTTACTCGAAGCACAGCTCATGGGGTACTTCATGAGTGGGTTGCACAATGAGATCCGACGAAGGGTGCGTACCTTCAGTCCAATCAGTAGGGTTCAGATGATGAGAGTAGCAAGAGCTGTACGAGGATCAAAGGGGTTTCGAATCATCCAACCCACGACATCGCAACTGGCATCATCGAGGAGAGATTGGATACAGAAGCCAGAGTCGAGGTCATCCTCTGTATACAGAGTCGGGGTCCTCTAATACTGGAGGTTATGGAGCAGGTCGCGCAGAGGATGAGACAGGGACGGATCAGGTCCAACCCGAAATGCGACGGGTCATAGTTTTCAACCTAGATCGCCGACCCGAGGAGTCGGTTCTCACCTAACAACGCCGACTAGACCCGGGGAAGGGGACCGAAGACCATTCATGGACAAACATCCGGGCTTGCAACACATTTCGTATAAGGAACTGATGGATCGCAAGGCAAAAGGGTTGTGCTTTCGATGCGGGGAGAAATTTCTTCCCCTCCAATGTTCAGAACGACAACTTCGGTTGTTAATCCTGGATGACAACAAAACCATGACTGAGAATGGAGAAATTATCGCCTTGGAAGCAAAACTAGGGGAAGAGGGGGATATAACTCTGGAATGTTGCACCATGGTTCCTCACTTCAGCCTTGAGGATAAGGCTGCTCTTCCAGGAGGGGGCAATGTTAGGATCTTTAGGAGAGAGAGAGAGAATTATTCCAGAGAAAGAATAGTGGGCCAAGGAGGGAGTTAGTTATCAGCTGATGTGGCTAATTAGTTAGGCATGAGTCATGACAAAATGTACCTAAAGAGGGGGGTTTATAAAGAGGTAGGCAGAAAATTGAGGGAAGAGAGTGACAAGGATTCATACCTTTTGAGGAGCAAATCTGCTCTGGTTAGGAAGGAATACTATATTCCTATACTGTAGTGATATATATATATACGTCACAATTAAACTGCATTAACATAGTACAACTCAAGTATTATGGGGTTAGAGTCCTAATAGAATGTGAGATTTGTGCATATATTTACATTCAATTAATATTCTCTGCATACTAGTTGTCTTGTTGATTTGTGCATATGTAGTCTAATACTCTAATTTGTGCTGCCTGTTGGTGTGTAGATTGTGAAGCATCATTCCCAGGAAGTTGGACTTCAGAGACGTGCCTTTGTTGATTTCTTCTGCAATCCTGAACGCTTGAGGAGCCAGGTTAGAGAATTGACTGCTCGAGTCAGGGCTATGCAAGTTTCTTGACCCGCTAATGTCATGGTATGGTGTATGTATCTTGATTTTTATTCTTTTCCCACATTCTATCCTAATATCCAAAGAAAGGAAAAGTCTTTGTGTATCTGGATTGAAGCCAATAGTTCTGGAGTTACGAATTAATTGCCAGCTTCTCTTGCTTTAAGAAGCCAAAAGTGTAGTAGATAATGAGAGTACTTACATTTTGATGTTATTAATGGCACACACGAAATTAAACCCCATTGAGCTTTCCGAAGAGATGAATATAAAAGAGACTTTCTGTTTCTTCAACCCTTGGAATTAATGGTATAATGTTTCAAGTCCCAACCCATTGTTTCCTTGCTTAGATGATTGGAAAGAATGCTGGGATGACTTTGCATCAGCGCGAATCTTCGCATCCCTATTGTAGTCTCAGTTAATCCAGGTTCATTGTTATGATTGTATGTATTAGACACAAGATGTGATATTGCAGTTTGTATTGATAGGTTTTGGTCGTTAGATTTATGCATATATTAACATGTATGAATAAAAATGTAAGATTGGGAAAGCTGCATTTTATTCACAATGTAACATATAGCAACTCGTGATAGAAATCACATTAATCACCTCATGCGAACTGGGAAGGCTTAAAATTATGAAACTAGATCTTCTGTTCAGTTTTATTCTGTCATATTTTGTCTCATGAAATTTTAGCTATTTATTTTGTGAGATCCAAGCAAGTCTCATGCGGGTTTCACATAAATAAATGATTAAGATTTATTGGACACAATAAAATATTATAATATTAGACAAAGAATCTGAACTCTAAAATTGTATAGTTGCACTTATCGCATACCATTTTGGCTTGTGTTTTCATGGACGAGACCAATAGCATAGCCTTCTTAACACTTACCACAATTGACAAATGGAGGATCTGACATCTGAGCTGTTTTTTCTTAGCCTAAACCCTTACGCATGACGCCGTTCCAATTTACATTTAAGGTTGGAATTACACTTTTGTCTCTCTACTCAGACGTTTCTAACAGAGAGAGTTAGGATGATTTAATTTCCCGAAAATAACTAATCTCTTCAAACCTTTATCGAATACAGCTATCGTCCTCAACTTTATTTTGCTTCAACACGACTTCAAATTTCAGTGGACTAATAAGGATAGCGGAGTTTTGTGATTATTTACGACGTCTTGGAGCAAAGTAGCTTAAGAAGAGGGTTGTGTTAAAAGTTACAAAAGTGTTCTGTGTGAGAGGCGGGTATGACCCAATTCCAAATGAAACTGAAAATTATAATTTAAGGAGGTAATGAATCAAAATAAAGTTGAGCGGCCGATGGAATTAAGCATTTTTTTTTCTTAATTTTCAGTAAAAGTGTATATTTGGTTCTATTTCGAAATTAATTGTATTTAAGATTGAAAATTACTATGTATAAGAATAAAGATGGGATTTGAGCTGCACGAACCTCCGCTATTCTCTTGTCAGTATATCCAACACACAATTGCATTTCCCTAGGCAGCAAGCTTTTGCGCTTCCTTCAGCATTCCTCTCCTTGTGCTACTTTTTCCATATTCATAATGATAAATTTAGGTCATTTGAACACACGCCTTTCTCTTTCCTCCATGTGCCCCTCTCTCCCACTTTAGCCTTTCAAAAAAACTAAAGAGAGCGAACGAAAGGTAAAATGAAAAAGAAAAAGGTCACAACCATGAGATTTTTAAGCGAGCGGACTTTGCTCTATTTCTCAACAAGCTTCCTAAACCATTCCAATTTCCAATACACACATCTATATATATATATATATGATCCTAAAAACAATTGCTTTTGCATTTTATTTTATTTTATTGTAAATCATCCTAGTACGCTTTTGTGTTATTTTGAGTGGCAAAACCACGACGGTGAGGCGAAGTTCTCGCTGAAGACCAAAAGAAAATAAAAAGTGTTTAGAACTTAAAACAAGGCATTATCGCAATCCAATTCCTGTGCCATATCGAGAAAAGTAGAGTTAGGAAGGGCCTAATTCAACCCGAAATGATAATTATATAGTGCACAATGGTTTCATTATGATTAATAAACATTCAAATTCGATAATCTTTAAACACTTTGCTGGAATTCCTACGTGGATTGATACTATGAAAGTGCACGAACCTTTGGTATTTCAAAAGATGTAATTTCAAAATATACACATATTTTGAAATTATACGTCAATCTAAGGACAATATTAAAATCTATTTATATCAAGGAATTACTGGAAGTTTGGTTCAATGGAATAACAATTCTATTTCAAACATATTTTTAGTATATTATTAAACCTGTATTTAGATAGAAACAAACACAGAATAGGTAATTTTCAAGAATATCTATTCTTAAATTTTGAGGAATAGATAAAACTACTGCCTACCTATCTTTCTCTATTCCACGAATAACTATTCTTCTTAGACACAAATTTATCCTTCTAACGTTAAGCCTCCCGAAACTTCTCCTTCTTTGACGTCTGACGACCTCGTGATTTTCTTCTTAAGTTCGTGATTTTTGTCTTCTATAAGTGGCTATTTTCGTGATTTTTATCTTCTGTAAGTTCGTGATTCGAATGCGGCCATGAATAAGTTCTGGGTTTTTTTTTTGTCTTCTGTAAGTGGCTATTTTCGTTATTCAGATTCATCTCTTGGGAACATCTCTTTTGTTCTTGAATTCAAAAGGGGATTGCATTTACTACGTTAAATTTTGAATCCCAAGTAAGAGGGGATTCTTGAACTCAACTGGTATCTCTAGTTTTTTCTTAATTGACAGAATAGAATAGGTTGGTCCTATGTTCATATGTAGCTGGTATGAACCATCAATGGAGATTATATAATTTCATTGCAACTTATTTTCAATTTCTCTTTCTTTCTTGAAAAGTTTCTTCGACGTCTTTCATTATCTCAGGTCAATACCCGGTTTCCATGATTTTTTATGTTTCTTTTCTCTTTTTCCACTGTTTTTATGTTTTATGTTCTTGCCTTGGGGCCTACCCTTTTCTGCGTTTTTTTTTTCATTCTCTTTTAGATCAGAAGCTATTGCTTGAAGAGGAATGCTTATTTTACTTTCCAGTTTTTTTAAAGATTGCAAACCAAATGACAATACATCAGTCTATTACTTTTTAATCATTTTCCCTCCTTGTTTTTGCCTTAGACAACACTTATTTAAACAATTAATTATAGGAGATCACCATCACCTTCGATTACCTCTCATACACCTTCAATAGCTCGATAAAAAAGAATAGAGGCTTAGCAAAATGTCTTCTCACCTCTTTGCTTTTGACGGGTCTCTCTAGCACCATTCCTCTCCTTCCCTGGC
>JANZLX010000211.1:7509665-7522159 GCA_025531955.1 Erythroxylum orinocense | reverse complement strand
CGGTAGTGATAAATATTTTACAGATATATTGAAATAATATAGAGGAACTCTAGTATTATAAGTCTAGAGTTCTAACAAAAACCACCTGAAGACCCCAACAATCCAAACTAGATATACAATAATTAAACAATCTTCAAGAACATGGTGGAAAAATTTATTGAGAGCCATATGCACCTTTTATTAGGAATATCACAACTTCATCCTGTAGCAAAACTGTCATCTTAGAGCCCACATAATTTTTCCAAATTCTTCTCATAAACTAAAAAAAAAAAAAACCTTCCTTGACTAACTCTTGAATAGGAGCTTGAATTAAAAGAACTTCAAAACAGGGTATCTTGGAGATTTTCCAACCCATACTATCCTCACCATGCCAATTAATATTTTCCACCATGCAGCAAATAAATAAACTTTTGTTCTAACTCCAGCCCATTCTAAAAGGAGACACAACATAGCATGCTCCTTACTTTAAAGATCGATGCAAGATTTCACTAAAGCATACTAACACCAAAAGGAATGCTCCAACAATTAAAAAAGCAAGGAACTTCAAACTTTTAGATGTATGTCAGAAAAGAATTCACACTACAGACCAAAAAGGGAAATCAAATAATTACAAAGAAATGCTTTTCCTTTATTCATTTTTAAGATACCCATCTCTAATTGCTACCTATGTCATAGCCTGGTCGTGCTGCAAAGATAAACTCACCACTTATCAAAACGCCATAGGAACAATGAATTGTCCACAGATGCCCATGCTCTGCGTATCTCAGGAAAAATTCCACATAGAGCAGTTCCTTCCCCTCCAGCTGCATTATATCTTTCAATGAGAACAGGAGGCAACTCCCAGGTATCTCCTACCTCAATCAGTGGAGGCCACTGCCAAAAAAAAAAGGGATAATAGGACATTAGGCATTTGTTAGCGAGGTGTGACAATGGCTGTCAAGGAAATGACTGAAACTTTTTTGATTTAGAAACATTAAAAGGGTGAAAAGAAGGTTAAAAGTTTTTGAAACTGAACTAAGGAAATTTGATTATTTCCACTGAAAAGAATGCCACTTTCACATCAATCTATGACGCTGCAGGCTACACATCAATTTAATAAGAATATCAAGATACAATTAAATGGAAGGTGCAATACCCTGTGTATGAAGATGTGCAATTCAGATACATTATCTTAAAGAGAAGAAGAACATAATAAAAAACGAGAGAGGCGCAAAGCACCAGGAGAGAAGCCATGTGGTTGGATACCTGCCCAAAGAGCAGTCAATCAAGAGAAAACAAGAAACCAAACATCAAATATTAGGAAAAGAAAAAGAAAGACATCTGAAGATATGCCTGACGCATGATATCATCCTACCTAATCCAGATTAAAAGTTCTTAGAAATATATACTAGAAGATGCACTGTCACTCCCTACCACAATTCAACAACCCACGCCATCATTAATTTTCCCCTAATGCATCTTCTCAGTCACTAAATAGTAGCCCAAAACCAATCAGTGATTCAACATTGCAATTACAAAGGCAAAGGCAAGCAGGCACATAAAATTATGGAATTGGGAAATAAAAAAGAGAAGAAATTTCGGACTAGTACATCTCTCGGGTGGGTGGAATAAGGATGACTAGCGTATCTAGAAGCTTCAAGAGCCTCTTCGAGGTCGAGCTGGGCCGTCACTTCCCGCCCAATCCGGTCACTGACGACGAGACCCGCATTGGTGACGTCACGGAGAACAATCTCCTCCTCCCGCGACATGAAAACGCGGAGATGAAAAGCTCTAGGATAAAGAGGCCGGTTGGGGGTTTGAACTGAAAACCCTAGGGGGTTTAAGGCGTGGGCTTAGATTCAGTGAAATTGAAACAGGAAAAACTACTCAAAGGATTTAGATAGGTATGTGGTGATTTTCAATGTTGTTTGGATTTGGGAGCAAAATCTTTGAAATTGATTAAAACAGCAGCAGTAGAAGTAGAAGTAGTACCCTGGGTGTGGAGCTGAGAGAAATTAGGGTTTTTTTTTTGCCCTTTTCAGTGGCGGGCAAGCGTTTGGCTAAATTTTCAAAACCGGGCGCGGATTGAGTTCGTTGCGCCCCGGGTCTCCCACCGGTTCAATCGACATCCATTTTATTTTCACATTCATCAGTTGTATTCTATTAGAAGTTTAGAACCATTATATTAAAAATTAAATAAATTAAAGCATAATTATAAAATATTATGTCACTTTTTATTTAGTAAAGATTTTGATTTTAATTACAAATAAAAATTAATTGATTTATTTTAGTTAATAAAAATTTATAAACTTGTAAAAATTAATTTTTAATAATAAAAATTATTTAAAAATTAAAATTTCATCATTAAAGATGATAATCAATGTCATGTATTATTATCCGATTTTTTTCTTTAGCATCCCAAACCCAAAGTGGTTGTCATAACTCTGTACTGAAATCCACATTTATGCTCTCCACCTGCAAAGCTAAAGCAATAGCATAACATGATGAATTTGATTGAATACCCATGTGAATGATCTTGAGAGGCAGAAAAAGATACCGCTCCGCTAGAGGAAGAGCTTGAACCTTCGACCTTGTGGTTAACAGCCACACGCTCTAACCAACTGAGCTACTCCAGCCACCTGAATGTGACACTTTTATTAATTGGTAATATAGAAACATTTATGGTAACACATCACCCAACCACTGACAACGACAAAATGCTCAATTGTCGCTTAATATTTAACAGAAGTGGAAAACCCGAGCAAAGAATACACAAACATACACCAATTGAAGTATGTAAGGTTTCAAAGCAAACTTTGAATTGAACACGCTCCAATGTATAGACGGCTAAAACTATTACATGACTCGCTAAAATCACATAACCGGACTAAAAGTTAAATTGTGTATACAAAAGTAAGCTGATGCTAGTTTTGACAACAGGAACAAACAAATAGCACAGGCATAGATGGGAATGGGACAAAAGATAAATGTGAATGTGACTTCGTTTCTGGACAGGGTTTTCCAAAAGCTCATATAATGAATCCAGGCATCTCCGGAGGCTTGTCAAGCCACTGTCTTCACCGGAACTTGGAGAACCTTGATTTCTTCTGTACAGATAGACAGCAAGAACACTATAAAGTTGGATTTATATTGGAATCTCTTCACTCTTCATTCCCTTTGAGAATGTTGTATTTGCAGAGAGGACATGTAGCATTCATCTTAAGCCATTTCACAATGCACGTGGAATGAAAATGATGGTTGCAAGGAAGTGTGTGAAGCTCCACTCCATCCTCATAAGAACTTAGGCATATACAGCATTCCTACCCATGAGAAAAGGAAGAGAAGTCGGACCAGAAACAATAAAAATCACCAGCATGATTTAATTAACCCAAACATTAGAATTTAGAACTAATATTAATGAAAAGTCTCCACAACCACGGACGCATGAAAATCCGTCTTACTTCTCACCGATGTATGATCTTTTTTCTTTGTTGTACTGGTTACTGATGTATGATTTAGCAGTTGTGTAATAGCAACGTCACCAGTACTCTTATCAAGCTGATAACAACATTCTTACAGTCTCTATCAAGAAATTGCTGCCAATTGCACATTGGAACGTTTTCTTTTTACACAATTTACTGCACCTGTATTGACATAATATTGATGTATTCACTACAACAACAACAGCCACCCAATAAAAATTCCACTGAAACGCAGAGTCTGGAAAGTTCTAATAGTACGCAGCCTTACCCTTAACCAATAGAAAGATTGTTAGCATAAGATAACACTAAATTTCTTAGAAAACATAGCAGCATAACATGTAGCAATGCCATCCCCTACTATAGCCCTCAAAATTGTCAGATTTAGCTTAATTCTAACCAAAGAGCAACTTTGATGTAGGAAGGCTACAAAACACATGAAAACTATTTGAAGAAAAACATTAAGCTGTAACGTAAGGGTTGCAGTAGGCTTAGAAAGAAAATAATATGGAAATGATTCCATGGGTTTGTTATAAAGACTGCGAATGACTCCAGGATTTGGCATAGAAACAATGTGTTACACTTAACAAACTGAAATTCAGAATTCAGAGGATCTCCTTTCTTTCTTCATTCACAGACTGAACTGCTTAACTTACACCAAAACTCCCACCAACTTAAACCTAACCTAACATGGTTCTTTATTAGTTATTATCTAACAGCTCGTTACTTGAAATATGTAGAATTTGATTATAAATCAATAAAAGAAAAGGTAAGTGGATTCGATTCTTTCATCCAGTTAAGCAATTAAATTGAATTGAAGTCTATCATTCTAATCATAGAATCAACAAATTTATTTTTAACATAACTAAAACACCCTTATTCCATGTCTTTCTTTTATCTCTACCTCTGTTCTTTTTCTTTTTCTCCAATCTCAAAATATCTTTCTTTTCTTCCTCAACTCTACTCTCTTCCTTATCTCAAAGTTCTATTTTTCATCATCTTTGTGTCCATCTTTCTTCCTTTACTTCTACCTCTATTTTTTTCTTCTTCTAATTCATTGTTTATAGATTGGACATAATCAATTAACAGCTTCAATTAACAACCTTACCTCACATATACTTCTTTTATCTGTACCTCAATTATATTTCTCTTTCTCAACGTTCTATATAAAGCTTTGGGTCTATATTTCCTTTTCCTAATCTCTACCTCTATTTCTTTTCTTTTCCAATCCATTGTTAAGTGGCGTAATATCATCATTATTTCTTCTTCCAGCTACTCTAATTAGTTCATGGTCGATCACCTCCTATTAAATCTCATCTTTGTAACTGCAATATATTTGTTTAATAATTTCGCATGATTCACATAGTTGATTAGTTACTCGAACAATGTTATGAGTCATTATGAAACTCAATTCTAATTCTTATCTCCTGTCAACTTACAGCATCCTCATGCAGAAGTATGCGTTCACTTGCCAAGTATCCACTGCTAGTTTCAATAGGAATCATTTTCCCAGCTCCAACACTCTCCTTTTCACTATTTTTGGTTTCTTGAAATCTGTACTTTGGAAGTACACTAAGATCTGCCTCTGATGCACCTTCCTACAAATTCACAAAACAAGCACAGGATTTTCAGTTAGAAACTTGAGAAATTCTAATACCAAGAGGCAGTTAAAGAGATCCATTTACTAGGACTTGATCATCAATTTGAAGAAAATGAACCCCCTCATACCTGCCCTGCAACAGCATAAAGAATCGCTATAATGCACGGTAAGCAGCAACAGAGTGCAATCCCAATCAGACATGCCAAAACAACACAAAAGATTGCAAAGAACACATCAAACGCCAGAAATACCACAGCCAACCTGCAAAAATACAAAATCAGATACTATAATATTTGCTGCAAACTAACTCTCTCTTGTGAGATTAATATGACAAAATATCATGACAAATCAGGATTATATCTATATGCACATGAAGAATCCATTCTAGGACCTAGCAAAACCTCAACCCGTGGCTTTGCCCCTTGCGTCTAAGCTGAAAGTAACAGGTTTGTTGTTTTGGGAGGCAAAATTGCTCTTTTCTTCAAAAAGAAAGTCAATTAACTTGTCATGCAAAAGCTCAATGCTCCAGAAAGCATCATGGAGTAAATTTGATGAAGAAAAAGAATCAAGGATCAAAGCTCAAAGCTCAAACAAGCTCAACATGTAGCATTTATACCAAAATTTGTCAGTTCCATTCATGATTAGTACTCTACAATATTCTTTAAGGATAATTTGGAAGTAAAAGAAATAACTTGTAGCTTAATAAACAATATAACTAAGGGCTAAAGGAATTTTACTTATTAATAAAATTATGTTAATAAATAACCCTTGTGGCAATGTGACAGGATCATAAAAGGAAAAAGGCCAAACATACCCTCAGAGTTCATTAAATTACTCTTTAATTTCGTTTTCATTCAAATCAACCTCTAACTATTAAAGCAACCAAAACAACTTAAATTGACCCTAATTATGAACAATGTACAATGTGCCACATATACTAATCAAATATCAGTTTAAACAGAAATCTTTAACCATAAAGTCTTAAATAAATAAGAATTTGACTAAATGTATGAAATTCCACGTGACAGCCATAGCAGAAAATTTGGAAGCTAGACTTTATTATTCTCTCCATTCTTTTGATACGAAGACTACCATAATGCCTTAAGAAGGTTATTCCCCTGAGACTGTAAGTTATAGTGGGATAATTTAGTTTGGTCTTTCTCCAAACAATTGCTTGTTATTAATGCCAACTTGGGTTGATTTGCTATTAGAAGTTAGACACTGGATTGCATAATATTTGCAGATTTATGATTTACTTTATGCTTCTAGAAAATCATATTGTTTAGGATGAAACACTCGTATAATCCTCCAGAAACTTTATAAATTGAGGACAATACTTTTTGCTTAATTGTGCACACTGTCATGACTTGCATGGAATTAAAATTGTAAAACAAGAAATTAGTGTTAAATTTAAATAACTTTATCATATTCGATAATCATAAGCAAAGAATAAAAGATTTACATGACTCTTACGAGTTTAAAGTTTATATTTGGGTATGATTCAAACTTTAGAGACAATCAGCCAATCAGATTTTTTACCAAGTCTTTGTTTCTTGATTTTAGCATTTTACAGGCCTGGCTGAACTGGTTCCTAGATTTCCATATTCAATCAGCTAGATAAAATCCACAGCACTATTAAAATTTTATTAACATGCAACAGTATAAAATCCACAACACTAATAAAAATTTTATTAACATGCAACAGTAACAGAAACCATCAATTCTATGCAGACTAATGCTCTGAAATAAAAACAGATCAGGAAGACTTACTTTCTGCCCTTGTTCGTTACAATTTTGGTGATAACTTGTGAAAGAAAGGATAAAAGACAGAAATAAAAGAAATGCAGAGGCATACCAGTATAAGCGTGGAGCATCTTGTGTGAGAATGTCACCACCAGAGACTACCCAATAAAACCCAACTATCCACCAAAGAAATGATGCCATTGTATTCACCGACTCACATCGTTTAGTAACACTACACAATGAAGTAACCAAAGCATCAAGCGGTCAGCTAACTTATAAATTATTAACACACCACGTTTTAGTAACTTGCCAATGTTAGGTCCAGTAAAAGAGATCGTAGCTTCATTTTATTGTCAGGAATACAAATCAGTGGGGATAACAAGCTTTATGCAGGCCCAAGCAATGACTGTGTTATCCGAAAAGCATACAGCTGTCACACTAAAAGCCTTTATTTCTGCAGAAATCCTAATAATTGTTGAAGAGAAAATAAAGATTCTAAAAATGTTAAAAGTAAGGAGTTATTAATATCCAAAAACTTTGAACATTCATAAATGATGAGATTCGTCAAAGACCTGGTACCTATCAATTAGCTTAGGAATTACTACACACTCCCCATTAGACATACAGAAGATAGAAGAGGTGGCAAGTCCCATGAGAAGCCACAAGCCTAAATATAAAATGTCCAATCAGATGAGTCCAAATTGTTCATCAACTTGACTGAAACATATATGTTAATTTAGTCATCTTCTAGCTAAATGACTATGGGTTCAAGTATGTACATCATTTAAGGAAGTCATTCAGTGTAATGGATGCACTCTATCTCCATCCATGAATCTAAATGAAACTTCCGAAATGGTAGAACGAACATAGTGTTTCAGATATGACTTTAGAACCATATAGTTTTGCCTAAAGTTTCAATCCATTGTTAAAGAAAATATTCTCAACAAAAATGAAAATGAAATTTTGTCTAGCATATATAGTGCTTCAATCACTGTTGTATATTAGCTAGAACTTATCATAGACATAAATGATGAGAGTAGAAGCAATGTCAGTGATCATCGAGAGATGAGACAGAACTATCTAATCACTGTTGGATCATAGAATCCTTGTCCGTTAATGGAAGAATTAGCAACAATTGAAACAGGATTAGCCATGCCATAAACACTGTTAGAGACAGGAATTTCCAGTGTACACAAGGACAGGCCTGAATTTTCAGGTTCCGGGTGCAGCAAACCAAGTATTCCACTGCAAAGTACCAGCTCAGCCTTCCAAAAACAATGGAGGGAAAATTCTAGAAAATTTTAACAGCATGCTTGAAATTTGGAAATTGCTGCAATGTAGTTAAGAATCTCTAAAGGGAATGTCAAGGCTTTGCAGAGATCGTACTCTGATGCTTAGTTTTCATGTTAAATGTTAATGATGACAATACAAGAGTTGTGTAACCACCTTTACACCTCTTACCAGCAATAACAAATTCTCTAACCTAAAAGAAAACATTCCAATTTGCACATAACATGACAACAAAATTTAAGCAAATTAACCACAAGAACATCAAATTGCAAGTTGAGAAACCCAACCTTGATCGCGTAGAACTCAAAGAACCCCTGTCCTCACCATCCTCTTCTTCACTATCAGCATTCCCTCTCTCCACGTCTTGTTGGTTCTCATCGTCTCTAGCAACTCTCCTAAAGTTCCTCCTCCGATACTCCAACCAAACCAACACAACATGAACCAAACACTGCAACGCATACCCACAGATCCACAGCCTGATAGGAGTATTGGGCCTCTCGTCCGCAGTCACTATCAGCATCGTAATCGAAACCACAACGAACGCCATGTTCCAGAGCATGTCAAGCGCCACCACCGGCTTCGCGTAGCCCCAGTCAGCGCGCCGCTCCTCCAACTCACGCGCCGCCGACTCCCGAACAAGAACGGAAGGGCCCCTGCGGCCGGTGGCGCGGCCGAGGAGCAGGGCCAGCGAGGCACGGTGCGCGGTTGAGGAGGTAGGTGTGTCCTGGCGGGGGCGAAGGAGTGGCGCGTGCGAGGCAGATGGCGACGTGGGGGAGTTGGTTGACATTTGGACAAAGACTTTTGAACTTCTTTTCTTCTCCTCTCTTCTCTTCTCTTCTCTCCGTGGTATGAAGACAGAGACTAGAAATTCTAATTCTAGTGCTGTTGAAAACAAAGAAGATGAGATGATCCCATGAATATTATTATTTAGGGATGGATTAATCAAAGAAAAAGAAGGGGAAGAGGTCTTGTTTTTAGTTAGGTAGTAGGGTAGTGGACGGATTGTTTTTGAATATTGAACATGGAACATGGAACATGGAACATTGAACGGTAGATGGATAGCTTTGTGTGCTGTTCCAGTTGGTTTTGTATGCTTCATAAGTTCCACCTTTTGTTTCTTTATTACCGCCATAATTTAACTTTTCCACCTCTTAAAAATAGTAATAAGACGACATTTACATTAAGTTAAAATCAATCACGTGGCAAAATTTTTTACTTTGATGCTATATTTTAATTATTATATAATAAAAGTCTAAAGTTTTATAATTGAATTAATTTTTTAACATAAGCAGAATAATTATAATAATCTTATCACAAATATTTTTTTGATAAATATGCCAACTTTTTTATAAAAACATATTTTAAATATTTTATATTATATTTTAATTTTATATTTGTGGTATAAAATTAAGGCTGGGCCAGCTGCAATAATTAGTGCTACTGAAAATTCCACAAATGCAGTTGTAACATTTGTGGCTTTAGTTGTCCAAACTAAGGTTTTAAAAATCGGACTATTCGATTCAACCGAAAATAATATGAACTGGTCAGCTATCCAATTCGGTTTTATTTAATAACCTCTATATATAAAAACTGATTGATTTATCAATAAAAACCTAATCGGTTTATCAATAAACCGGTCGAACCGGTATATACAAAAGTTTAGATTTCAGAAGCCAAAACTCTCTCCTCGCCGCTACTCTTTGCTCTTCGGTCTTCACCATCTTCTCTTCACAGATCACCTCACCTCTATAGCCACGTTTGGTGACTTTGGTTAACCCCTTCTGTTGGTTTATGCCCTACAGCCAATCACTTTGGTTGTAGTTTAGTGACAAATTATTTAAAAGCATTCTTTATCTTGTACATGTTTAGATGTATATGATAAAGTCCATGAGATAATTACACATTGCAAACGAAATTACAATGAGATTATAATTATGAGGTTTATATTACATTTATGTATTATTTCTAAAATGTTCCTAGTCATTGTTCCATTGTATAAGTGATCCTTTGACTTAAGGTCATCAAAGTTATCTTGTATGAGAATTGCTATGTTTTGATATTACTCGTGATTTATTTTATTCTTTTAAACGATAGTCATTGAATGTAGCATAAACTATATGGAGATAGTTGAATGATTAAGATAGGATTCATCACCCTAAAGTAATTAGGGAAAATGTTTCATTGTTCTTGATTAATATTAATTTAGGAAATCCTTGGCCATGGTGGAATGATATTTTGTAAACAGTTTACAAATATCATTAATTGAATCAATAGCTAATGGCGGAAGACTAATATAATTGGACTCAAACTAGAGTTGACATTAATTTCGTGCTCTATGTCTAATTGGAACATTGGTTGATGAAAAGATTGAATTATATGGAAAAATCATGCACGAAAAGATTAGTCAAAATCACTTTGACATTCCTGAATATCATGCACGAAAAGTTTAGTCAAAATCACCTTGACATTCCTGAATATTTGGGTGGTCATGATGCGTTGCTAGATGTCAATCTTGATCTATGATTATAAATTGTTTAATTGGAGAATTAAAGATACATTAAAAAGGATTTTTAATTTATCTAATTCTAATTATGAATTAGAATTATAATTTATAGTCATTGCCAACATATTTGGTAATGGGTCACACATATAGAATGGGTTGGAGAGAGCAAAGTTAATTTAATCAAGTTGGATTTGATTATAAAGTTTGATAAACTTTAAGATTAAATATGAGATATTTAATAAATAAGAACCAATATAAGATATTGAATCTTATTTGAGTATAATTGGTATTTAACTAAAATTATTTGTAATTCTAATTAAAGTTTAATTGAAATTAATATTTAATTTCAATTAAATTACTAAAATGTCTAAAGCTTATTATAAATATGCTTGAGCTCTATGGAGCTAGCACTTCATGCTTAACCCTCTCTGTAAGAGTTACAGAGTTCTCTCAACTTATTTTGTGGATACCGTTAAAGACTGGACACTTATGCGACTACGGTGGTTAAGATTGATCAGTTTTGGAAACTGTTCGAGAGATACAACAAAATGAAGATCAAATTTCAGAATAAGGTACGAATTAAGTTTTTATTTTATTATGATTCGTATTAATCATTTTATAGAATTAAATAGATCTTGGTTTTCGAGAAATCAAAAATCACAAAAAAATTTCGTGATTATTTCGCTGTGTTTCGGATCAAATCTCGACCGAGTTTCTCAACAGTGAAATCAGAGCAGGATTTTAATTCTATAATTTGGTTAAAATGTTTGATTGTTATTGATTATACTTTTGGAATTGAACAAGAATATGAACAGTTCATATTCTAAACCCCAGAATTGTTCTGATTGCTATACTCGAAGCTATTTCCAAGACTTGAAATTGTCTCCTGTTTGTTTGTGCATATCGTGATCTACGATTGTTGATTTTTAAAAATTGTTTTACAAAGTCTTTGTGTTTATCCACGATTGAATCCCTGCGTTAATTGATTATGCATGATAAGAAATTGTTTCCCATCTGAGCATATACGATGCAAGCCTTGGAAGGAAATCCCTAATCTTTCCTGCCTCTGTGTATATTGGGTTTGCATTTACAGAACACAATATGAGATTTGTTTTCTGGGTTTATGCATAATGTACTGCCTGTGTTGACTTTCTTCTTGCGATTGTATTTCCTCTTGCGTTTACTGCCTTTCGTCTGCAAACAAGACAATGTGCGATTGTCGCCCATCAGAACGTTGCCTCTAGCGGCATCGCGAGCGACACCTTCTTCTGAAACGCATGTAGAGATCTGAACTTGGTTTTGCTTGTTTTGGATCTGGTATTTTGTGGCTTCTGTTGGTTTTGTCGCCACCTGAAAGTCTTGATTTTATGGGCATTGTTTGTGTTTTGTTGGCTGATAGAGTTTTGGAAACTCACCAGCGGCAGTCGCCCACCAGCCGCAACATGCGACTAGCAGCACCGGTGGCGAAGGACGTCGCCACTGGCGAAGACGACACGGTAAAGCGACGGTGAGAAGGAAGATCATTGGCGGTGTGAGGGAAGTAGTCGGTGAAAACATGGGAGGTGGGAGGCGGTTCCAGAAACGTGGAGACGTTTCTGGAGAAGACGATTCACACGCACCCACTGTCTTCTGATCCCACGTCCACAGAGAAGTGTGTGGAGCGTGCGTTTCACGCGCCGGACACTTCTCACCTTGATAATTTAAAAAAAAAATGTTTTTAATGGAGATTAAGTAGGATTAAATACCTAATAAATTTGGAAAAGTGTTTTCTAATTATTTGAAAATTGTTTTCAAATGATAATTTTACTAGGAATATTTTAGATGTTAATTTAATTTTTCAAGATGTTGAATTATTAAATTATATTAATCATCAATTCAATTCCAAAGATAATTATTTTTC
>JANZLX010000211.1:7480424-7509565 GCA_025531955.1 Erythroxylum orinocense | reverse complement strand
TTTAATTTCAATTAAATTACTAAAACGTCCTAAGCTTATTATAAATAGGCTTAAGCTCTATGTAGCTAGCACTTCATTCTTAACCCTCTCTGTAAAATTTACAATGTTCTCTCAACTCATTCTATAGATACCGTTAGAGGCAGATACTTGTGTGGCTACGGTGGTTGAGATGGATCAGTTTCGGAAACGGTTCGAGGGATGCATCAAGATAAAGATCAAGCTTTGGAATAAGGTACGAATTAAATTTCTGCTTTTTTTTATTCATGTTAATCATTTTATAGAATTTAATAGATCTTGATTTTCAGAAAATCAAAAGTCACGACAGAGTTTCGTGATTATTCCGCTGGGTCGGATCGAATCGGATCCCAACCCAATTTCCTAACACCTTCGTCCCACTGGACTATTTCACCATAACATTTGACTGTTTCTTAACGAGTGCACCCAACCTGAAGATTACTATGTGAATGAGTTTTGGCCTAGCTCCAAGAAGTCTGGGGGAGGAGGAGGCAGTGCCAAGCTGAGCTAAAAGTAAACGTATGGAGGGCATGTCTGTTAACTGCACCTCGCTCCTACTTCACAGTAAAAACTTCGTTGTCCCTCTCTACTGGTTGAAGAAGATGCCCATCTCTCATTTCAACCCTTCTGCAATCACTGAGCATTTTTGCTTTTCTCCACCATTTGAAGTCATCTGCCCATAAATCATCTCGTCCCACTCAGTTTCTGACTTTTTTTTGTTGGATACTAGGAATTCAAAGTCTCTCTAGTGTTTACCCCTTGGATAAATTTGAAATATGCTATAGTGGGACTTATGCAACTTACAGATCAATGGCTAATTGGCTATGATTTCTAATAACTCTACTCAGGCACTGACATTGACTCGCTACTAAGGTTCTAGTTTTAAACCTCTCTTTTCATAATGTCTAACCCTCTCACTTTACTTCCCTACATTACTAATTTATAATTGGTACACATACGTTGAATGAAAGCATAATTTACGAGTTTTATACGGCGTTAAAAATTTTGGAGGTTTTAAAGATGATGAAACATAAGTCCTTTAAAAATACATTTTTATTTTATTAATATTTTTATTTTTATATTAGGCTCATTTTTTATTATTAATTCATTATTTAATAAAAAAACATTAGTGTATTTTTATTTTAACAAAATATTTTATTTTTACTCACTCTTATAATTTTTATTTATTATTTATTATGTATCAGTTTTATAGTTGTTTAATACCGATTGAACCTTTAAACCTTAAACCTTTCCTTTGACCAATATGATGTCCGACTCAGTTTTTAAAACATTGGTCCAAACCACATGAGGGAGGTTTATAAAAAGGCCGCCCCAGTTCATTTGCATGTCATCCATTCTCAAAAAATCCTTAATCCCTTTAAACAATGTTTCTCCTATTTCTTGAGATATTTCAGTATTTCTCTTTGTAAAATAGAGAGAGGTTATAACTCCTATTTTTCATAGTGAAATTTCTTCTTCGTACTCGTTGATTTTACCCTAATATATCTGTGTGTCAATTTCTTCATTATTATAGTTTCAATCATATTTAGCTGAGAACTTACTCTAATCTTATCAATTTTTTGCAACAAGTGGTATCAAAGTCGGGGTGAGAAAATTACGACGACTTTTTTAGCGCAATCTTTTTTCATGTGAAATAGTGGGAGAAAAGTTCTATTCATGATAGAAGCAATGACGACAAAATTTGAGATTGAGAAGTTCAATGAGAGTAATTTCTCATTGTGGAAGTTGAAGATAAAAGCTATCTTGAGAAAAGATAACTGCTTAGCAGCCATCAGCGAAAGACCTGCAACATTCACAGATGATAATAAGTGGAATAAGATGGATGAGAATGCTATTGCAAATCTTCATCTGGGACTAACATATGTCGTGTTGTTAAGCATAGAAGAGAAGAAGACGACAAAAGAGATTTATGATCATCTCATAAAATTGTACGAGGCCAAGTCACTGCACAATAAGAATTTGTCTTAAGAGTAAACTCTATACTCTTCATATGGCAAAATCTACTTTGGTGACTAAACAAATCAATACCTTGAATACTCTATTCTCTCAACTCACTTCGATGGATTGTAAAATAGAGTCAAATGAACGTGTTGAGTTTCTACTTCAAAGTTTACCTAATGTGTATGATCAACTCATCGTCAACTTAAAAAATAACATCCTTACAGATGTTCTAGTGTTTGATGATATTGCAGCTGCTGTCCTAGAAAAGGAAAATCGATGCAAAAACAAGGAAGATAGATAGGAAAGTTCATAACATGTGGAGGTCTTGACGGTGATGAGAGGGAGATCAATAGAACAAGGTCAAATTGTAAGCCAAAATTATGGTAGATCAAAATTAAGAAGTAAGAAGAATTTAAAATGCTATAATTTTGGCAAGAAAGGTCACTTGAAAAAAGATTGTTGGAATTTAAAGAAAAAATCCAATCCTTAAGAAAATGTGGCAAGCACTTCAGATGATGGTAATGTCTGTGTTGTGAGACAGTGATAGTAAATGAAAACAGAAAAAGATTTGTTGATGTATAACTTTTCGACTTGGAAGCTACTTTTTAAATGACCTGTTAGAGGGAGTGGTCCTATCATTATGAACCTGTCTCAGTAGAATTTGTATACATTTGCAATGATTATGACTTAAAGATCACTGGTGTAGGGAACCATAAAGCTAAAGTTGTATGATGGTACAATTCGTACTATTCAAGGAGTGTGACATGTGGAAGGTCTAAAGAAGAACTTGTTGTCTTTAGGACAACTGGATGATCTTGGTTGCAAGGTTGAAATTGAAAATAAGATCATGAAAATAATTCAAGGTGTGCTTGTACTTATGAAGGGAGCAAAGATAGTTGCAAATTTGTATATGCTAAAGGGAGAAACTTTGCAGGGGGTAAAGTGTCAATTGTTTTAGGATGTTCGAGTGCAATGATATGGAATCAAAAACTTGGGCATATGTTTAAATAGGGAATGACGATTCTTGCTGAGCAAAAGCTACTTCCAGGGCTCACAAAGGTATCTCAGCCTTTTTGTGAGCATTGTGTTATAAGCTAAGAAGCACGGATACGGACACGGACACGGGACACGACACGGACACGGATACAGAGACACTCCAACTTCTAAAATTGGTGGACACGGACACGGCATATATATATATATTAAAATTTAGAATTTTGGAACAGTTGCAGCCATAGAAGCAGGTGGGTCATAGGTTAAGTTGCCTAGAGGCTAGGGGTTTCATAAATATTTTATTAAATAAAAAAAGCCATAAAATCATCAAAGCCATAAAAAGAAGAACAGGGTTTTGTAATTGCGTCTGACCTGGTAACCTTTGGATACGATAAGAGTGCTATGATTACCACTGAAGTATAGCTTAGATTGCAACATAAGTAGAAAGTAAAGCAACGTTTCGGCCTTTTAGCTTGGGGCGTGACCTATCAACTGCTATGCTCCGTTACGAGTATTTATAATGGGTTGCCAATTGGGCCCCTTTATCGTAGTTTTAGTGTATGAAGTTTAAATTTCTTAAAGCCTTGTAAGTAAGCAATCGTCTTATTGGGTCCGAGCCATCTTAGACGTGTCCGAGTCGTGTCCGAGCCGATAAATTTTCTTTTTTAGGTGGACACGTAAAGACACGTGTCCACCGCGTGTCCGATGTGTGTCCGTGTCGGACACGTGTCGGACACACGGACACGGCCCGTGCTTCCTAGGTTATAAGTAAACAACATTGGTTGAAGTTCAACACATCAAATTTTAGAAGCAAATCAGTTTTAGAATTGGTTCACTTTGATATATGGAAAGCACCAGTTCCTTCCCTGGGAGGAGCGAAGTGCTTTGTGTCTTTCATTAATGATTATTTTAGGAGATGTTAGATGTATCAAATTAAGAAGAAGGCAGATGTGTTTATAGTCTTCAAAGCTTACAAAGCGCAAGTAGAACTTCAATCAAGAAATAAGATTAAGTGTTTGAGGACAAATAATGGAGGCGAATATATTGATAATGAATTTGATCAATTATGCAAACAAGAAAACATCAAAAGGCATTTCACAATGACATACATTCATCAGCAAAATGGAGTGACAAAGCGAAGGAATATAACTCTATTAGAGAGAACCAAAGCTATGTTGGCAACTGCAAGCTTAGAAGTACCGCTTATTATGCGGTAAATCGAGCCTCATCAACTACAATTGAGTTGCAGACACCAATAGATATGTGGACTGGTAATTAATTATTTAAATATTCATATACTCGGAAGTTCTATGCACATAATGTATAATCCCCAAGAAACTACGAAGCTAGATCCAAAATCTAGGAAATACTTATTCTTGGGGTATCGCCTATGGGATCCCACTGCCCATAAGATTATCATCAGTAGGAATGTAATCTTTGTAGATGAGTTGAAAAAGAAAGGAGAAGATGATAGCACATTAAAGGAAGATTCAGAGACTGCTGTTGTTTAGGTGGAAAAGGAATCCTAGACGGATTCTTTTGAAACAGCACTAGAGTATGAGGTACAAAAACCAATAGAGTTTGAAGCTCTAGAGACTTATCGATCAAATCTCCCAAAAAAGTGACCAGATTGCCATTTAGACTATATTATGGAGGGCAATGTTGCATACTGTTTTTTAACTAAGGATGAGGAACCATCAACTCTCTAAGAGGTAATAAGTAGTTCAGATGCATTTCAATAGAGAACAACAATGTAGGAAGAAATTGAAGCTCTTCATAAGAATAAGACTTAGGAGCTCATGTCATTATCACATAGAAGAAAGCCTATTGGAGATAAAAGGTCTTTCAAGATTAACCGAAATGGTGAAGATCAAATGGAGCGGGATCATGCAAGATTGGTGGTGAAAGGATATGCTTAAAAGGAAGGGATTGATTTTAATGAAATATTTTCCCCTATGATTCGACTCACTATAGTTTGAGTAGTCTTAGTAATGCGTGCTACATTTGATTTATATACCGAACAATTAACTATAAAAACATCTTTTCTTTATGGAGATCTTGAAGAATAAATTTATATGCTCCAACTAGAAAGTTTTGAAGAAAAAGGCAAAGAAAACTTAGTTTGCAGATTGAACAAATCTATGTATAGTCTAAAACAAGCGCCAAGATGTTAGTACAAGAGATTTGATTCATTTATCATGAGCCTTAGATACAACAAACTCAATGTAGACACTTGTACATATTTCAAGAGGTTTAGTGGATGTGATTTCATTATTTTGCTATTGTATGTAGATGATCTGTTGGTAGCAGGCCTCAACAAAGATCGTTTCAAGGAGTTAAAGGCTCAATTGGCTAGGGAGTTTGCAATGAAGGACTTGGGAGCAAACAAGATTCTAGGGATTCATTAACAGAGACAAAAAAACAGGAAGATTTGATTTTCTCAAAGAATTATCTAAAGAAGATCTTGCGATGCTTCAACATGCAAGATTATAAGCCATTTTCTACCCCACTTCCAGTTAACTTTAAGTATAGCATGAGTTCTAGCAGTGAATATGAGAGGATAAAGATATCTTGAGTACCATATGCATCAGTTGTGGGAAGTTTAATGTTCGTTACGATTTGTACAAGACCAGACATTAGACACACAGTGGGAGTAGTTAGTTGATACATGACAAATCCTGGTAGAGAGCATTATAATTCTGTAAAGAAGATTTTAAGATACATTAAAGGAACTTCAGATATTGCATTATGCTATGGAGGATCAGACTTTATTATCAACGGATATGTTGATTCAGATTATGCAGGTTATCTTGACAAAAGAAAATATATTACAGGTTATATGTTTAAACTTGATGGCGGAATTATAAGCTAGGTTTCAAAACTATGATCAATTGTTGCTACGTTGATAATAGAACTAGAATATGTAGCATCTACACAAGCCAATAAAGAAGCGATATGGTTGAAAATGCTCTTGGAAGATCTCGAGCACAAATAAAAGAATTTTTTTTGTTTTGTAACAGTCAGAGTACCTTGCATCTTACAAGGAATTTAATATTTCATTCAAAGAGCAAACACAAACTGAGTACAGTATCACTTCGTTCGTGAAAATGTCGAAGGAGTTGTAGGTAAGCAGAAAATTTATGCCAAAAATAACTTAGCAGCTTTCATGACAAAGGCAATAAATAATAACAAGTTTATTTGATGTCGATCCTCTTATGATTTGATAGAGACTTGAGCAACATGCAAATGGCAAGAAAGAAAGAATGATGTGAAGATATGATTTATACTCAATCAAATCTTTGGAATGATAGACGGTGGTAATGGTGAATAATTAAGGCTTGGACAGCTATAACAATTAATACAACCGGAAATTCAACAATTGTAGTTGTAACATTTATGGCTCAGATAACTAGCAATTAGCTGTCCAAACCGCGTGAGGGAGTCGTAAACATAAGTAAAAGAGATTCGTAAAAAAATGCTTAGTGTATGCTCACGGGAAATAATAATATCTAGCATATACTAGGATTCCCTTTAATAATATATTTTTGGAACAGTAATAATATTAACAACAGAGTTACAGAGGAATATATTTTAATACTTGGTTCATATTTCTAATAATTTTAATTAATATCATAAAATTATATAATATTTTGAATTTTAATTTTAATTTATCCCCCGTCCTTAATACAAAGGAATTCGGTCTAAGTTCTTCCTTTGGGTTTTGGCTAACGTGTGCAGGCCAAGAAGGCAAAAGCAAAAAGAATGACTCGATAACAAATGCACCAGGAGAATCGAACCAACTCGTTTGAGACTTTAGATTCCTTTCCTTAATTTTTCGGATTGCCACGGCTTCATCCTTTTGACGTTACGAGGATCTTTCTTAATTTGTAGAATAAAGAAATTCGTACCCTTGCATTGTCTTTGAGCATAGAAAATAGAAACCATGACTATTCTCACTCCGGAGTCGGGACACTACTACACAAAAACAACCCAGAACCTAGCCAATAGATAAATAATTTCCTTGTATGCACCCAGGGGAGTGGGGAATCACCAGCTGGACAACTTTTATCAACGGGGCAATAGATTTATAACCATCCAACCAACTATGGATGAGTAACACAACCACAGGACAGGATCTTTAATTTGATCTGATTACAAATATATTAACATACCTGAAGTGAAAGCAACCACACTAGCTGTAAAATACAAATATGAACGGACAAATTGGTCGAGAATATATAAAAACTAGATTAAAAACTCTACCTATACAATCACACCACTGCCCACTCCAAAGTAGAACCTGACAAAAGGTTAGCCAAAGTCAATACCTTCCTTCCTTCCCTCCTTATCCAATCTCTATTACACGGACGTACTGTCTATGTCAGAAGCATACCAATTCCGATCTCCAACACTGATCGTTTGCTGAATTTCCTTTTCCTTGCCAATTCCAACGAAGACAGGATCCTTGGCATGCAAGTTAAACTTATGTGATAAATCATAGATGGGACTGAAAAAATGTAAGAAAAAAAAGCAAGGCTCCACAGAACTACTAATCACTGATTCGGCAACTGGATTGATTGTCATTGCGTGCTACGCGTTAACCCGCCGCGTGTTACATTTCTGCCGAAAGAGGACCATGACTTTTTACCAACTTGTAATAATCAAAACATATCTAAATTAAAACATCCTAAATCACAGCTAATCCATAGCAAAGATACTCAAAGAACTTTGTGATATGCCCAAAAATTACTAAACAATTTTCTCACGATTCACAGTAGATAAAACATACGATTGTGTGTACTGCAAGAAAATCAAAGTCCTGCTGATACCATTTACAAAAATAAGATGATGTCTGGGTAAACAAAAATGAATGATAGACTGGCTCTGTTTGAAACCATGGTACTTATAAAAATAGCTAAGATCTATGGAGTTGATCAGTCTTGGCAAAAAACCCCAGACCTGGCCCGGTCCATATTCTGTGGGTGTTACTAAGTGCTACTGTCAAGAGGCAGGGACTAATAGGGATAACGGCAGTACATGCAACTTGCTTCTTTTAGAGAAGCTTAGTCCTCAGCACATCCAGCTAGAACAAAGCCAGAGCAAGCAATGAAACGAAAAAGATCAACAAATGCTTTATCACCTTACTTACACTACATAATGGCTAGAACGGACTCAACAAACATTGCAAGCTTCAATGATTTATGAAATACACTGAAGCACGCGAAACATGCAAAATGAAGACTTTTAATACGTATAAGAGAGTAAATGGTTTCAGAGGCAATTATGTGGCTTGAAATCATTTCAATACTAGAGATACATGCTCCAACAAATGACATTCACATCATGATGCAACCAACAGAATTTGAAAGAGCTCAAGAGAAAAAAGAAAAGGCTTCATACTGCAATTACCTTCCTGGAAGTAGCTGCTGCACAGCACCTACAGGCCCTTTGGAATTACCAAATCGCTTTGCCCTACTCTCATGTTGTTTCTCTACCCTCATGGCAGCAACCTCCTTTTCCATAACAGCCACTTCTCTTCTCATCTTCTTCGCCTCAACCTCCATTGCCTTAGTTAATGTTTCTACTTTTTTTGCCAACATCTGAGAAATCAAAGATCAAAGAAAGCCTTAACCAGATAGTTATTAAGTACAAAATGCAAGGAATACCGGTCAAGAATATCAACCTCAATAGCATCATCCTTATCTTTCAGGCTTTGATCTTTTTCATGGCCAGCTTTCCTCAAAGCTATGACTTCCTTTTGCAGCAAATCATACAGTATGCAAGAAACACTGTCCTCTGTAACTGCTAGTTGGAAATCATTGGCCTTATCATCTAGATTTGCTTTCACTGCATCATGTGTTTCAGTGGTCTTGATCACATCAGAAGGTTGATTGAATGACCGATGGGGACTAGCTCCATTTAAAAGCACCTTACTACTCCTATCCAATGATCTTGTGCCTCCATCAAAAGATTTTGAAGTTCCTTTTGCATGCTTTAGCACAGTACTAGAGCCAGAGGACAAAGGTCTCAACTGTGATGGTGTTTTCTTGGACAAAAATCCATTGGAGGTCAATTTTGAGATGTTATCAGCACCACCGAGAGACTGACGACGTGAAGGTCCATTACATACACTTCTCCCATCTACCACCACACCACGATTATTACTTGAAGAGCCCCTCAAGCTCTCTTCTAGAACTCTAAGTCGCAACTGATATTTCTCCTGAAAAATCCAAAAGCAGAGATTTATGTCAGGACAAGTAGATAACAAACACACTTAGGACTTGGTTTGCAAAAACAGATTTATACTTTCAACTGTGCTTCAGATTTTGCAGTTCGCTCAGTAATAGCAAGCTTGTCACGAAGTTGCTGCATTTCGCCCTATATTAACAACATTAAGTATCATCAGAAGATGGGAAGGCAAAATGCAAGTGCTTGAAACTTTAGCTACTAGAAGGACATCAAAAGGATCATGGGAAGGAAACAAAACTAAACAACAGCATCAACCTGCAAAAACCTCCGTTCTTCGAGCCATTGTTTTACAGGCATCACTTTGTCATTAGCATCTTTCCATTCATTTGCTACTACCGTAGCTACCCTGTTTGCTGTCACCTTTGCACGGGCTAATTCTCGGTCAAGAGTTTTTCGTTCCTCCTACAGAATGCAATATTATATGCAACGATGTTCAGGAGGCATGACAGATAAATTGACCCGAGCATACAGCAAAATTTATGATTGAATTACACATTACATTCATCTCCTGAACTTTTCTCTGGTAATCCCTCACAGCATTGGCAGCTGCACCACCTGCAAGAACAGCCTCTTCAAGTTCCCTTACAGTCTGAGTAAGTTTTTCAACCTCTGCAACCTTTTGCCTGTGCATTTTGTCCAAAATCTTATTTTCTTCCTGGCACAAACAAAAGCAGAGATATAAATTCATTCAAATTGACTACACAATAAGTTAAAACTGCTGCAATCCAAAAATTGTGGAATCAAGAAAACGTCTAATACCTGGCAAATTTCTATTTGTTTCATCAGCTCCTGGTTTTTGTTTTGAAGATCATCAACCATAGAGGCCTTCAATAAGGCAGATTGAACGGTCCTTTCAGCTTCAAGTAATGCTGCTTCCTTTGATTTAGTTAGCCGATCTAGTGCTTTGTTGTCATCTTGAAGTTTTGCAATCTGGAATTAACCAATAAGCAACAAGAAATTTTAAAGAAAAATCTATAGACAATTGTGGACTCTTCAAGAACGAAGACACAGTTAAGAAGCTCAATTGATGAACATACCTCCTGGCGAGCAAGTTTAAGCTCAGCCTCAAGAGGTGCCAGAATTGCCTCTATTGGAGGCATATCATCATCCTTCTGGGCAGCATGAACTCTTCGAAGTGTAGCTTCAGCTGCAAACTGAGCCGCCATGGATGCCTTCTTCTCATCATTGATTTTCTTGATTTCTAGATTCTGCAAAGCAACTATAGATAAACAACACATAGTTGTACCAGAAATTGACAAAATTAGTACAGAGGGAGTCATGTAAGAAGGAATACTTTGCTCTCTAGAAGAGACTCTGTTAGCTTGAGCTTTTCCTCCGCCTTTGATAGTTCGTCAGTCAACTATAAGAATCGGAACCCACAAAATCAGACCAATTGTTCCATAATAATTAGAATAGGCAATTAAACAGACGTATGTGCAGCTAAAAGGGAGAAAAGACATTATTCATGTTAACATACATGTGTTCCAAAATTCGGCACATGCACCACATACCTAGCAATATCAGCAAAACACATAGGACGATATAACTAGAATAAAACTTAAACCCTCAATCATGACCTTTCTGTTTCAACCAGCTCAAAATGCATTCAAGTTCAACTTGAATCCCAATTCAGTACAGAAAGCCGTATGAAATGTTACACATGACTATCCAAGTTATAAACCATGAGGACATGGAACCAAATGACCATAGCTCATGTGTAACTATCTGCATGATAAACCATCTAGTGAGTGGTCTAGAATGCATGACAGTAATTAGTTAAGGAGAAAGAGACAAAGTTAAACCAACTGACAGTTCTCTTCCTTCCAATAAAACAAACTCAACAAATAAATTTAAACCCAGCTGACAATTCTCTTCTCCCTCCGATAAAACTCAATCAACAATTAAATTCAGAACCAACCAACAATTCACTTCCCCCTCCAATAAAAACTCAATCAACAACAAGCCATTAGTCAATCTCAACATGGCAAATGGAAAATTAAAAGAATCTTGAGATTAATGAGAATATATGCGGCCACTAGTTCATAATCATTCAAACTGTTGGTAAAGAAAGCCAAATAGATAAAGAATTCACCCATAAATTTAAATTAATAAATACTTGATAGATATCAACTTTGTCCAAAGGATGCACCTCATCTCCCACTCATAAAACACGACAGAATTCCTCGTTTGTTTCTTTAGAAAAGTTAATTTACTAAGTTGCATAATAAGCAATAAAATTAAAAGACGATGGGTAAGACTCCTCATATTTCAGATTTTCACTTCCCCCTCCAATAAAAACTCAATCAACAACAAGCCATTAGTCAATCTCAATAAGGTAAGTGGAAGATTAAAAGAATCTTGAGATCAATGAGAACAAATGCTGCCACTAGTTCATAATCATTCCAATTGTTGGTTAAGAAAGCCAAATCGATAAAGAATTCACCCCTAATTTAAATTAAGAAATAATTGACGGATATCAACTTTGTCCAAAGGAAGCAGCTCATCTCCCACTCATAAAACACAACAGAATTACTCGTTTGTTTCTTTCAAAACAATTAACTTACTAAGTTGCATAATAAGCAATAAAATTAAAAGACGACAGGTAAGACTCCTCATCTTTCAGATTTGGAATAATTTTAAGCTCATTGATTACCACATCAAACAATCACTTCAATAATTACCAAACATCAAAATAAATGATAATAAATTTAAAACAGACTAAATCAGGACCTCTTCAACAGCCTTCTCTCTTAGTCGCTCAGAGAACCTCAAGGCCTTGATCTCCGCATGCGCTTCTCCTAACTCTCTGTCCTTATCTGCAACCATAAAAATCGAAACAGTTATATATATAAACATGTTCATAACAAAACCTAACCAAATCAAGCTCAAAAACAGTCATACGGCACAAAATTCACCGAAACACTACTAGATCGAACCACATTCACACCTCTCACTTCATTCTCTAGTCGATTGAGCTCTACTTTAACCGGATCCGAGCCGTGCAACAGAGTAATGAACTCGTTATCAGCGTCGAAGCTTCGCCTCACCGAAGTCCGCCTTCTGGACGAGCTCTTAGGCCCATCCTTGAAGGATCCAGACATCGTCAGTAGCGGTGCCATCGTCGGAGTCCCTGCAGCCGCACCGCCATTAACCTCCGTCAGCGTTCCGTCGCCGGAAACCTCTGCCATCGCCGATCTGATTCTATCTCTCTCACAGCCTCTCTGACATCCAAATGCACTAAGATCCAAATGCCAGCTAGCACTCTCAAATCAAAGCAGCACACAGCTAAAGAGACAAATGTGTATATATATATATATATGATTGTGTAAATAAATATAGAAACTAGAAAGAGAAAGAAAGAGTTGGTTTTAGACTAGTGTGTGGTTTCTTTCTCTAGAGGTGCTTTGGCCTTTGAGTGTGATATAAAATAAAAATAAAAACAAAAACTGGGCACTGTTTCTCAGTAAACAGTTATAAGCTTTACTTAGGAAAAGTATGGATTTTAGGTTGTGACTTGCGTATGTTGCTTTTCGTTTTCCTGATTTCCTCACAGTGAGTCATGCGAGAGACTTGCTAAACAATGTGTGGAACATCCAATTTAAATCACTCAATAAACCTCTTTGCTGAAATTATAGATATTTGATTATTATTATTATAACATGGTTAGTTGTGGTCTTTTGTCATTAAACGTTTGTGATTTTGGGTTTGTCTTAGGATAAGCGGGATGCGCATTGCGCACACTTTCTCCTGGGGATGTGCAGGATTGGAGTGCAGTGTGCCCTTAGGTGGCACAACTTTTATAACTAAATGCTTTTAATTTTTCAGTAAATTGTAGGATAAAAATGTTTTTTTAAAAGTAATTTAAAAAGTACATTTTATATCAAAAATATTTAAAAAGGATTTTCATTCATTTTTGTTAAATTAATTTAATATAATTTATTACGAAACTTAAATCATAACAGTTATGCACAATCTCTTATATGTTTAACAGCCAATCATATACCAATTTATATTAATTAATTCAATAAAATATTTTAATATTACAAATTATTTTATGAGTAATTTAAAATAACAAAAATATTTATTAAAATGGGGATTTAAAAAAATAAGGAAAGGAAAGAAGAATGACAAAAATGTTACTTTCAATCCAAAGATTTTTACAAAATTTTAACTTAAAACTCTAACAGGTGGTAATGTTTAAAAAGAAAGTCAACAAAATTGTAATAAAATAGCAATTGGGAGCACTTTACGCGTAATTTGGTCGGGATAAGTCATCTATTCTGTGTACGTTGTTTTTTATGTGCCGAAATAATTTTATCCATCTAATTTATTGTAATGGATGATTGAGATTGTTTCGAAATAAGGTGTAATAGAGTCGTTAGAACAGAAGATCTTACCCCTAATTTGGAGCTAGCAAAATAGGAGAATATTTCAGATTTTACCACCAAAAGGAACACATATGGATGGAGGAATATATGGGAGTAAATTATGACACACCAACTACACAGAAAATGCTATCAGGAGATAACTTTGAGATAGGCCCTTTAATGACATATCCAGCTACTGCCATCTAAAAGGAAAACGATCTCCAAGCAGACAAGGAAGAAGAAGTCAATTGGCGATCTCACCTCCTTTGCATCACGACAACTCACTGATCAAACTCCAATATGAGTGTAAAAGCCAAGAAACCTAGCTTGTTAAACTTGAAGACTTAGGAAAAGAGTGTAAGTTTTATATATTTGAGTTCATACTGGAATATGGTATTCATATTAGGCTTCTTGAGTGTAAGAAAGTTATTGTTTCTTCGACTTTAGATAAGACGGATGACAATGAATTTAGAATCGAGTAAAAGCGTAGCGTTATTCTTGTAGAGCGCCTGAGATAAAGAACGGATGATGGAGATACAATAACAAGGGAGAGTCGAGGGATTGATTTAGGGCTTTTAAGTTTTAATCCCAAAAGAAGTGAAAGTTATAATAAAGTATCGAAACGGTTCGAAAAATCAAAAGAAAAGGTGGTATTTTTCAACTCGTTAATGACTTGGAAAGAGGAAAAGAGAAAGGGAGCGTATTCTTACTCTTTTGGTCTTTCATGATTGCCCTTTGGTACTTTAGTGACAAACATACTACTAGAAAGTGCGAGGACGGAGAAATAAACTTGCTTTGACATTCAATTTTTAACTGTGTAAGAAGATGAGAGATCCTCAGAGCGAACTCATGTCCAGCTCTATAAAAATACTATATTTCTTAGACCTATGACAAATGCATTTCCCATATTTAAAAGGGACATAAAACATTAAGAATGACCGACCTGAATTTATAATGTATAGAAAAGTAAAAAGGAATGTATTGTGGCGATCTGTGATTGGGGTTAGTACTTAGTTGTGACATATGCAAAGTCGTCAGTATTCTGCAATTTTTCTGACTGAAGCGAAAAATGTGATGCTACTTCCTTAACCTCCAATCTCTAATAATATTTATTTTCTTTTTTATTTTTTAATGTTAAGTGATGCTCATATTTAAGAATGTCAACATGCCGAGTCGGGCCGGACCGTGGGTGGCCCGAAGTCAACCAACCCGTGGTTAGGCCTCAACAGCCATGGGCAACTCATCGGACCTCAGTCGGCCCAAATATTTAATATATTTAAAAAAATTATATATCTATTTTAAGAGAATTTAAAAAAGTAGTGGTTGTATTTTTTACAATTCATAAATTTTAAATTATAGCATAAATACTAGTATAATATGGAATTACCTATAAATTATAAAAAATATTTATATAAAATAAATGATATAAAATATGAACCAATATGTATTTATTAAAAGGATGTAGCTAAGATAATGTTGTCATATTTAAACAAGTGAATTTAATTTTAATTTTTTAATTTTATTATAACAATTAATTATAATGTAAATGTAAAAAAAGTTATTATCTAAGTACAACAAATTTATTTCAAATATTATTTTTACGTGTTTAAAAAATTATTATATTTCTTTTTAATATGATTTTAAAAAAAATACATCTATTAAGTTTATAATATAATACTTTCAAACTTTTAATGTTTTTTATAAATTATGTACAAAACTGTTAATTGATACAGTTGTTGTACTTTTAGTTATTGTTGATTTTTTTACTTGTGAAAATATTATTGTCTTTTCATATTATATCTATTATTAAATAATCATTGTAAAATTTTATATTTTTATTACACATATTAAAAGAAATTAATATCATGATTACTCTTAACGCATTTAAACTTTTTTATTTTATTTTTCATATTTACACAATATATACACTATGCATATATGTATTTATATTAATTTTAAAATGAATTAATCATTTTATTAATCCTAAAGTATCAGTTCCAAAAGAATATATAAGTAATTGAGTTATAAAAACAAATACGTATAGTATATTATATTATATTGAAAATAGATATTATTTTATTAATACTATAATACATTTTATAAATACTTTTGATATGTTCTTATAAATTATTATTTTTATTACTTTTGAAAATAGCTCTTTTACTATTTTTCCCTAAAATCATTTTATTATAATTAATCTAAATTTATATTCATAATTTTTTCTTCTTTTTAAATTTTAATATTAGAAGATTCATTCCCTAGTCATTTAAATTAAAAGTTTGTTAAGAGTAATTTCTTACTTGAAACCTTGATATAAGTTTAATTTTACATCTTTCTTGTCCTTAGAATATTATAAGCATACCATATTTTATAAAATTTATAAATTTTCACCTTTTTTCTTTTTAATATATATATTATGTCATAACTTTAAATTATAACAACATATAATTGTGATATAATAAAGTTATTAATTTATCCAATATTAAATTACAAAATATTTATATCTTTTTGTTTAAACCATTTAATATTTCATTTAAATAAAACTATAAGTCATTAATTGAAAGCGTAACATCACCAACTTCTTAATGTTTTAGGTGATATTTTAGGTATAATTAGCTAAATATTAACACAATTTGTGTTAAAAGTCATTAAGTCAAGTTTAGATTAAGGGTGCTACATACATTTGTATATCATTAATGAGGAAATACATTTTAAAATTAAAATATTGAGATGTATTTATTGTTATGATTAATTAGGAATTTTAATTCAATTGATTATAAATTTGTAGGAAAGTTCAATAAGTTAATATTTATAGTTAAGAATTTCAATTCAATTAATTACAATTTTTAATTTTACTTAAATAATTTATCAGTCATAAGAGAGTTTTGATAAAACCAAATTCATTAATTATGAAAAATTTTGTTGATCATGAATGATTATCTAAATTATTTTACAAGAAATGATATAATTTACAAAATTAAGATAATATCATGCCGGATAAACTAGAGAGTGGAGACTGAGAGAGCATCTAATTGACTAATTATACTTGTTGGTAGGATCGTCAACAGTTTGGATCAAATTATCTGTATATACAAATATTATATTTAGTAATATAATATTTAAATAGAAAGAATATTTAATAATGTAATATTAAATAAAAAGAAAATTAAAAATACCTTCATTTTCATATATTTGATCAAAATAACCTTCAATAATTTCACTACTCCCCTCAACATTAATACCTGTGGTTGTAAGAAAATAAAAAACACAATATTAGGTAAGATAATATAAAATAGATAAAATAAATTTATTTAAAATAAAATAATTTACCATCAATATCTTTATTATTTAACCAACTTTGAGCACATATAAGGGCTTACACAGTGTCGTTTTGTCGGTAGAAGTTATTTTAAACATATACAAAATGACACCTTTCTGCACCAAATAAAACGACGTCATTTTATTTGGTTATTTTGGGCGGGCCACGGGCCGACTGTACCTTGGTCCAATTCGTGGCCCAGTTTAACTAGGCCAAACAAGTTGACCATAGACCGAGCTAGGTCGGGGCGAGCAATTTTTGACATCCCTACTCATATTCGTATCTTTAGTTGTCAATCACATGTTTATTTTTCTTAATTCTTCATCTCTTTTGCCTCCTTTTATATAATTTAAAGTCACTGTCGAGAATAACACGCATGGGTCAGGTTGGCCCGAAAATAAAAAACAACATTATTTTGTACTTTTTTATTGGCTCATGGCCAGGTCAAGCTAAGCAATCTCGGCTTGTGGCTTAGTCAACTCAGGCCAAAGTTCTACAGGGCCAGGCCAATTTAGTGGGCTGAGTTATATTTGTCATCCTTAATCAAATGTTTTGAAGGAATGTATTACGCGATGATATTTATGTTAAAATAATGTCAAATTAATTTTAAAGAGATTTTAAAATGATGTTATTATCTCTATTAATTACAATAAAATCATTTTAATTATTTATATTAAAAGAATGTCGAACTTATTCTTAAAAAATGGAGTGTGAGCTTTCTCCTTTAGATTCGAGTCACACTTATTGATCTTGAATTGAATCAAAATAGTTTTGCTATGTTTATATAATTATTTTAACCTTCAATTATCATTCACACATTGTTATTTATTTTTCTATTATTCAATATAAGAGTACGAGCCTTGAAATGACCGGTAAACTTGTTACTTTATAATCATAAAGTAATAAGTTTAATTTACAGAAGTAATCTTTTTGTAAAAATATAAAGTGAAGAATTTTGTAGAACGCAAGACTTTAACTTTTCTATTATTCTATACAAATTTGACCTTTTATTTTCTGGAAAGCAAAATTAATCTTAATATTAAAAACAAATATATTCTCCAACTCTTCCTTCAGTAACTAATACAATGTTTGTCTTATAAACTTAATTTTGCAATGGACTCGCGAACAATTTTCTACTGCAACAGATGATAGTGAATGTTAGTGAGTCTCTCCCTTTTGATAATTTCTACCTGTGTCACTATTAGAAATTAACAAATTTTTGAAATTAAAAATAATTTTAATTATTTATTTATTAAAAACTAATTTTTATTCATTAATTAATAATAACAAATTATTTTAATTAATTATTTACAAAATTAATTGCATAATAATCAAACATAATTAAAAAATTGTCATTACTATTCTTTGTATTTGACACCAAATATAACTATTAATTTCTATAATCTCATTTATAATATTTAGATACCAAATACGCATAATTAATATTTCCATTCTTATTCTGGTTCTCACTTTTCATTCCGATTTAGGGATGGCAATCGACTAGCCTATGGGTCGGTCCTGCTATTTTTTAAAAATAATTTTATTAAAATTAAAAGTATAAAATAATAATTTTTAATTAAGTCTAGGCTGAGTTGCCTAAGCTCAAACCTACCCAAGACCCAATTATTTTAAATAAAATAATGTCGTTTTATTTAGAAGAATAATACCTCAGGTTGATCTAGGCCTAGGCTCATGGATCACCTATCGAGAATACCTGAACCTGGACTCAGGGATCGGTTCATTATCATACCAAACAAGACAGAAAGATAGCTTAAAACCATTAAAAGTGTTTCAATGCACAGTATATTTAAGCAACAACTTATTTAGCAAAAAAAACAAAATAGTCTAGAAGCACTTAAAAAGTTGTAAAACTAATATTATGTTTAGTTGAAAGTTTATTAGTAGAATGAAATAGAATGTAATATTATTTTATGATTTGGGAGGAGAGTTTATAATAAAATAAAATGAAATGAAATAGAAGATGAGAGTTTTATATTATATCTCATTCTATCATAAATATTAAAAATGAGAAACCTCCTATTTTAAAAGTTTAGGATAAAATATAAAATAATAAATAATTTTTTAATTATATTATATTATAAATTCTTTTTTTAAATAACATCTCACTATATTACATTATGAACCGTTTCATTCTCCCAAACGTCAAATTTTTTTATATTACAATTACATTCATTTTTGTTCTATTCAATTCTCGTACATTTTATTAAAACTTTTACGTTAAAATAAACATATTGAAACTTGTTCGAGAAACATAAAGGCCAACTGCAAAAATACTCCTCGCGTCGAAGGATATAAAGCCCGATACTGTTAAGTAGCTCCTTAAATGCAACCATAAATCAAACTTGACTTTATTTTTCACGATCAAATAAATTAGATTCTAATACTTGGATTTAGCTGAAAAATTAGAAAAGAAATACATAAAATAAAAACACATGCACGTTGATGCCTTTGGAACCATCACTCCTCGCTCCAACCGTTCTCTTTCCCATTGTGTCTCTGTTTTTGGTTTTCAGGTCTCGATCAGAAAACCAATCTGCATTTTTCTCTTCTGATCTAAAACCCATCAAACATTTTCATTTCTGATCCTTCAGGTTTCATTCTTTAACCCAAACATTCTCAAATCTAATCCCTTTTACTCCCTTCTCTGTACAAAATTATATTAGATTTAGATCCCGTTCAAAAAATGACTACGATGCAAAGCTTGATTGGATTGGTCAACAGAATCCAAAGAGCCTGCACCGTTTTGGGCGACCATGGTGGTGAGGGAATGTCCCTTTGGGAAGCTCTTCCTTCTGTTGCTGTTGTTGGTGGTCAGGTCATCTTTTTTTCTTCATCTCCATTCATGTTCTGGTTTATAAGTGTGTCTTTATTGGTGATTTGACTTTTTGTTCATGAATTTTTATTGTTCTTTCGATTTATGGGTTTGTTGTTGAAAGATGTTTAACTTTGGTCCTGAAATGTAGAGTTCTGGGAAATCGTCGGTGTTGGAAAGCGTTGTAGGGAGAGATTTCCTGCCTCGTGGATCTGGTAATTCTCGGCCTCAGCTTGAATTATTAGATTTTTGCATTTTAATGTTGGTGTGACCTCAGATCATCTTTGTTTATTAGTTGGATGTGAATGGAAGGATGAGCGGAATGCTGGATATTCATTGATTAATTTACTTCATTTAACCCAAGAGCTGAAAAAAGTTATTCGAATTAAGTCATTATTTAGGTTTGTGTGTCCTTTCTGTATCCTATATAGGTGTATGGACTCAACTAAGTGGTGTATTCTGTCTTGGTAGTCCAGCATTTTGAAAAGTGAAGTGTAAAGTAACTTTCCTTTTTGTTCAGAGTTTTCAAGCAGTCAATTGAGCATAAAGAAGTGGCTTCGCCTTGCCCCATGATTCCCATGATATTTCGTTTTCTTTAAGTTAATAACTGTGCCTTTCGGTTTACAGGTATCGTTACTCGGAGGCCATTGGTGTTGCAACTTCATAAGATAGAAGATGGGCGTTCTGAATATGCAGAGTTTCTTCATGCCCCAAAGAGGAAATACACTGATTTTGGTATGTCAAATTATTGATGCTGAATTCTCCGGTTTTGAACTTATGTTGAAGTTTAATATATTTGAGTTGTCTCTGCACGTTGTTGCATTATTTGTTCCTTTGCTTTCAACTTTCTTTAATTCCAAGTGCTCAGTGAAGCTTGCTGATATATGTTTATATCCTACTGCCCACGGAATGAAATTTGAATTGGTTAGTGTATAAAACTTTGGGATATAGTCCTATCATAATATTGGCACATGAAGGATATATGTGATATTTCATTTTCAATGTTTTAAGTTTCTTTCTTCATATTTTGGATTAATTGCAACTTTGAGTATGTAAAATTGTCTTCCTACAATCGTCCACCTGTTTAGCTTATAGGAAAAAATGTCAGAGTTCTTAAAAGTTTTGTGTTTATTTTCAACTGATTTTATTGGACAGCACTCTGAATTATGGAGTTTTAACAATTTGAATCTTTCTACAATTAGCTTTATCAACACCATAGTTATTTCAAATTATCTGTGATCATTCTTATTGTAGCATTATTTTTCCTTTTTGTCCTTTCCTTACCTTTCTATGTTGTCCTTACTTGTAGTTAGAACTTCTTCAAACTTGCAACTGTACATACTCATGTTGATCAAGTTATTAACCTTTCTTCTTTGATTTTGGTTTCAAGTGGATGAGTAAATTAACAATTTCCAGAAAACTTGAGTCATAAGCGAGGAGATTCTATGTGCAATGGTCATAGAAAACTGGAGTGGTGGCTGTGTATAAGTTATTATGTTCTTGAGCTGTAAATTAAATGGCATGCTTCGTTAACTTCTCTTTTTCATTTCTTGTTAATGAGTGAAGGGATTTGTTGATTATCAGTTATTTGGGAAAAGCTTAATTTAATCAGAACGCACCTTTAGACAAGAATTTTTCTTGTTCTTACAGCTTCCGTGCGCAAGGAGATTGCAGATGAAACAGATCGCATAACTGGGAAATCAAAGCAAATCTCCAATGTCCCGATCCATCTGAGCATATATTCTCCAAATGGTTTGTATTTAAGCTTTGTTTGAGTTTAATTCTATCGATGTGTGACAGAAACTTTTAGAACTTTTCTTCATGAACTTCCAAATTTTTGAAAAGTCTTAGATGACAACTTTTATATTCCTCTAAGCTTAATTTCATCAGAGAGAAGCAAACACTTGATTGTCAGTTTCTATGGCATATGTCCATTTATCTGAAAGAACACATAACTAGTAACATAAGCCTCAGACTCATAGTACTTGCATCTCCATGAATAAGAATACTTGCAGTTTCTTTATGTATCCAGTGCTGTAGTAATTTGAAAAAATCATCTACTGAACAGCAAATATTTTTCTTGTAGCCAGATGCCACATTCTTTTTTCCAGTATGAATCTTCCATTATGAAATTTCGCTATATTAGCCATTAGGTGAACGAGAACACACAAAGTACACCGCAAGCATGTTAACAGATTCAGTAAAACTCAACTTGTATTTGGTAGCATCACTGTTTTTTGCCTTTGATGATGGTTAAAATTTCTCTTCAATTCAGTTTTGTTATTTGTGTTTCTTTGATTTTCCTTTCTTCACAGAAATTACTTTATATATGTTGCTGAACATCAAATCTTAATTTTCTACCGTTCCATTTGTTATTTATGGACTTGCTTCTGTATCTATTCAGAGTTCCACAATCACAAAAAATTTCTTTTCAAGGGGTTTCTATTGTGGAATAGGCAGAAATTAGGAAGTGTGATGCATGTTCATCCATTTAATGATTTCTTGCTCTTTATTAGTGAATGACATAGATGCATTCCAATAGAAGATGCATAATGTGCTTGGTGCTTGGTATTGCTAGCTGATTTCAGATCTTTCTTTTTTGTGGAACTCCGACATGGAATAGAGCGTTTATTGCATAATTTTCTCAAATACTAGTGAGACCTTTTGTAAAGAGCTTACTAAGGACTTAGGAGATATCTTCTTGAAAGATATTTATGAAAGAACCATACATTAAGAGGACATTTCTCTCTCTCTTCTCCAACATTTGTTTCGACTACAGATATCTAGAAGAGAAGGAAAATAAAAAATATGTCAATTAAAAGTGTTGGATAATTATTTTAGATAAGTTTAGTTAGCTTACGAGATTATCTTCTAGGAGATAAGTTTATCTTCTAGTAGATAAGATAAGATATACTATAGATTGGATAAGTTAGTATATACGAAAAATCTAGTAGTTAGTAGTATTAGAATAGGTTATACTCATGTATAAATTACATATAATCAGAGAAATAAAGTGGTTTTTTTTCTTCTGATATTTTCTATACCCTCTTGTTTCACACATTCATAGGCTCATATGTCTAAATTTAGCAAAAGTGGTACAAGAATTGGTAGGGTGTGTTGTTACCTGATCAGCAACTACTTCAACAAGCTCCAACTCATGAATATGCCATTGTCTAGCACTATCTGACGGAAGCATCAATACCACCAAGGCATATCGCTTGGTAGAAAGTTCAGGCCAATCATTAATTTGAAAATTAGAAAGATGAAGAAGAGGGACGCGAATAGCGACCACCTCTCCAGGCATATATTTTCCAGTAAGTGGCCGTAGTCTAGCAACTGGACAATTAGGTGATATTTTCATAGCACGATTACTACTAAATACTTGGTTAATGACAGGATGTTGGATAGGAACAGTATATCCAACGGGATTTTGCTGATGCAGGGTGTAGGACAGTTGAAGCTCTAAGCCAGTCCGTGTTGGCATCCACAATGCACATTCTTCCAATCCTAATGTCCTACCAAGTTCAACAAGAGTGGTCCTGAGTATAGTGTGCCGATCAAGTGTGCTTCTTATTTCATGGGTCAACATCCTAACATGTCGACCAGTTTCTTCTTGTGTTCGAATAAGGCCCATCTCTCTATCTAGCTCTGCAGCCTTGTTTTTCAAAAACAATTCTCGAGTCTTAACACTTAAAAGGTCAGGAATTATGTGTACAAGCATAAGGGCAGTTGCACAGGAAACTGCAGCAGTCATGACTTTTGCTGTGGTCATCACCATAGCCACCGTTCTCGAGTGCATAGTAAAAGTCCACAAGTTTATAAGATGTGTTGTCCCACAGAGAACAATAAAAGCACCAAACTGGACAAGCACCCATCTATATGGAAATACTGCAGATTTCTTGACAAAGTAAATGAGCTCTAGCGGGATGGAAAAGTAGGCAAGAGCAATGAAGAAATCTGAAATGTATTGATACTTCATTAAAAGTTCATCAGCTGGCCATTGCGGCTCAATGCAGTTGCAAGACTCCATTTTGATGAAAATCAACCTAAATTCCACTTGACACTGCTATGTTCTCCACATGGCTGTAACAGAAACAGAAAAAGAACCGTACGAAGCATCATATACTTGAGGAATAAATGAATATGTACAAACTACTATAAAATTTAGCAGAGTCCTAACAAACATATACCCACAGCAGGAAGTGCTGAGAAAAGTGCCAAATAGCGGTAAACGCAATATGAAAGTCGACAAAACCCAACTAAAACTACCACAAACTAAAGGAAACCCTAAGTTGACAACAAGCCAGAAGACATTCAGCAGATAAATGAAGGGATCTGAGAAATTAAAAGGGTAAGTTTTGTTTATTTGAAATTTTATAGAATTTCAATGAAATCAACATCATCTTCATTAATAATAGAATATATACATATATGTATATATATATATTATATACATACAAGAGTACCTATAAAGAAATGTAGAGAAAGAAGCCCTTGAACTCTGTACTGTTTCTTCAATAATTCAACAAGTCCAATGGATTTACTTCAAAGTAAAATAAATAAAAATATAAAAAATGCTCAGGACATTGACGAAGTGAGAAGAGCAAACCAAAAGAAGGAAGTTAGTTGGCGTTTGTTGGTATGAATATATGCAAGGGACAACACTACAGAGGAGTTGCAGGTGGAGATGTGTGCGAGAGAGAGAGAGAGTCAGAGGGAGCATCTTTGCTTTTAAATTGAATTCGCTTGCTTTCTTGATTTTCATGTTCAATATTGCTTTGCTGCTCTAAAATATGATAAAGGCAGAAATTCTAATTTTGCCACTATTGTTCAAATTTTATTATTTTATCTCTTTTTTTTAGGGAAATTATTTTATCTCTTTTAGTCTGCTTCTTTTAGTTTTAATACTATCTTTACTTCTTTTTAGCTAAAAAAATATTATTAGGCAATATTATGAATGCTTAGAAGTAGGGATGTTTATGCTAGGGTAACCTGACCCGTTCACAAATAACCTGAACCTGAACCTGAATGTCAGGTTCGGCAATTTCTTGAACCTGAACCTGAACCTGAACCTAAAGAACCTATAGGATCGGTTAACCTATTTTCAGGTTCGGTTCTCAGGGTAACCAGAACCTATTTATACCAATATATATGACAAAAAAATTATAAAAATAATTGGTGAAAACAAATACAAATTATTCATAAAAGTATGCATATAAAATCTATCAAAGAATAATCTAATATGTTAAAATCAAGCAAAGTAAAAATAAGCCAAACAATATCTTATAAAATATCCATACTAGAAAAAAAAATTATTAAACAATTGTTCTTCGAATAGGATGGTAGGATAATAGTTTGAGAGATGAGAGGCTGAGAAGTGACTATAGGATGAAAGATCGAATGAATTTTTTTTCTTTTTTGAACGAATAGAATGATTTTTAATTTTTCTTTGTTTTCATCGAGGGAAAAACTTTTCAACTTTAATAGCTGATAATTGATAAAAAGATCAATTGTAATTCAAGCGATCTTAGCCATAAATTTACAAAGTTTGTATTAAGATCGTTGGATTAAATTACCTTTTTTTTAGAAGAATTAAATTTACAAGTGATCTTAGTAATTTTATCAATTATTCATATAAGAACAAACTACATTGCCATATCAATGATTCATATAAGAACAAACTATATTGCTATTCTCAATTTGAATATTAAAATTATTGTTATTCATTATATTAACAAAAATTGAACACAAAACCTTACGTAAGGTTTTTATGGTAATGTCTCGTTTCTTAATAAACTTTCAATAGACCTCTTTATTACTTTCCAATCAGAAGTGCTTAGATAAATAAAGTTATGTTTGTATTTGTACAAGACAATATTATTATATGTTTATTATTTATTAGCAACTACATTATATATTTTTAAGAATTAGTATTTCTTGCTTGTTTAATGTTTATAATATCTCATAAATATCTAAGCTAATATATGTGCCTTAAAGAACTAAAATTATAGGATTTCTTAATAAATGTCATTTACACTTATTAATTTCTTTAATTAATCTTTAAATAATTATATTATTTTAGTCAATGAATTTTTTCTATTAATAGTTTAATACTTCGATCAATAACTTTGACACATATTAATTACTATTTGAAGTAGAAGTATTGAGTGTTATGCATTAGTTGTTACTTATAATAGCAATGTTCAAGATTAACGTTTAATAACATAGAATTAAAGTAGTTTTTTTTCCTTTTCTTCTTTTTTTTTACTCAAGAATTAATATAGTAAATACTAGTAAATTTATTATTATTATCCTCTTAAATTATATCTAAATATATGATAGATTTTTTTAGTGTTTCAGGTTCAGATTTAAACCTAGAACCGCAAGTTAGAAACCTGAACCTAAACCATGAACCTAATTTTTCAAGTTCGGATCGACCCAAACCTGAACTCAGGTTCGGTTAACCTTATTTACAGGTTCGGTTCTGCGGTTCAGGTCCGGTTCACAGGTTCGTGGGTTTTTTTGAACACCCCTACTTAGAAGTTTCACTTTTAGTTACAGTGTGGTACGGTATAATCAATATTGGGTACAATTTTGAATAACTTTTTATAATTATAAAATAATTCCTAAATTTTAATATATTATGTTATATTATTTTTAATTTTACAAAATGACTATCTCTAAAAATCATAATAATATAATTTAAAATAACAACTATTTATTTATTCTTATTAATATTACTTATCACATATTTCACATATAAATAATAATCATAATTAATATAAGAAAAAGATCAATTATCATATAGAGATAAATTTGAGAATAATGTAAAATATTTAAAATGTTACAATGTATATCATATAACAAAGAATAAATATATCAAAACATCATATAAGAAGAATAATATAGGTCTATAACTCTATAAGTATTACAATTGATAACAATAGTTTGTGTTGGGGAAAATCAACAAGTAAAAGTGAAATTTGAAATAAAAATACTCATATTTAAAAGGTGTATATTTATATTACGTATATAAAATTTAACATTCTCATCAAATACAAGTGAAATTAAAAGAAATGAGAAAAAGTGCAAAGCTTGATTTTTGATGCATGTTAAGGACCAATTTTCTCTTAACGTCATCGTCATCAACACTTAGTTGAATCGGCCCAACGTAGGGCTTGCGGAGGTCTAATAATACTCAGCCTTACTTCTATCTGAGTAGAGAGGTTATTTCAGATAAACTCACAAGCAAATATGATATGAAGATTTAAAAAAAGTAATAATAGAAAATATTTAAATAAAATAATACTAGCTTCAAAATCTTCAATAGGAGATGCAAGATTAAAAGACACAGGTTGAAGGAAATAACAGGACAAATATACTTGGTATGTTGCAAATTTATGATAATTTGTATAAATTATAAAAATACAAAATTAATATTAAAAGATTAAGAGATTTTTTTTCTTCAACACCCGTTACGACAAAAAGAGTTTTAAGCAATAATATGTTTTCAACATTTTAAAAAAGGTGTTGCTAAGAATTAATACAATTCAGTAGTACAAAAATTAATATTAAGAGATTAAGAGATTTTTTTTCATCAACACCCATTACAACAAAAAAAGTTTAAGGCAATGATATGTTATCAACATTTTAATACTATTTATTTAATATATATGCAAGTAATTCTTCTTCTTCTTCTTGGTTGGTTACTAGAATTCTGGTGGTAGAGAACAAGATTATCTAGGAAAGAACTTGTATAAATATCTAAAGTGAAATCGCCTAAATGTGTTATGTAATCAAGATGTGATTAAATTACCAGCTCATGGTGGCAGTATTAGTGCTAGTGAATTTGGAAAGAATATCCAACTTCACAAAGTTGATCTGCTAATGTGGGAATGAGGAGCATCTATGTTGAACCCCGTTTCTGGAGCCCAACATCGGAGTCATAAAGCGTGAGCATATTACCTTGTAGGGTTATGTCGATGGAATCTCATTAACCATCCTCGATTCCTAACCTGTCTCTTATACCTCAACTTGTGTTGGGCCCCATTTCCAGACTGTTCTTATACTAAAATAATATTCAATACTCAACTTCCATCTAGAAATTGAAATTCTTAGAGACCAAATTAGAACTTTATTTCTTCAGGAAATTAGCAGTCCTATGTCTCTAGTTTATTTTGAAATAAGAATCATCCCATTCGGAACTCTATAGATCAAGATATGATCAAAATACTGAAGTATGTTTAGTGAAATATCAAATTCATACTCTTCCAACCGATACCCTTACTTTGATGCAATTAGTCTTTTTCAAATCTGTACCAAAAGCTATAATTTTTATGGAAAGATAGAGAAATGTGTTAGGAATCCACTGGTTAAAAAATCAGGGCATTTTAAGGTCAGATGACAAAGTTATGGCCAAAAGAGTCAAACATGTTCAAAGCTAGAAAATCCTTTGGGTGTGATCGCGAGGAACGCATTTGCGATCCTAGGGGCGATCGCGATCGAAGCTGTCTCGCGTAAACCTCCCATGTAGCATCACTACTTAAAATGATCATATCTCCTCACTCCGATGTCCAAAAGTTACATACTATATATCGTTGGAAAGCTAGAAAGATAAGCTACAACTTTCTAGAAGAACCTTTGTCTAATTTAGCCTAAATTAGTCTAGATTTTTTCCTGAAGTCAGAACACAAAGCTTATCCCTATGAAAAACTTGAAAATGCAATTTACAAAATGGGAAGATCATGTGCAAATGACATATATTTATTTAACCTCAAAAGATAAGAGTTTTACAAAGCTTTAATGGCATTTCAAGCCTCAATACATCAGTTGAGTTCATTAACCAAAAATACAAGATACACTTGAACTAGGAAAACTTGAAATGCGACTAAAGCCTTATGTTTACAAAAATTTAGCTGAAAATACAAAAATATGCCTAATCAGAGTGATGCCTTGACCCTCTTTCACTTGATCTCTTGCTCTTCTCTTGAAGATAGAACAAAAAGGGAGGGGTTGAGCTTAAAGCTCGTGGGTAACAGTTTTATAATCGGTAATAAGCAAAAACCATTGTAGATCTCACATTGAATCATGAAACATATATTTCTCAATTCTCAATTTATAAAACAATTTATAAGCCGCATGAATTATGCATTCAACAAACTTGTCAACACATTTAAGCATATAAGCTCATCAAGATGGTTTGGGATGTCCATAAACAAAACGAACGAACATGTTCCTATATAATGGTCCTGTGTAGTCGTGAACAAAATGAACTAACATAATCTCATATAGTGGTTGTTGGACCCCAAACTTTTGATGAAAATTAGAAATATTAAAATGAATTTAAATGAGAAAGAAATTGGTGAGAAAATTTATGAATTTAAGGAAATTTGATGAAATTAAG
>JANZLX010000211.1:7446808-7463302 GCA_025531955.1 Erythroxylum orinocense | reverse complement strand
GTTTTATTAATAATAAATATTTTCATTACAAAACTGTAATTGAAGAAGATAAAGTTACATGTAAATACACTTGCTTTTCAAGGCATTATATTTACATAACTCCAACAGGCACCACTTATTATTGAGGTAATGGCAACAGTGGCCTTCTTTAGTTGGCTAGGAGTAAGCTCCAAGACATTGATTTCTTTTGGCCATTTTTTGCCCATACTTTTTCTAGGTGATCTATGTTCATTCAAGAATAAATTATCAATTTCACACAACTTTAGAATGATGTCTTGTACTTGACTGAACTTAAGAATTAGTAGCCAAATGACCAAATGAAATGAAGTAATGAAGAAGGAAAGAGAGGAAGAGGCTAAGGATAACATTGTCAAAGGAGGAGGGAGGGGCGATGATGACGATGATGATGATCAAGGAGGTAATCAATTTAAAATTTTAGGGTAATTAGAGTTTTTTTAATTTAAAATAGTTTAGTAAAGTAAAACCATACTACTTAAGTTATATTATATTTAATATATTTATTTAAAATTAAACATAACTAAAGAAATTAATATTAATATTGATTCAAGTTTAATCAAATAAGTGACTTTTACTATATCAAGTGATATATATATATATATTTGCAAGATGTTTAAATTAAACTCAAAATAGAAATGTTTAATATAATAATAATTTTGTGTCACATCAATGCTCATGTGATATCTAATAGACAAAAACTAATGATTTAAATTTTTATCTATTTTGAGTTTAATTTAAAGATCTTGCAAATATTAAATTTCATTTTAAGTGCTTTAAAACTTTAAAATATAATTTATACTTTAATGAAAATGTTAAAGTTAAATTTGTGGGTTTTTTGTCATTAGTAGTTAAAAAACAAGTAAATTCACCACCTCTACGATATCACAGTCTCATCATTTCTTGTAAGATTTCAAGGGTACATTCATCAGCCTCATCACTTCTGTTCCAAGTGGACATTCATTGATCTAATTACTGTTTCGGCCGAATTGGAAAGATGCGCATAATTACTATTAACATTAACTAATAAAACAAAACAAGTTTGTTGTATAACGATAAGATAGTGGGCAACGTAGAGTTAGCATAACCTTCTATGACGGGGCATATTCTTGACAGATGTGCAGGGGTAAGGATTATGAAGGGAGAAATTACGAAGGTGTTAAGAGGGATGGGAAACGTAAAGGTCGTAAGGCTAGACGAGATTTCCATAGAGGTATGGAAACGGTTAGGAGTTGTCGGTATTGCATGGATAGTTTAACTCTTCAATGTGATTTTAGAGTAAGCCAAAATGTCAAATGAATGGAGATTAAGTAGGTTGATCCCCATATACAAAGCCAAAGGGGACATTCAATAATGTCACAACTATAGAGGCATAAAACTATTAAGTCATACTATGAAACCATGAGAGAAGGTAGTTAAGGAGAGAATCCGAAGAGCTGCTTCTGTATCAGCCAACCAATTTGGATTTATGCCTGGTAGGTCCACGATAGAAGCGATTCATCTACTTCGTAAACTCATGGAATGCTACAGGGAACAAAAACGAGATTTACATATGGTTTTTATTGATTTGGAGAAGGTGTATGACAGAGTTCCTAGAGACCTTTTATGGAGGTGTTTGGAGGCCAAGGGCATCCCTATCACCTTTATTAAAGTAATTAGGGATATGTATGAAGGAGCTTTGATTAGCGTAAGGACGAGAAGGGACACAAAAGCATTTTCTATTAGTGTTGATCTCCACCAAGGATCTGCGTTAAGTCCTTTGTTTTTCACATTAGTGTTAGATGAAATTACCAAACAAATTCAAGGAGAAGTAGCTTGGTGTATGTTATTTGTGGATGATATTGTCCTAGTGGATGAGACCAAGGAAGGGGTCAATGTCTAGTTAGACTGTTGGATAGAAGCGTTAGAGTCGAAATGTTTTAAATTGCGTAGGTCTAAGATGGAGTATTTAGAATGCAACTTTCAAGAAACCAGATGGAGCATAAGGTGGCGGTAACAATTGGTACCGATGTCACACACAGAGGACAAATTTTAAATATCTCGGGTCGGTCATTCAGAGTGATGGTACTATCGATGCCGATATAGTACATCATATTAGATCAGGCTGGGCCAAATGGAGGAGTATATCAGGGGTTTTATGTGATAGGAAGATTCCTTTAAAACTTAAGGGGGAAGTTTTATAAAATAGTGATTCGCCCAACTATGTTATATAAGGCAGAGTGTTGGCCTACTAAGCGTAGGCATATAAGACAGTTGTTGGTAGCAGAAATACGTATGATTCGATGGATGTGTGACATCACAAGGAGAGATAAGGTCCGGAACCAAGTGGTGAGGGATAGACTATAGGTAGATAGCTTTGTCGACAAGTTGTGAGAAACTAGGCTTAGGTGGTATAGGCATGTGTGTACGAGACTCTCTGACGCTCCGGTCCGAAGTTGTGAGAAAATAACACTTAGTGAATACAAGCGGAGGAGAGGGAAGCCTTATAAGAATTGGCGGGAAGTAATCAAGGAGGATATGTTAGAGTTAGCCCTTAATGAGGTATTAGCTAGAAATAGAAAATTTTGGTGTAATCGAATAAGGGTAAAGGATTAACCGTTCCAGTTATCCAGAGTCAGTACAACAATTCTTAGAAGATGTTATGTCACGATATGCAGGTGGCATGATAGGTGCTGGAGGACAGTAGGGGGTCACCCTGGTCAAATTTTGTAACCTATTCGGTTCTCGCAGATCAAGCCTCCTCTAGATATCTCCCATTATTTGTATTTTCATTTATTTTATGTTTTTAACGTAGTGTTTATGTAACTTGCATTATTCGTATATTATCCCATTTGCATGTGGGTTCACTAGAAATAACCTTTTTATTATGTAGGGGTAATGCTGCGGACCTCTCCAGACCTTGCTTCATTACGGGATTTCAAACTGGGTGATGATGATAACGATGAAGAAGTTTGTTGTATCATATACCAAAGTATGGAAATGTCAATCTTTTGTGCATTCATTTGGATCAGAGGAGCGTATCCTGGTACGAAGTGATCTGCGTTTGCCCATCCCAAGTAGAATTCTGGATTCTTTATATTGCATTAATTAAGAAAGAACAAAAAGAAATTAAAAAATCATGTCTCCTGGAGTGACGCTCAATACAACATACGTGATGAGGAAATTCTACAATAGCGATGGTGTTCCATTTTGCGGGACCACTTGCCGTTTACTGGCACCCCATTCTATGGCTTCTTCCACTGCCCGTTGGCGTTCCACATCTTCGTTTTCTTCATTCTCATAAGATGGTGGAGAAGACAACGAAATAGGTGTGCCATTCGCGTCAGGACCAAGAAAGCTGAGAGCAGACACTACATCACTCATCAGAGGCCGGACGTTTGCGTCCTCTTGAAGGCACATTGCTGCCACTGCCACTGCTTGGTTCAATCCTCTAATCGGAAAGTGTCCTCTGAGAAGTGGATCAGCTAGTTTCGCGAACCTACTCGTTTCCTTGAATATTGGTTGTGCCTGCCGATGAAAACATATTAGGAGAGCATAGAACATACTAAATTTGCAACTAATGAGCCTTATCCACTTACCCATGATACTAAATTTTGCTCTGCTGTCGATCTTGTGGTGTCAATGACCCTTCTCCCAGTGATCAATTCCAGTAAAACAACTCCAAGGCTGTAGACATCTGACTTGGTTGTTAATTGACCCGTTCTCTGATACTCTGGTGCGCAGTAACCATACGTTCCCATTACCCTGGAAGACACGTGTGTCTTGTCTCCCACTGGTCCAAGCTTGGCTAGTCCAAAATCGGAGAGTCTTGCATTGTAATCGTTGTCCAGCAAAATATTGGATGCTTTCAAGTCACGGTAAATTACAGGAGGATTTGCTTTGTCATGCAAATATTCTAAGCCTTTGGCTGCACCTAGTGCTATTTTCATCCTCGTAAACCATTCTAAAGGCTTTTGCTCCCGTGAAATATCTGAAAATTCAGAATTTGGGTCAGTGGAAAATCACTTCCTACAATTATTCAATCTTTCACTGCTAGTTGTGTGAATAACAACTAGAAGTTAAACAAATGAAGGTTAAAGGCTTTGCCATGTTAATACAAGCTCAAATTGATATTGACTCATTATCCTTCCAACTATAATATCGACCGATCATCTTGATTTGATTCAAATACAGAAATGTAGGTAAACGAAGTAATGATTGTTTACCGAAAAGATGATCTTCTACAGATCCTGAAGACATATACTCGTAAACCAGAAGCCTTTGATCTCCATCAGCACAATATCCAATAAGGTTTACTAGATTGGAATGGTGTAAGAGACTCAACATCAACACCTCAACAAGGAACTCCCTGTTTCCTTGCAGTCCATTTCTATCAAGTTGCTTGACTGCCACAACCTGAACGAAAATTATCCACTACTAGTACTCAAAATTTGTTCGCCAAAAGAAAAAAGTGAAAAAGAAAAAAAACAAAAGAAAGTTGGTTTACAACATCGGAAAAGGAATCTGATTTACCTGTCCTGTTTTCTCAAGTTTCCCTTTATAGACTCTTCCAAATCCACCTTCACCTATCAAACACTCGTGTCTGAAATTCCTCGTGGCTGTGGCTAATTCGCGGAAGGTGAAAGTTTGTGCTGCTATATTTCTGTTGGAATCGTCTTTGTTGGTATTGTGAGATCGAGGTGGGGGTGTTGTCTTTTGATTTTCTGTGCAACAAATAATGGAACTTGCAAACATGAGAATGCGTACAAGCGTCAGAAAGGCAGTGCTACAAACAAGAAAAATGTACTTACCAGGCCAAGGCTGGGGAGCATTGTATTGTTCTTTAGTAGGAAGAGTTGCTGGGGGCAGTGCTCTCCTGTTGCTACGAGTCCTCCTGGCAGATTTGGTTCCATGAGATGAAAAACATGAAAAGCAACTCATTTTTCAAAAAAGTCGCAACTTGAAGAGAAGTAAAATATCTTGTTTTATATTGAGTTCTTTGATTCAAGAATATAGTTTGTGCAGGTCCCCAGAAACTCTTACGCGGCCAAATCAAATGTACCTCCAGTGAGGCCAACTTCGCCCCCTCAAGTTCAACAGGCTGAAATCTAATATAAATATATGGAATTGTTCAGAGGCTTAACTCGAAGGCCTTTTATCAGATATCAGAATCCAGAAGAAGGTAAGTATATAAACATCATCAAAAGCCATTGCTTGTATATATATCTTGGAAGAGTATAATGAACGTTAGAAGACGAGTAATTCACTCGATTAATAAGAAGGGCTGGGCTTGATTCTTCCAATCCAGCTACGCGATAATGTTGGTGGTTACGAATATGAGAATTAAAAACTGTTAACAGACATCAACCTTAGTCAACCCAGAAGGAAAAACAAAGAAAGCTTAGAGGAATCCCAACAAAATGGAAACGAAAAGAAAAAGAAACTTGGAAAGCAAACGGTTCAAGGAGGGCATTCCCTCAGCAAAATCCAAAAATGGATAGATTAAGCGTAGAAAATGGAGAAAAAACATTGTATGTCTGTGGTGGTAAATCCATTGATATGTGTGGAAGCTATGAAAGACAGAAACAGAAAGGACAACTCTCTCTCTCTAACTACAATATCCCTATATATATTTGCGCTTCCCATGATTAGCGGTAACACGTCCAAACAGTCCCAAGCAAACAAGGGAGCCCATGTATTGGCAACCATGTAACCAAGTTGTTGCGTTGGATGTAGCAAACGTGCGCTGAACTATGGTCAGCATGAAACTGGGAGCCGTTAAGATTGTATCAATAAACAATGACAGGCACTTCAATCAGCCAAACCAAAAAAGCAAGTGTTATAAGAAGTCATTTGTAGAAGAAATCGACTGTTCATTAAAGTGGTTCTGTTAAACGGAACCTACTGTCTCATCATATGATGGATGAAAGGGCCACTATATGCCTAGACAAATATGAATGCTGTGTTCTATGGAATCACAGAGTTCAAGATCTGTAATCTATTTAGAAATGAACAAAGTGAACTTCCAAGTTTGGCCCCTGCCCTTTTCTTTCGCCATGTCCTTGAGGTTTTCAGAACAAACGAGAACGTAGAGACTTTACAAGACACGATATGCACACAGTAACAATGTGCAAGGGGGAAGGGAATGATTTTGTCAATTTCCACGCCCTCTGGCTTTTTATCTCTTCCTCTGCAATTTTTCTTCTCTCTCATTTTATTTTTGCATCTAATTGATATCCAGTTTCCGTTTCTCCAACTCCCATCCAACAGGTATATTCCATCCAATCTTAAAATTTGAATCAAAACGTACGTCAATTGTTAGATTTAATGAATCTCACCGAAACGAATTCCATTGGCATTGAAACATCAACAGGCATATTCAGCTCTCACAAGTTGATCTGTCTAACACTGACATTGGAACAAATCCCAAACATTATTATCTCGTCTATTATGCCAAAGTGATACATTAACTTCAACAGCCGAGTTGGTCAAGACAATGTTTTTCGTATTATCAGCTTTTGGGTGGTCAAGAGTCTCCGGTTTTACCCTGACGACATGTAAAGGTGTTAGACATATGCTTTTGGAATTCACGTGACTTTTATTTATCTTTTGAATTTGTCATTCTAGATTTTTTTTTCCTTAAGTTGTTAGATTTTGACTTGTTCTTTAGCAAGTCGGTAAAAATTAGACGTGCTATATAGCACTATTTGAATTGCTTACATTTAGGCAAAAGTTTCTATTTTATTGTTATTTTAAGTAATATAAAATGTAAAGATTATTTTTTAATAAATGTTTTCCTTTACAAAAAGTATTCTTGTTTGTCTCTGGGTTATCGTCTTTTCAACACTGTCTCTACTTCTTTTAATTAAAGCCTTGTTTTGAGCCTATGTTTTCTTTTTCATAGGACCAACACGTTGGCATCAGAACTCTCTTCTTAAGGGACTTGTGAAATGGAAGTAGACGGTAGTTTTTCTCAAGCTCCTCCCATCTTCGACGATGAAAGCTATCAATTGTGGGCAGTGAGAATGGAAGCACACTTGGATGCTCTAAATCTCTGGGAAGCCGTGGAAGAGGATTACAAAATTACTCTGCTGCCAAACAATCCCACTATAGCCCAAATAAAAAATCACAAGGAAAGAAGAACCAAAAAATTGAAGGCAAAACATGTTTGTTTGTAGCTACTTCAAATACAATTTTTACTAGGATTATGACTTTGAAAACAACAAAAGAAGTTTGAGATTATCTGAATGAAGAGTATGCTGGACATGAAAGGGTACGAGGCGTGAAAGCTGTCAATTTAATAAGGGAGTTTGAGCTGTAAAAAATGAAGGACTCTAAGATGGCCAAAGAATATTTTGGTAGATTGCTCGACATCGTTAACAAAGTAAGGTTACTTGGCACAGTATTTGATGATTCTATAATTGTTCAAAATTTTAGTTATGGTGCTTGAAAAATATGAAGCATTAATAACCACTATGGAGAATATGAGGATTTGTCAAAAATCACCTTGACAGAGCTATTGAACTCTTTGTAGGCTCAAGAGCAAAGGCGGTTTATGAGACAATGGTTTTGTCGAGGGAGCCCTTCTAATTAAGCACCATAATAATAATATAAAAAAAAGAATGACAAGAAGAAGAACTTCAGAAAGAATCAGGCCAGTTCAAGTGGCAAGCACACTACAAACAACCACAAATCAAAAGGAAATTACCGTCTTTGCCAACACTGTGAAAAAACAGGTCATCCACCATTCAAATGTTGAAAAAGGCCTGACGCAAAGTGTAGGAAGTGCAACTAGTTTGGATATGAGGCTGTAATTTGCAAAAGCAAGAAGCAGGAAGCAGATACCCAAGTTGTTGATAAGGATAAAGAAGATCAGTTTTTTGTGGCAATATGTTTTTCCACTAGCTACACTTCAAAGTGTTGGTTGATTAACAGTGATTGTACAAATCACATGACTTATGACAGAACTCTCTTCAAGGATTTGAAGCTTACTGGAATCACAAAGGTCGGAATAGGTAGTGGCGGCTATATTCTGGCAAAAGGAAAAGGAGCCATTGCAATTACAACAAGCTCAGGTACAAAAACAAATTTTGATGTTCTTTATGTATCTGATATTGACCAAAATTTGTTAAGTATGAGCCAGTTATTTGAAAAAGGATTCAAAGCATACTTTGAAGATTGGCATTGTGTCATTTATGAAGCTAGTGGAGAGCAGATTGTACGAGTTAAAATGAGAGGCAAAGGCTTCTCATTTGATCCAACCGAGGAGGAGCAAGCAGCCTATCCAACGGAAACAAACATCACTGAAATTTGACACAAGAGGCTCAGCCATTGCCATCTTCAATACATGCTAGAGATGAAGGAAAAGGATATGATAAGAGATTTGTCGATGCTTGTTGATCATTTTCCAAATTGTCATGCTTGTCAGTTTAGTAAACAAAACAAGTAGCCTTTTCCTAAATCAACTTGGAGAGCCTCACAAAAGTTGCAATGAGTTTATACAAATGTTGCAGAACCTCAAAGAACTTCATCTCTACAAGGTGGTCTCTACTTTATTCTATTTATTGATAATTTCACAAAGAAGTGCTAGATTTTTTTTTCTTGAAATACAAGTCAGAGGTGGCTTGAGTTTTTTTTAAATTTAAGAAAATGGTGGAGAACTAGAGTGGCTGCAAAATTTAGGTTATGAGGTTTGATAATGGAATATAATACACCTCTTCGCAATTCAATTCTTTCTGCGAAGAAAATGGTATCGAACATCAATTCACGGCTCCTTAAACGCCACAGCAAAGTGGAGTTAGTGAAAGGAGGAACAGATAGGTAATGGAGATGGTGAGACGTATGTTGCATGAGAAGGATTTGTTTAAAAATTTTTGGGCAAAGGCTATTAACACAGTTATATTTTTGCAAAATCGACTTCTGAGCAAGGCATTGAAGGATAGAACTCCATTCGAGGCTTGTTATGGTTATAAATGTTCAATAAAATTTCTTAAAGTGTTTGGTTGTGTATGTTTTGTTTATGTTCCACAGAATAAGCGTAAAAAACTTGATAAGAAAGCTACTCCGGGGATTTTTTATGGGTTACAACTTAGTTTCGAAAGCTTACAAGGTGTATCATCCACAAACATGAAAGATGACTATTACTAGAGATGTTGACTTCAATGAAGAGGAGCAGTGGGATTGGAATGACTCACCAAAACTCCTACAATTATTTTCCTAAAGAGCAAGCCAAAGAACAGTGGCTAAATGAATTGGTAGATGATCCACCAGTTAGAGGAATATGGCTACCCTCAAAAATATATCAGAGGTGTAATGTGGCAATATATGAACCTGATATAGAGGAGGAGATGCCAATGATTCAGAAGAATAAAACATAAGAATTAGTTGACAAACCTACAAGCAGAAAAATCATTAGAGTGAGGTGGGTTTTTAGAACGAAGATCAACGCAAATAGCTCCATCAACAAATACAAGGTCAGACTTGTCATTAAGGTTTAAGCTCAGATTTTTGGTGTTGATTACCCGGACACCTTTACTCCTGTTGCTCGATTGGACGCAATTAGAATGTTGTTAGCCATCTCAACAAAAAAACATTGGAAAGTGTTTCAATTAGACATCAAATCTACTTTTTAGATGGTGTTCTGCAGGAAGAAATATATGTGGATCAGCTGGCTAGATTTGTTGTACAAGGAGAAGAAGATAAAATCTACTTACTCAAGAAGGCTCTTTGCGGATTAAAACAGGCGCCTAGGGTTTGGTACAACAGAATAGATGATCATTTGCAGAGCTTAGGCTTCATAAAAAGCTTATCTAAGGCAACTCTTTATGTTAAACATAAGGACAATGATGTTCTTATAATTTCTCTTTATGTTGATGATCTCTTGATGATAGGAAATAATGCTTTTCCAGTTAAGGAGTTTAAACAGGAAATGAAGCAGGTTTTCGAAATGACAGACCTTGGCCTCATGAACTATTTTCTTGGGATGGAAATTAGACAAAGCCAAAATGAAGTGTTCATTTGTCAAAAGAAGTATGCAAAAGAAATTTTGAAGAAATTTCATATGGAAGAGGGCAAAGCAATAAGCACTCCCATGAATCAAAAAGAGAAGCTGAGCAAGGAAGATGGAGCTGATAAAGTTGATGAAGGATATTATAGAAGTTTGGTTAGATGCCTAATGTATCTCACTGCCACAAGGCCTGACATCTTATTTGTTGTAAGTCTCTTATCTCGCTTATGCATTGTGCTAGTGAGTTGCATTTAACTGCAGCAAAAAAGAGTGTTGAGGTATATCAGAGGTACAATTGATTATGGTGTTAAGTTTGAAAATTGCAAAATTTTCAAGCTATATGGATTCTTGGACAGTAACTGGGATGGTTCCATTGATGACATGAAAAGTACCTCAGGATACTGTTTCAGTTTTGATTCAGGGGCTTTCTCTTAGTGCTCGAAGAAGCAAGAAATTGTTGCACAATCTACTACAGAAGCTAAATTTGATGCAGTAATAGCAGCTGTTAATCAAACTATATGGTTGAAAAAGTTTCTTTATGATTTGAACATGAAGCAAAAGAATGATGTAGAGATTTTTGTTGACAATCAAGCAGCCATTGCAATTTCTCATAATCCAATATTTCATGGAAAGACAACGCACTTCAATATTAAGTTTTTTTTTCTTGAGGAAGGAGCAGTAGAATGGAGATGCAACTCTAATTTACTGCAAAACTGAAGATCAGTTAGCTGACCTATTTACAAAGCCACTTCCAGTCAGCAAGTTCGAACTTCTAAGGCAGAAAATTGGAATGTGCAGTTCCAAAAGCAAGGAGGAGTGTTAGACATACGCCTTTGGACTTCACGTGACTCTCATTTATCTTTTGAATTTGTTATTCTAGATATTTTCTTTTCTTAAGTAGTTAGAATTTGTCCTATTCTTTAGCAAGTCAATAAGTGTTAGATGTGCTACATAGCACTATTTGAATTTCTTTAATTTAGACGACAGTTTCTGCTTTATTGTTATTTTAAACAGTATAAAATGTAAAGGCTGCTAATGAATAAATGTACTCCTTTAAAAAAAGTATTCTTGCTTGTCTCTACATTACCGTCTTTTCAACACTGTCTTTTCATTTTTATAAAACCAACAAAAGGTCTCATAAATATGAGATCCCTCAAATCACCATGTGATTGTAACAAGAATTGAATAAATGAATCTCTTTCCATTTCCCCACTTCTCGCTGGGTTCAGGATATCAGCTATCCTAGCTGCATACTTCTCCCTGCATACTTCTCTCTGGTCTCTTCATACTCTAGATGTGTTACAAGGTTCAGATACAGAGCCATATAATAACCATCTATTGTTATAAAACAAACCAAAAGAAGAAATCAGCAATGTTTTAAACAGTGAATTTCAAAAGAAGAATCATCAGGACCTGTTTAAACGTTACGTAGCTACATTCAAATATGCCAAAGAAGGGAAAGGCAGACAGACCAACCAACATAAAGCTGCAGCTTTCCACAATACCAGCTAAAAGGAAATATGGCTTTTATGTATGTATCTCAAAACATATAATTACTAATGAAAGAAATCTAATTTGAAAACCAATGTAGTTTACAAACATAGTTGAATGGATTCATCCACTCAACACTTCTTTGGTCCATGGTCAAATGCAATGGGCATTAAGAGGATAGGACATCAAATTTTAACCCTGTCCAAGTCATTCTTCTTCGCACTGAAATTTAGATCCAAATGAAAAACATAAAATTCTACAAGCATGGGAGAGCAATTAGATCAAGCATACCTCAATAGCTCCGGGACTAGTATTCACAGCAGAATCAATGTGAAATCCCCCATCTTGAGATTTCACATCCAAAGTTGTATGTTCCTTTTCGACATTTATTTATGGTTCAGGTGTTTCAAAAGCAAGATTATCCAGTTCATCATACCACTACTGAGTAGCACCAACCTGCAAATGTATATAATGCATGTAAGTTGCAGGAATACAGAAGCTTAACAGAAATCAAAAACAAAAAACATCAAAGAATAGAAAGTTATGGATGCAATACAAAACCTTATTCGGGGTTCCTACTATGCCCTCTACTCCATGGACTTCAGTAGCAGCCCCTCTTGGTTACCGCCATTTACATTCTTCGCTTAATGGTTCAACAAGCTTAGTACCAATAGGGATATCTATGTTCAACTATATGTCAATTCTGCCTGTTACAGAAGAAAAGGAAAATATTTCAAGATTTTCAGAGGAACCATTAGCAGTGAAACTACATATGAAAGTAAAGGAACCAAAATTACTCCTTATAATTAACGCAGAAAAAATATATACTACCTGGCAACAATGTGAAACATTAAATGTTATCAATGAATGTTTTGCAGGCCCAACACTATAAAAACACCCAAACCAACTTGCATGATAAAGGTTCTCAAAATTACACAAGTCTACATAAAACACCCACCACAACCAGAATAGCAGAGGCTAATGCATGGACTGTTTGGAGGGAATTTATTGCTTGTCAAAGAACAAACATGTTTAATACCAATTTGAAACAATACACTATACATATACTCACACATAATAAAATATCTCTAGAGGAAAGGATATCCAAGGAACCTAAAATTTGAAAAAGGGATGATTGAACAGGCTCCAGCTTCTCTACTTAGCTTCAATACCCTCTGTGCAACTTATAGAAAGAATCGGTGAGATGAGTAATAGACTAAACCACAAAAATGGATGGAAAAAAAGAAAAAAAGGAAAATAAGTTTGCCTATTTCCTACCTGTCTCACACATCACTATGTAATCTTGAAAAGTTGTTAGGGATGGTAACAGACTAGCATATGAAAGCCATTTTAGCTAACAGTTAGTATTAGGCTGCACTTGGAACTAATTTCTTGGCATTTGTGTCAATATGGATTCTTTTTCCATGATCAATAGTCCACAAATCTCCATAATGTTCGTGTGTACTTTCCAGAATAAAAAAGTAAATGCTAAACATAAATGATTGACCAATTTTGGAAACAAGGGAAAGTTAGGAAGCAACTCTAAACCTTCAATTTTTTCTTTAATCTCTCCCAAAGCCAAATCCATAATCCATAACGTTTCAAAGCTGCAAATAGAAGTAGAAATCCTAATATTCTGACAATAATGGTAAAAAAAATATTAACAAAGCAATGAGGTGAGAACAAGATAATAATCATTCAATCTCACGGCACCTTCAATCAGGGTCAGAAATTGAACGCATCCGGAAGAAATTGAATGCATTCAATACAAAGTCCTCACAACCTACAGAAAATCCAAGGGCTTTGGCTCCTAAAGCTTTAAATCAATTAGAATATTGGCTTTTTCATGCTAAATCCTATCATCTCAAGTAACAGATTTTTCATTTAAAATGTCATTTCAAGTTTGTTGGGGTTCATTACATGAATCCTTTTTCAATATTCTGTTTTAGGTTAAAAATCAGAAAAATCTAGTAACTCAAAAATCCTTGTTCATGACCCCCCATGAATACTTTTTCAATATACTGGTTTAGGTCAAAAATCAGAATAATCTAGTAACTAAAAAATCCTTGTTCATTAAACCTCCGTGCCATTTTAGACCTTTTGCTCCTTTTCTATCTGCTTTGAGTAGAGACAAGAACGCCTATAGAATTTTCTAAGATTGAGTTTTCTTAAAGAGAAAAGAGTCTTGGATTCTGAGATTTGCTGCCTACAACTGATCCCAATCAAGATTGTTAAAGCTGACCAATCATAATTACTTAAATGTCCCATTAACAACGAAGAACTGAAGTTTTTAAGGAAGAGTGAGTTTTTTGTGTCAATGCATTATTGGGAAAATGTTCACCTCTTTAAACAGACTGAGATTCCATGGGCCTGAACCTTTTCCCTTAACCCGGAGGTGGTTGGGATTTGAGGAATAAGTGCAAGAGGCAGTCAATAACTACCTGAGCCTCCAACAAAATAACATTGACAATGTGTTGAACGAGTGATCAGAGAGGACCTAGGACTAGTCTTTACCTCAAGAAAAATGAGCATCTTATTCACCATCTGGCATGTTCAAAAGAAAATAAATAAAAGATGCATGACGGTATTGTCTTCTGAAATTGAGGAAACCAAGTCCATCTTTTCATTGGTAACCCCAAGTCAATAATTTTGACGAACTCTTTAAATAAGTTTCATAAGTAAAACAAACAAAACTACAAAACATCTTTAAAGATCATCAACATAAAACGAGTTCTTCACCTGCGACTGATGATTAGGAAATCATTATCCACGGATTTCAAGAGATGCCAAAGAAAAACCAGTTGAACTCTTAAATTCAGCATTGGACTTCTTCCCAAAACCCAGCTTACTTGCAATCCAAGTCCATACACTCTTCTATTTTTTTCTGATGCTAGAAGGATAAACTGTCTCTAAAACTCTCTCAACGTATCAGCTCTCCTGATGGCATGGTTCTGGGATGAGGGTCACACAGCAAAATCAGTGATAAGTAAATTAATAAAAGAGTGGGTTCCAACTCAAGCACATTACTGAAATAATGTCAAAAGAAAGGAGAATGTAGCTATCCTCCACTACAACATAAATAATATCATTTCAAAAAGTTCCAAAGAATAATAATACAAAGAGGTTCAAGCAATCAGCTGAAGGTGATCATCAGGAAAACAAATAATGGTTAATCTTCTTTCATTGCTTGAAAGTTAAGACAAAAAACTAACAGGAGCATGCATATCCACAAGAGAACGGAGAATTCAGAACAGTGAATATTGTATCTAGTCGGGTCAGCCGTGCTGGGCCCGGATCCAGTCCAAACGACCCGAGGGCCGATCGGTCCATTCTCCAAAAGTCAGTCTCACACCCAATAACCATGTCAAGCCCAAGCCCGATCCACGCTCTTCTCAGCCCATCTGCATGTGACAGACTCTCATGCAAACACAAAGACCTACATATGTAAAGACCTAAACCTAATATCCATCCATATATAAGGTAAGATCCTACCGTGATTGAGGTACGAAATCATAACCTAGTTTTTTCTGCATTTAGCAGCCTCACCCTCGAAAAAAGACTGACTTGAGCGTCTGAGGGGCTAATCGGGACACAACTTCCGACGTGCCTTCTTTATTTTGCAGGTTCATCGTAGCTGATTCAGGCAATTCTCATGGATCTCAACAACCAAACGCAGTCTCGTCAGAATCCGACAGAACCAATTGACCCAACAAAACCCCTTGGTCCTCAAGTGGTTAGAGGCGTGGTTCCTCGAAACCAACAAAACCCCTTGGTCTTAGGTTCGACTCCCGCAAATCACCCTGAGGTCAAAGGGGACAAAACTTGGGGCGGGGTACCACCCAAACCAAATAAAATTAAAAATTAAAAAACCTAAATAAAGGTATATAACAATTAGGCCAAACGATGCTCAAGTAAATCGTTAAACAAAAGTGGATGAAATTACCATGATCTACTGATAAACAAGGGATAAGAAAGGTTTAATAATAATTTGTTGGACCTTTAATCGCTATTGTATTGCGTTGTTAATGACAGGAGAACTCCTGTACTATAACTTACTGTTGTGTATTCACATTAACATGTGTTCGGTAAGTCCATGGAGCATACGTCAAGTTTGGATTTTTTGATAATTTAATTTAAATCTAATTTTAATATCAATTAAATTTTAATTATAATTGCAACTAATTCTAATTAAATACTAATTGAGTTCAAATAAGATTTTATATATTTAATATTGGTCCTTATTTATATTACTAATTAAGTTCAAATAAGATTTAATATTTAATATTGGTCTTTATTTATATTATCTAATGTTTATCTTTATTTAAAGTTTGTCAAATTTTACAATTAAATTCGACTTGATTATATTATTTTTCCTCACTTTGACTATTTTTTATGTATGACATATTAAGTTTATGCATATATTGACAATGGATATAAAATATAACACTAAATTTTATTTAAGATTATATAATTTAATTCTTTTAATTTATATTTAATTATCTAATTAAATAATTTAAATATATAAATCAAAATTGACGTATAGCAATATACCCCGATTACCTAAATGTGAGAAATTTCAAAGTAATTTCTCCCTCTCATGTTCTTTTCTCTTTGTTTTATGCTTCTTTTTAATGAAAAAAATTGCAACTGTAGCAGCAATGTATAATTATCCTTTACGTGCACAAGATCATGATATAAGAAACCGCGGTTTCCAAATAAATGTCATTTTAACCATTGCTCTACTCGGCAAATTTGGAGAAAGTCATGGGAGTTTTTGTTGGTGCTATTGGCTCTCTACTACTACTAGCTTTTATTCACAGCAATCTATTGATCACTTGCACCGGAGCTGATTCAAACCCTGTAAGTTGTATCAACATTGAGAAAGAAGCTCTCCTTCAGTTCAAAGAAAGCCTTAAAGGCCTCTCTAGCCAGTTGTCGTCATGGGTTGGCAAAGATTGTTGTTCATGGGAGGGAGTTAGTTGCAGCAACATTACTGCTCATGT
>JANZLX010000211.1:7427109-7437126 GCA_025531955.1 Erythroxylum orinocense | reverse complement strand
CAGAAATTTAACATCTTAGAAACTAAATCATAATTATACTTCTTAAGACAATTTGTAGGCCTATACCTATAGTTTATGCACATCAAAAATCATCTCATTTAGTATCCTATAGATTTAGATATAACCAAAATACTAAGGGGTATTCAATAAGATAATCCTATTTCACTGTTCCAATGGATTCCACACTTTTATATTGATCAATATTTTACAAATCAATTCAGAATGATACAACCGTTTCAGGAGAGATAGAAAAATGTGTTAAAAATCTATTGGTTCAAAAATCACTTTATTTAGAGGTCAGATAACAAAATTATGGTCGAAAGAATCAAACAAGGTTTTGTCCTCAATCATATAGAACTTGTTTCGGGACAGTAGAGATAACATTCTTTAGAGATAACGGATTAAGGTATTCTTATAATGGCTTGAAAGAGAACTTCAAGATATACAATCTTTATTAAGACTTTGAAGACAAATTCTATCATCTGAAAGGTCAAAAGTAGACTAGACAATAGGGTCAGAAGAATAGTGTAAAGAAAAAATTTTTGTCAAACATAGAAGAAACAGAAAGTCAACTATAGACGATATGATGTCATCACAGACAATATGCTTTTATAGACGATTTGATGCCATCACAGAAGATATGATATCATCACAGATGATACATTTTTACAGACGATATGACGTCATCACAGACAATACATTTTTACAGACGATATGACATCATCATAGACAATATGACGTCATCACAAACGATACTATCTATACTCCTAAGCATCTCTACTTATAAGGACCATAACTTTCAACTTAGATGTCCAAAAATTTCGTATTGTATACCGATGGAAAGATAAAAGAAAGATCTATAACTTTCATATAGACCATTTTATCAAAATCTCTCCAGATCAGCATGGAAAATTCACAAAAGTTTCAGATCAAAAATTCAACCTCTTAACTATTCATTCCCAGAAATTTCCAGACTTCATTTTCAATCTCCATGCTTCTTCTCAACTTCCATTTAAACACTTATTCCCATCTCAGACCATCATTTTACAACTACTTTTCAACTAAAAAAAACATTTTCTTGATCAACTATAACCCAATTTGTCATCTCATCAACAGTGTTCATGAATATCTTTATATATACGTAAGTGCCATGATCATATGGATGACAGTAATTCATCAAATTTATTTCATAAATTCACAACTCTAAAAAATTTATTTACTACTTACTTGTTGAAAACTCCAAAAGCTTCAACTATCTTCAAGCCCTAAACTCCATACAAAGCATGTAATCCACTGTGAATATTAACCATCTTCTAGTTTTTCTTAAGGCAGAAGAAACAATTTTCAAGGTAGGATTGGTATAGAAAAAGGAAAGAAGGTGTTTGGTGAAAAACTTTATGTGTTGGGAGGAAATTCAAAGAAGGTGATTATGAAGAGGTTATCTAGAAAAAACTTAACCTTAAACTGTCGGAGAATAGTAACCTACTTCTAACAAAAGTACAAAAAGCAACTTGACACTTGTCACTTTCCTAAGGTCTATGCTTTAACCAAGTTTCTTTTGAAATAAACTCTTTAACTCCCATCTTTACAATCCTTTTTCCTATTTTCCCTAATCCTCTATAAATTCCTAAATAAATCCAAAATTCACCAAAATTCACAAATATATAATTCCACTAATTAATAAAATTTTCAATATAAATAAATTGAAAATTCTCAAAATTTTTAAAAATCACAACTCAATCTAATTATACTCGAAAAAAGTCAATGAATGCATGTATAGTCATACGAATGTGCAAAAATATGCATGTCACACTTAACTTATGCATGGCGTAAATTTTTTCTAATTTCTCAGTGATTTCTCATCATTCGCTATTCTAGCCTTAACATGGGTAAGCGGGTCTTACAAAACCAACCTCAAAGCTCTATCGAACTAGCTACTCTAGTCACAACACTTTTATCTGAGCATGCATTTTATGAAATGCATCAAATATAGGATTTACCATGTATCGTAATAATTTATAATGCACAATTAAAATCTCATAATCATCGAACCTAAGTTCGGCATTTAACTTTCATTGAGAATTCAAATATCATACAGGGTTACACATCAAATCAAAACACTTCCATTACATAATCAATTATTAAACTCCTCGGACTTCGAGTCTGAAATTAATAAACAAATCACAACAGTTCAATAATTGGAAGCTAAACAAATCAAATCAAATCAATCCTAGGAAAATCATCTAGGTTGACTCATAGTACGTTTCAATATGTTATTACTTGGATGGTCCGGTAATGTCTGACTATTGTCCAATGAGCTTCTCTATATCATACAAAATTTTACAAATATCACACTTTTTTCACAAATGTATAAGAATGTCATTAGTTTACTGCAAAATACATCCAATTTGGATAACCATAGCAGAAGTTATAGGCAAAAGAATGACAGATGTTCAATGTACAAAAGCTTTCAGATTTATTTAACCCTGCTAGAGTTGTGTCATGGCTATGCAACACCCATGCACGGTCGTGAAGACCAAATTAATTCACTCATACCTGTGCTAATTGAACCCAAGTTTTCTATATTATGAGGTGACAATTTCATGGTTTTTGTTATAATTTTGTGCTCTTATTATCAGATATTGTGCTTAATTTAGTTTACGAGTTCTTGCTTTTAATTAATTTACTTTGAAGGTAAATTTGTCATAAATAGTTAGTAATTGCACTCAATTGTTTTTTAGGGCAATTAATACTAAAAAATATTATTTTTCATTGCAGGACACTTAAAAAGTAAAGCCAAGAGAGAAAACCAAGAAAGTCAAGAACGCAAGTCAACACCACTAATAGGCAAAGTTCACCTGGCGAGGATGACCTTTTTCCATGATAAAACCAAAGAATTTAAGCAGAAACCTTTCGGGAAGAATTTTCCATGGCGAAGACCTGACGCTGTCACGGCAAAATCATAAAATTCTAACAATACCTTTCAAGAGAAGTTCGTTGTGGCTAACTCATTCTTTCATCACGACGAAGCAGTCGAATCAGCATCAGACTCGAACCAGGTAACCCGTTTTTGAGAAAACCTATTTTGGGATAAGTTACAAAAAACCGAAGGGAGAACTAAGATTATTATCATCATCTTGCATCAACCTTTTTTCTCATCTCTCATCTCTATCGCATTTTCCCTACATTTTCATCGTCGACTTCCACCGTAGGTAGCTTGGATTCTTTCCTAGTTTTGAGGCTTCCGGTTGCAATACATGGCTAGGCATTTTCCTTCTTCTTGAAGATGTACCAATGGCTAGAGTTCTATAAACTTAATAGGAGAGTACTTAATCCATGTTCAGCAATAAGTTTATAAATTTTTAGGTTTAGGATTTGTGATTTGTAGTTGAACATACTTGATTATAGTTTAATCAAGTGTTGGATATTCAATGTGTGGTTTCATTTTGTTTATGTAGAACTTTGAGCTTAAATATATGAAGTCTCATATATGTCTATTTGTGAGCTTGTTGATTCCCTTTTATCTTGCATAGTTGTGTTTGATATTGAGTTGATTATAGATTCCAAAGTGACTTGTTGCATGGACTTATCCACTACACACATTAAGAGCATTTAACAAGGTTTTAAGAAATGGAGTCCCATTGATTAAGATCTTATACTTACAGATTTCTTTAAGGTTTACAAATTTGAAAATTAGTGATTTCCACTCTAATTAAATTAGTTTCGAACTATGATAGCCAAAGCTTATTTTTAAGAGGATTCAATCACTTGTTTTAATCTTTTCGTTTTCTATTACAAAAAATTAAAATAATACATTTTAGATACATTTTACAATTCATTTTAGTTCAATTAAAGTTTACAAAGATCAAACTCCCTTTCCCCAATTAGATAGCATAGTATGACATATAGGTTAACATAGGTCCCTTTTCCCAATTAGTTAGCATAGCATGACGTATAGGTTAACTTAGGTCTGTTTATTTAGGTTTCAATTAAGTGAGACGACCTGAGGTTGCACCCTATATTGCAATCCTTGGATTATTTTTTATTTGACCTGCATAAGTATGAGCAAAGGTTCGAATCAAATGATATCAAAAACTCAATGCTGTGAGACCTCAACTCACGGCCATGCAGCATCCCAAACTCAAAATAAAGTTTCTTGATTTTTCCTCAATATTTCACCTTAAAGTCATCAAATAATCCATTTCAGAAAGTTATGATTTTTGGTAGAGATGTAGATTAATTTCTTACGAATCTATTGGTTCAAGAATTAAGTCATGACGTTGGATGAAGAAGTTATAACAAAAATATCTAAGGATGTTCGGAATAAACTCCTTTAGAATAACAATTGAAAGTCACGATCATGCGATCCCTGTCTTTCGTTCGTGTTTAAGCTTCATGTCGGGATCGTGCTTCCTCAAGATCACAAGATCGATTGATACCAGCCAAGTTGTGATCGTGCTGCAACCTGCTTCATCCTTTTCTTCTTTCATTTTTCTCCAAACAATTACATTCCTTTTCTAACTTAATCTTTTTTAACTTATTAATTATGCATTTCTATACTCACTATAATTTCTAAACAATTCATAAACAACCCTATACTTCAAACATCAAAAATCAAATCCTTCATTTTCACTTTCTCTCTCTACTGTAAATTTTCCAATTCTTAGACTATCATCAGGTGCACATTTTTTCACTTTCATTATCACTTTCACTTTATTAAACTCCTATAATAGATCAAAATCATCCACAGTTGATCATAATGTAAGACTATATACTAACACCAAAAACAAACCATATTTGAATAAACACTAATTCCCACACTTTCATTTTTTTGTATTACTGATTTTCAATAACAACTTCATTTCATTAAAAACTTTACATTTAAACACTTTTTCCCATAACACTGTATCACTTAAGCTTTTCCCTTAATCCTAAACTCATTCAAATTTACCTTTGTCAACACTTCATATATTTTCATGCATGAATAGTACATCAACCATATATGTAATCTTCTAAACCATAACATAGACACATATTTCTTCTAAACCATAACAAAGACACATATTTCTTCATCAACTTACGTAAATGATAAGTCAAATTATTCATATATGATTCTGGGTTGAATTGGAATTAATTTAACTTATTTCTATATGGATTTGGAGCTTTTTTTGGTCAATTCTCACACATTTCAACTTTGTTGCTTGATAGGTACAAATGGATAGATTTTGGGAGTGAAAGGCATATATTTTCTTATGGATGCCGGAATAAGGTCATTCAAGGATGCTTTCAAAGAGGACTCTGAGCTCTACAACTTCTGTGAAGATTACAAGGAGAGATTCCGTCGACTGAAGGGTCAAAAGTGCAAAATTTGTGAAAGGGTGTATGTCTGTTTAACGGACATCGCCTGGTCAAAACTCACTTCCAGACCCAAGAAGGTCCATTTAACAGACATCATGTCCACTTAACTGAAATTGCCAGCCAACTTTGCCTTCAGAGACCCGAGAAGGTCCATTTAACATATATTATGTCCGTTTAATAGACATTGATAGCCAAAGACGTTTTGCCTTCCTCTGTGTAGTAAAAATTAGGTTTCTTTAGACCCAGGACACTATAAATACTCATTATGAAGACCTAATTTAGGGGTTGGACATTGAAAATGAGGTTACCACTTAAGGAGGCACAAAATAAGAGGAAGATAGGAAGTTTTGGGGGATTGCATCAAAGATTGGAAGAATCTATGTCTTGTGTTCTTTCTACCTTCTCTCTCTCCTCTTTCTTGAATGTTGAGCATCATTATATGTATAACTTCTAGTATCATGCTTTGGAACCAAACATCATTTAAGGTGAGGGATGTAGCCTATTTGGGGGATTGATTTGTATCTTACGGATTGATGAGTGTTGAATAAAAGTTCTTAGGTTATATTTGTCTCTCTTGCATTTCACTATTGTATCTATGCTTGATCTCCATAGATGCAATCTTAGGAATCATATGACGGACAGATAGATGAAGTATGGTTTATGCTCTAGGAAGATAAACACCTTATACTTAGAGATATAGATATCCTAAGATAGTGTGATAACTTGTGGTTGCTTGCTCTTCATGGATTTAACTAGTTAGTTTGCACATTGAGAGATGGCAATCAACCAGTTATATACTCTTGTATGTCTTGAGAAAGGATATGAGTTAAGTTGAGCAACTGTATTATAACCTAACATTCAATCAATTTTATAATGTATTAATCAATCTTTTGAGTTGGTGAATCCCATGCCTTAATTTTGAATCATTAATTTATCCCTACTTGCTATTTTTCAATATTTTACAATTTGCTACCTACCAAACTCCAATCATCTTTTAAGTTTATTGTCAATTTTGTTCAAGTAATTATAATTAATTTGGAAGTGAGTGATTTAGTCCTTATGGGAGACAATCTTGGAATACTTAATGTGTAGGTACTAGGAACAATTCTATACAATTGCAGATTTTGTCAACTAGGTTTTTGACTCCATTTTTGGGGACTCAAATTAGTTTTGCTACTATTAATCCTAATTTTTGTTTTTTTTTCGTTTATTACCTAAAGTTTTCTTCCATTGAATAATTTTCAAACCTTTCTTATGTTTGATTTCAGGAGCTATAAGTACTTAAGGCATTTAAAAATTTTGAATAACGACTAGCTTATTGAGTTGAATACTGAAATTGAACAGACTTATTGACAGAACAACGCCCAAAGAAGAAAAGAGATGGCAAACAATAATCAAATTCTGGATTTGCATGAGGAACAAGATATAGGGAATGAACCATTCCACGAAGGGAATTAAGCTGAGCTGGTTGTTGTTACTTCTGCGATAAGAAGAATTTGAGATTATCATATGCCATTTATTGCTAGCAATCCCTCTTGCATCCTATTAATGACAGTAGTAAGGAATTATGAGCTGAAGCAAATTCATTTGTTGATGTTGCCGCAATTTAATGGGACAATCAGTGAAGTTGCTCTAGCCTTCATGAGAGATTTCTACACGACAGTTCAAACTCTTTTGTTGTATGGATTGTCTGAGGATGAGTTGAGGCTAAGGTGTCTTCCTTATTGCATGAAAGGATTAGCAAGAAATTGGTTATTGAGTTTAGAAGTAGACTCCATTGATACGTGGGAGAAGGTTATGGAGACTTTCATGATGAAGTAGTACCTAGCCCACAAAACTCTCGACCTCCAAAAGATGATACATTGGTTCTCACAAAAGGGCGGAGAAAATTTTCACGAAGCATAGGAATGGTTTAATGATCTTCTTAATTAATTTCCTCACCGTGGATTTGACATGTACTCGTTGACTCAGTTCTTCTACTATGATCTCATTAATAACAACCAAACTCTGGTGGATTTGAATGTTTGGGGGAATATTAGTAACCTGAGTTCCCAATAATTCTGGAATATTTTCAAGAAAGTTACGGAGAATTCACATTGTAAGGTGACTAGGAGCAAATCGGTTACTCTGAATGAAGTGGGTTCCATATTTGACATAGCTTACCAAGATGTTGGGATCAATAAGAAGTTAAACTTGTTAGTGAATAACAACAAGTCTAATAGAGATCCTTGTACTCTCTGTGGTAGATTTAGGCATACAACAACGGGTTATATGAACATTGAGGCATCGTTGATAGTGGAAGAGGTGAACTATGTAAATAATGGTAGACAAGGTCAGAGATTTGATCCTTTCTCAAACACTTACAATAAAGGTTGGAAGTTTCATCTGAATTTTTTATGGAAAAATCAAGGGGCTACAAAACCAATGGGACCACCGGGGTTCCAAGAACCATTGAAATAGCAGTACTCATCCCCTTCATCTTCTGCACCACAACAATTCCCTCCCCCGTGGGAGAAAAAAGTAGATCGGCTTGAGGATCTATTTTCTCAAATTATCAGTAAGATGGATTAGAGTGCCTAAGCCAGCTCTTAAGCCATGAACAGAATGAAGCAAAATATTCAGTCAAATCAAGCTGTTATTAGAAATTTAGAAGTGCAAATTAGTCAAATGGAAAAAGAGGTGAGTGAAAGAGCTAAAGAGAAGCTTCCTAGCAATACCTAAGTGAACCCGAAACAAGATTGTATGGCAGTTGTTCTACGAAGTGCTAAGGTGGTAAAAGGTCTGGTTCTTAAAGAGAAAGAAGTGAAGGATGTTGAAAGTGGGAATATGGGTGAAGGCTAGAGGCTAAGAGAAATAACACAAAAGAAAGAGTCTTCACCAAGTTCAGACTTTTCCTTTGTACCACCATACCATACCCTCAATGGGTTAAGAAAAACCATGATGATTCTAAATTTTTGAAAGTTCTTGACCTTTTCATGAAGATCCAAATCAATATCCCTCTTACTGAAGCTCTTGCGGAGATGCCTGAATACACCAAGTTCTTAAAGGAAATTATCTCCAACAAAAAGAAGCTTGATAATTTTTCTACAGTAGCCTTAACTGAGGAGTGTAGTTCTACTTTACAAAATAAACTACCCCCTAAGTTAAAAGACCCAGGAAGTTTCACCATTCCTTGTCACTTTGGTGAATCTAATGTTTTTCAACGTTTATGTGATTCAGGTGCAAGCATTAACCTCATTACCTAGTTGCTCTATAACAGGCTGGGAATTGGTGAACTCAAACAAACTACAATTTCATTGCATCTTGCTGATAGATCAATTTGGTATTCTATTGGTATAGTTGAGGATTTACTAGTGAAATTTGGTAAGATTATAATTCCAGCTGATTTTGTTATGCTTGAGATGGAGTTCAACATGCAAGTTGCTATAATTTTAGAAAGGCCATTCTTAGCCACTGGTGGAGCATTGATTGATGTCCTGGATGGTAAGCTTACTTTGAGAGTGGGCGATGAGGAAGAGGTGTTTAGCATTTTTAAGGTTTTAAGGGGTTCCTCTTTCGATGAAGTCGCCTATAGGATAGATGTAATTGATTCTCTTGCATGTGAATCTATTCCTGAATTGATGTGTGAAGATGCCTTGTAAATATGCCTAACCTTAGGAATAGAAAAGAATGAATTGGATGACGAATTAATGGGCTATGCTTATAGATTCCAAGGTAATGGTTTTAGGTATAGAACCTAAATTGAAGAATTGGGCCCTCCTAACCCTAAATTATTACCCTCCATATTGAGCCCACCGAATACTGAACTAAAGCAACTTCCAATTCTTTTCAGATATGCTTTCTTGGGAGAATCAAATATATTCCTAGTTATCATTTCTTCTTCTTTGGACTCCTCTCAAGAACAGAAGTTATTAAGGGTGTTATGTGAACATAAATTGGATATTGCTAATGTAAAAGAAATTAGCCCTTCTATTTGTGTTCACAGGATTCTAATGGAAGAAAACCAAAAACCTAGTGTAGAAAATCAGAGGAGGCTCAATCCTAACATAAAGGAAGTTGTATGATCTAAGGTACTTAAATTACTTGATGTTGGAATTATATATCCTATTTCTGATAGTTCTTGCATAAATTCTATGTAGGTGGTGCCTAAGAAAGGGGTATAACTATTGTTTCTAATTATAGGAATGAATTAATTTCCACTACGGTTGCGATAGGGAGAACGGTCTGTATTGATTATAGAAAGTTGAATGCAACCACTAGGAAATATCACTTCCCTCTCCCCTTTATTGATCAAATGTTGGAAAGATTATCTGGGCATGACTATTATTGTTTTTTAGATGGTTATTCAGGTTATAACCAAATCCCGATAGCCCCAAAGGATAAGGAGAAAACCACCTTCACTTATCCCTATGGTACATTTGCGTATTGTATGATGCCCTTTGGTTTATGCAACGTTCCTGCCACTTTCCAACGCTGCATAATGTCTATATTCTCTAACATGGTGGAGAATATAATTAAGGTATTTATGGACAATTTTCTATTTTTGGCTCTTCTTTTGATTCATGTATGTTAAATCTAAAACAGGTCCTACAAAGGTGTGAAGAAACCAAACTCATGCTAAACTAGGGAAAGTGTCACTTTATGGTACAAGAAGGAATC
>JANZLX010000211.1:7382402-7394838 GCA_025531955.1 Erythroxylum orinocense | reverse complement strand
TATATTCTTCCTCACTTTCTTCAAGTAGAATCGGCAAACTAAAACGACATAGCTTTGGGAAACAACTTAAACGCACCGTCGAGATGGAATGAAGATTACAATAAAGGAAAATCCTTAATTTAATCAAACTTCCATAAGTGGAATTCCCAAATTAAGGATTCCATCTTTCTGCTCCTCTCTGAAGGCCCCTCAGATCTTCTATGCCATTTACCCTATCTCAACCCTATCCTAATTATGTCCTATTTTATCTGAACCATCTATTTTTGTTATTCTGTCCCATTTCATTTCAATCATCTATTTATATAGGGCTAACAAAAATAGATGGTTCAGATAAAATAAGACAAGGTTGGGATAGGATAAATGGCACAGAAGATCATGTCCCCTCCAAGGCCGAACTGCATCCAACATCTCTGGAGATATCAAATCATCATCTTCCTTTGAGTTCTATTTATAACGTTGTCAAATCCCGCAATATCATTGTCTCTACTACATTGTTCTTCAAACGTTTACTTGACTAGGAATTACAATATTCTTTACTTCGTTGCCTTTTCTACCCAGCAATTTTGATGGTTTTACTAACATGGTAAATCCTTTATATAGTCAGAAGCCTTGAGAAGGGAACACCAAAATTACAGATTCCATCTTCTTACTTCTCTCCGGAGGGCATACAACGTCTATCTACTCATAAGGTAATACCATTGCCTTAAAAATGCGTTGATGTTTGGAAATAGTTCTCACGGTCTATGATGGATTTCATCATAGGTCTCTCGCCACACAGATAGATTCTTAAGGAGGATAACGGTACGTTACCTTGCTCAACTCAAATGTTCATCATGTAAGAGGTTTCTTTCTTCTGATTATTATTGATTGATTACACTTACAATAAGAATCAGGAAATAGTTAATTCTCCACGAGGTTGCTAGGTTAAGATTTGCTCTCTCTGATTCTCGAATACAAAGTATTTGCTCCTTAATTCCATAAATTAGGGAGGACAAAATCTCATCCCTGGTGAGAATCTTATTCTTGAAACTCCTTAAGCTCGGCTCACTTATAGTTCTTTGATAGTTGAAGCAAAACAGATGATAAGGACCACCTTACTAGATGAGGGAGAATCTTTCATCTTTAGGAGCCATTCAAGAACATCCATAATCTTACTACCCATACTAAGTTGCAGGCAGAGGTCCCGTATTATGCTCCAAATGATCCAAATGACTTTAGAAATATCACAAAGGAAGAAAAGATGGTCCCTAGACTCCACCTCTTGTTCACATAGAATTTAAGTAGTATTGGTAGCTATGTCAGACATTTGATCTAATGTGCTCAATTTACCCAAAGTAGCCAACCATAATATGAAAGAGTAACTAGGAATCAGAGCACCATGCCATACAATTGAGGACCATTCAACTTTAGAGGTTTTAGGGACCATCCAATCTCTAAATCTTAAAGAATTAAAGATACCTGGAGGTTGCTTGAGACATTGATAAGAATCCTTACTTCCAAGATTAGGAATGTAATTAGGAAGGAGATACTGCCACTTAAGAGGGAAATTACCCCACTGTCCCCTTATTAGAATAGGGTTAACCTTAAAATGGACAACAATAGAGTCCCAACTAACCACAGCTTGAGGAATTTTGATCATAGGGCCTCGACCTGTCTAATTATCAAATCAAAAGGAAGCCTTTTCCTTATTACTAATTTTACATAACACAGTTGGTTTCAATATGGCCTTTAAAGCAATTAGGTTAGGAACCAAAAAAAGGAGGTTTTAATTAGAGTAACCCATATATTATTCCCCTTAAGGATATTGTTGTTTTATGCTTTACAGCCAATAACTATGGTTGTAGTTTAGTGACAAATTATTTAAAGGCATTCTTTATCTTGTACATGTTTAGATGTATATGATAAAGTCCATGAAATAATTTTACATTGCAAATGAAATTGTAATGAGATTATAATTATGAGATTCATATTGCATTTATTATTCCTTGGTGGTATCGTCACCTACAATCAAATTAATACCAACTCTAGCAACGAAAAATGTAGTTAGTGAAGAGTTGAGATCGTTCCCACAAAGAATTTTAACAGTAAAGATTATATGAGTTCAAAACTAAAACAAATTGGGAGGGGGGTTAATTCACGAAAATTTGAGAATTTAAAAATGTCAAAAATAAAAAATTAACAAAAATAATCAAATATGGAAATTCAGTAAACAAACTTTGGTTTTAGGTCACCGACGTTATCACACTAATATGGATCCTTGATATAAAATTTCAGTCCATTAACAAACATTCATTGGGTGGTGTTTTCTCTTAAGATTAAATGAATAGAAACATGTATTCTAAACATTCTTATTAGTTAACAACTTAGATATGGTCTTAAGTTTAATTGATTAATAACTTTAAGAACTAAGTAACCAATGAACAAGACAACACATGTACGATATGCATTAAATCAAGTTAAGTATCTTCTTAGAATTTCCAAACTCTAACATAAAGATGGTAATCCTAATTGCCACTTGGGATTCACAAAATTGAACATTATATCCTATTAATCTAGCTATAAATTAAACAAATCAATTCCTAATTGTGCACCATTAAATCAATCAATTCTATCATGAAAAGTAATTCGGAAGACACTTAATATTCATCAATGAAACAAACTTTATTTAGAAATCTCACACATAATAGATGGTAACGTGGTTTCCTTCAACCAAGAAGAAAGATTTAGCTACTCATAATGAAAGTGAAAATCAACAAAGAAATAGCAAAATATTTACCAAAAAAACAAAGAAATAGCAAAATACAAAGTCTCCATCCTTGGTCTTTTCCCAGAAAATATGAAAAATCCTAGAAAAACTACTGCAAAAACGTAAACTCCCTAATAATGTATAACATGAACAGTAACTGTGTTTTTGTAATTTTCGATGTCCTTCTCTTCCCTCCTTTTCATTATCTTCAGCAGATATTCGCTCCCCATATTCAGGTTGCAAATCCCCATTCGTAAGGCAACAATTTGATTCTCAAGATTATGAAGATCTTGGGAGGATCGAATTTGATTTCAAATCAGATTTTGCAGATATTCTTTTTCCTAGCACATGCCTATGCTTAGTCAGCAACATGTCTGCCAGCTTGTATCTATTTCTTTATCTGTCCATCTCACGACTTTTTACTTTATAATCAGCTCCAAGAATGCTCAAGACTCCCTAATAACAAAAGATGAGTAAATCCATTATATTGAACTTAATTTGCACTCAACAAAAGGGAAATAGAAATCAAAATAGTGAAAATTAATCATCCTATCAAATTCCCCCACGCCTGAACCATTACTTGTCCTCAAGCAATAAATCAAATGCTTCACTCAAACAATTCCGATCAAGAGTAAATAGTTAATCAAGCATACAAAAATCCATCAATGCTTTCAATCCAATTCACTCATTTCAACTCTATCATGATGAAAAACAAGTTACTCACATGCAAGCACACAATCAGTAAAATAGTAACTCAAGATGCATAATATCTAACATTTAAGTCATTTTGCATTTGTTATCATATGAATAAGTCAATGATACTCATAACGACACAAATACAAATGAAAAGAAACAATGCAAGCAGAGATATGGGCAATACTAGTTTGATAAATCATCTAACTTTTAGACGCAAACGTGAACATTTTATGGTGAACAGTCTCGGCTACTTCGTTAGATCACCATTTCAAATGACAAAAAGCATCACTCATAACTTCAACTGTAGAGAATGTAAGTTGAAGCTAGCAAAGTGTAGATTACCCAATACATAACAACTCAAAAACAAAAGAACAACGATGCTTCTTATTTAATAACACAAGACAAAGACACTTTTGATCAACAACGTAAAAATAAAGATAGTTATCTCTTTTTATTTTTGTTTTTATTTTTTGTTTTTTGTTATTGTTATTGTTTTTTACTTTTTCGACACTACATTCTAAGCATCCCATTCCACATTCATATGACAAGCTATATAAAATGCACTTAAATAGCAAACATCATACAAAAGAGTCTCCAAACACATGCAAGGCACACAAAGGCAAAAGAAAAATGAAAAACTTTGAAGTTAGCATCATTTCAAGAGTCAGTTAAAGTTCCTCAAATCAAAAGCATCAACATCAATTCTTGCACCACAATTAACTATTAACTAATGACCGAAATCATTCAAGTTACCACATTCCTATCATCACCATCAAAATCACAACAATCTAAGTGTGCAAATTTCACACTTGTCCCACCCCCATACTTAGAATGGGCATTGTCCTCAATGTCCAAAAATAATAAAAGCACAAAAGAGGGATGGGGATAGAAGTACTCCCCTAGATTGAAGACATCATATGCAGCTTTGAAATGAATGATTGCAGCTTTGAAAACACAGAAAGCAGTGATGAAGTGAAAGATTGCAGCTTCCTTTTCAAATTCCTACAAACAAAGCAAACCAAATAAAACAAGTAAAACACTCAAAGAAAACACTCAAAAGATATGCAAAAAGGAGAAAAACACACAAAAGAAAGGGATACAAATGGGGTGCCTCCCATCAAGCACTTATTTAAGTTCATAAGCTTAATCCATAGCATATATACATCATCCCTTATCGAATGGATGCTTGAGCCCAATAGGTAGCATGCTTAGACTCCATGAGGAGCCTGAAGTAACTTCCTTTGAAGTCGACTCCTTCATAGCACGATGCTCTATGACTTCTGATGAGTAGAACTTCATCATTTCGCCTTTATACTCTAATGTCCACTCATCTTTTTGGGTATCACCTTTCTCAAACCAGGATGATCTCTGTAAGAGTATCGCCAATAGGTGTGGAAACTCGACATCCTGCCACCTTTGATCTTTAACTCACTTACGCACAGCTCGTTCAACTTATATGTGATTAGCGGTTTTTCTTCTTCTTGCTTCTCTTCTTGTTCTTCTTCTTCTTTTACCTATAACCAATTAGGAAAAGGAAATGAAATTCGGTTAGCAATAACATGAATTGCATCACTTACCTTAGGAGGTTACACATCCTTCATTTTGTCCCGAACTATAACCTCTTCCTCTCCTAACTCTGCTTTCTCTTCCTTTATTGTTTTTGGGTTCTCCAAATGATCTCCACTATCTGAAAGAATGCATAACTCCTTAGCATCACTCTCCTGTTGGTTAAGAATGCTTGCAGAAACTTGGGCTTCTACGTTCCCTACCACATCTGCTAAATGGCTCAATTGATCTTCCAAGGTCTTCAACCTACTCCTCATTTCTTGTTGGAATTGAAAAGTGTTGGTCATTAAACTCATTACGATCTCCTCCAAAGACATCTCATCAGCTTGTGGTAGTGATGGTGGAGATGGAGGCTCTGATTGGAAGTAGGACTGCTCTTGATAGTAGCTCAGTGGAGAAGCGAATTTGTACTGTGTATCCTGCAAAACAGGACAAGTACAAAAAGGATAACCAAAAAATGAGCAAACTTCACACACCTTAGCTTATTGGTCATCCCTTGGTACTTGCGCAGCTATTGATGTGAAATCCGCCACTTGATAATCAAACCTGAAAGTAGCAACAAATGGAACTCGTCGTCATAATAAGGATAATATAAACAATCATAATCAGAAAAAGCTGTGAAACTAAAACAAACAGAAGACAAGGTAACTAAGAGCAGCAAAAACACAAACAAAAATATCACAAAAAAAATCATCAAGGAATTCCCCGGCAATGACGCCAAAATTTGGTACTGTTATTGCCTGCAACCAAATTAATACCAACTCTAGCAATGAAAAATATAGTTAGCGAAGATTTGAGATCATTCCCATGAGGAATTTTAACGGTAAAGATTATATGATTTCAAAACTAAAACAAATTGAGGAGGTTTTAATTCAGGGAAATTTGAGAATTTATAAATGGAAAAAATAAAAAATCAACAAAAATAATCAAATATGGAAATTCAGTAAATAAACCTTGGTTTCGAGTCACCGGCATTATCACACTAATATGGATCCTTGATATAAAATTTCAATCCATTAATAAACATTCATTAGGTGATGTTTTCTCTTAAGATTATATGAAGAGAAATATATATTCTAAATATTCTTATTATTCAACAACTTAGATACGATCTTAAGTTTAATTGATTAATAGTTTTAAGAACTAAGAAAGCAATGAATAGGACAACATATGTACGACATGAATTTAATCAAGTTTAGTATCTTTTTAGAATTTACAAACTCTAAAGTAAAGATGGTAATCCTAATTGCCATTTGGAATTAGCAAAACTAATCGTAATATCTTACTAATCTGGCTATAAATTAAACAAATCAATTCCTGGTTGCGCACCCTAAAGATCAATCAATTCAATCATGAAAAGCAATTAGAAAGATACTCAATATTCATCAATGAAACAAAATTTATTTAGAAATCTCACACATAATAGATGATAACGCGATTCCCTTCAACCAAAAAGAAAGATTTAGCTACTCATAACAAAAGTGAAGACCAAAAAAGAAATAGCAAAATACAAAGTCTCCATTCCTAGTCTTTTCCCAGAAAATATGAAAAATCCTGGAAAAACTACTGCAGAAATGTAAACTCCCTAATAATGCATAACGTCAACAGTAACTGTGTTTTTATAATTTCAATGTCCTCCTTTTCCCTCCTTTTCGTTATCTTTTGCAGATATTCTCTCCCTATATTCAGGTTGCAGATCCCCATCAGTAAGGCAATAATTTGATTCTCAAGATCATGAAGATCTTAGGAGTATCAAATATGATTTCAAATCAGATTCTGCAAATATTCTTTTTCCTTACACTTGCCCATGCATTTGCACTCAACAAAAGGGAATTAGAAATCAAAATAGTGAAAATTAATCATCCTATCATTCCTTAATGTTTGTAGTCATTGTTATATTAAGATTGGACATTAATAGAACGTAAAAAGACTAGCACACATTTTATTTTTCCTTATGAAGGAAGCAGTTAATCTCATAGGCTAAAGTGTAGAGATACTTAAACAAATGTGTGGGTGCTTGCTAGAGAACAAATTCATTGAACAAACCCGATATGAGAAATTCATTTCAAACATTACTTGTATGTCTATGGAATTCTCATTGTGATAATTTTATAAGTGATCTTTTAGCTTGAAGTCATCAAAGTTAGCTTGTATGGGGATTGCTATGTTTTGATACTACTTATGATCTATTTAATCATTGATCGTTTAATCAGTAGTCATTAGATATAGCATGGACTTTATGGAGATAGTTGAATGATTAAGATAGGATTTATCACCCTAAAGTAATTAGGGAGAATGTTTTGTTGTTCTCGATTGGGATTGATTCAAGAAATCCTTGGCCAAAGTGAAATAATGCTTTGTAAATAGTTTACAAATGTCACTAATTGAATTGATAGCTAATGGTGGAGAGCTAATATAATTAGAGTAGATATTAATTTCATGCTCTATGTCTAATCTAAACATTATAGGATGAAAGGATTGAATTATACGGAAAAAATTATGCACGGAAAGGTTAATCAAAACCACTTTGACATTCTTAAATATTTGGGTGGTCAGGATGCGTTGCTAGACTCCAATCTTGATCTATAATTATAAATTGTTTAATTGAAGAAATTTTAATTATAAATTAAAATTAGGTTTTATAATCATTGCCAACATATTTGGGAACCTAATGGGTCTCACATATAGAATAGGATAGAGAAAGCAAAGGTAATTTAATCAAGTTGGACTTGATTGTAAAATTTGAGAAACTTTATGATTAAATATGAGATATTAATAAATAAGGATCAATATAAGATATTGAATCTTATATGGGCATAATTGGTATATAATTAGAATTATTTGTAATTATAATTAAAGTTTAATTGAAATTAAAATTTAATTTCAATTAAATTATTAAAACGTCCAAAGTTTATTATAAATAAACACTTCTAGCTTAACCCTCTCTGTAACAGTATAGATATCGTTAGAGGTCAGACATTTGTATGACTATGGTGGTTGAGAAGGATCGGTTTCAGAAATGGTTCGAGGGATACAACAAGATAAAAGATTAAGCTTCAGAATAAGATACGACTTAAGTTTTTGCTTTATTATGATTAGTGTTAATTATTTTATAGAATTAAATAGATTTTGGTTTTCGAGAAATCAAAGGTCACAAAAAAAGTTTCGTGATTATTCCATTGCGGTCAAGATCGAATCCCAACTTGATTTCCTTACAGATATAAGTGTTGAACCATTTGATCCACAATGATTCCTTCTCCAACAAAATATTCCACAACTTTTTTATCAACAAAACTTTATTAGTAATACCAATGAAGATTAGCCACATACCTCCTTCTTCCTTTCTCTTGCAATCCTGAGTCCATGTCACTATAGGATGGTGTCTCTCAGAATTGAGATTTTCCTAAAAGAATCTTCTAAATAATTTTTCCAAGGTCTTGATAACTCCTTTTGCAAGAAATGAGTTAGAGGATTAGTAAATATGTAAGAAATTTAGCACGTATTTTATACGTTGCAATCGACCCCCAAAGGACAAAGTCTTATTCACCCACATATTCAATCTTCTTTGCATCTTTTCAACTAGATGATAGCATTCTAAAAATCAAATCCTTCTAGTCGTTATTGGGAAACCCAGATAGAACAATGAAGCTGCCTTTCTAGTCATACATGTGATTTGAGAAATTTTCTCCTTTAACTAATTTACACTAAAAGCTAAGATGAGACTCTTTTATAAATTTATTTCCAACCCTGGGAGCTCTTTAAAAGCCATTAGAGTAGAGGAAAGTAGTTCCACTAATTTACAGTGAGCTTTAAAGGAGAGTAGAACGTCATCTACAAAGAACAAATTAATAAGCTCCACCTTTTTACATTTATTATGGAATTTAAAGTGTTTGTTCTTCCCTATGTTATGAAGAAGCATCTAATTAAGAACCTCCATACAAATATTAAAAAGATAAGGGGATAGAAGGTCCACTTGTCGTAGTCCTCTCGCACTCTTAAATAAACCAATAAATACACCACTAATTAACACTGAGAGGAAGGGGGAAGATATAGAAGCCTTAATCCATTAGCAATAGGGAATCCCAATTTCTTCATGTTTTGTAATATGAAACCACATTTAACACAATCGAAAGCCTTCCAAAAATCAACTTTGATGACACAATTAGGGGAGGAGTTTTTTTCTCTAGTATCCTTTCGTAAGCTCTTGAACAATTGATATATTATCACCAATCAGTCTACCTTGTATAAATGTAGTTTGATCATCAGAGATAAGAGTGTTTAACACTATCTTCAGTTTATTAGCTATAATTTTAGAAATCACCTTGTAGAAAAAATTTAAGCATGCAATAGGCCTGAAATCCTCAAAAGATGTAGCATTAGAGCTCTTAGGAATTAAGCATATGTGAGTCATGTTTAACATTTTAAGGAGGATAGTTGTATAAAAGAATTCCTTAATAGCTCTCTTCACTTTAGGACCAGTATCCTACTAAGTCTATTTAAAGAATAAGCCATTAAAACTGCCTGGGGCCTGTGAATGTGTTAGGATTCATCTGAAGGATGACTTCTATTTCATTATCACTAATGGTCTTAATGAGTAAGTGAGATTGCTCCTGCGTAATCCTCTTCTTCATTAATGAGAGTAACAAGGGAGATTTTGATGAATTTGAGTGGTCATAGAATCTCCTAAAATGTTCCTCAACTTTAGCAACAAGATCTTAGAGATTGTAGAGCCATCAAGCAAGCTTAGTGAACAATTTTTATCAACATTCCTTGTAGCCACAATAGAATTGAAGAAGAATTTAGAACACTTCCCCCCTAGGTCGTTGGACACAAATGTGTTGACGTGTGCTAACCACTGGTGATACTCAACCCCTTTGTAGAGCTTACTAAAAGGCTCTATCCTCCACCAAAAAAGTTTAAACCTAAAAGGTCCCTTCTTACAGAATTATAGAAGAGATTCTCCACTACGATGGGAGAGTGATCTAAGAATAACATATCCAAAAATGTTGTTAAACTATAAAGAAACTGGGCAATCTAGTCTTGATTAACCAAAGAGCAGTCTTGCTTTCTTCTCAAAGCCCATCTTCCACACTATTTATTAGACATGTATGTGTAGTAATGACCTTTAGGATTCATATCAAATAAACCTATCTTCCCCACACATTCACTAAAACCAATAAGACTACCATCAAGAAAGACATTATTAACATCCATTTAGCATAGATCCTAATGCTTGTTGGCAATAACCATAATAAAACTACGCATTAAAGTTAAGCGGGCTATAGGAGCAAACACTTCCTCATAGTCAATTCCATATTCCTGAGTAAACCCTTTAGCATCCAGTCATGATTTGTATCTTTCTACTATTCCATCAACTCGATATTTAATTTTATAGACCCATTTATAGCTAATAACAAACTTGTTTAGAGGAAAATCAACCAAGTCCCAAGTAATAGTGTTGTTGAGAGCCTATAGTTTTTATGTCATTTCTTGCTACCATAAAGGGTCAAAATTGGCCTTGCAATAATTGTGAGGTTTATATAGAGAAACAATAATGAATAAACATGGAAATCTTTAAGATGACTAGAGCATTGACTTACTCAAGTGTAACAACAAGGAAATGTTTCACACTCAATAGATTCTACTAAAGGAGTAGATAAGGAAAGGTTATTTGATGAGAATTAAGAATCTAACTAGGGAAGATTCAATGGGATGAGGAGTTAGTCATGTTAAATTGTTAAAGCTAGAAGATTAAGTTATAGGAGAAACGTTAGAAACAAAATTAATATTTTTTCATAATCTAATTTATTATTTTAACTAAATTTATACTATCTAAAACTTAATGTTAACTACAAATAATAATAGTGAATAATATAATTTAAATTATTCAATTTTTAAATAAAAATAAAATACTTTTAAATTTTATAATTATGTAATAACTATATTTAAAATTTAAAATTTCTTTAAAATAAATAAAAATTGAAAATTAAAAGTATCTTTAAATTACATACATTTTAATGTTTAAAATAATTATTTTAAAATAATTTTTGAATGAAAAATTTTTAATTCTAAAAAATAGGATTAGCTTTTGTAATTTAAATTGTATTAATAAAAAATAGTTCACAAAATTACATATTTAAATATAAAAATATATTAAGATTTACTATTAAATATTGTATAAGAGATCAAAATAAAGTATTCACTTAATTAATTTATAAAACAAATCTATCTTAAATTTTATTTAATATTCAATTATTTTAATAATAAAAATATAATTACATTGATATTAACAACTAAATAGGATTTTTATTTTGTTTTAAAAAACATAAATTAGAAAATAAATATGAAAAATTATAACAAAAAAAATAAATAATCCCAAAATTTTATTAAACCTAAATGACTAAGTGATTCAATTATAAAGGTAAGCGCGGTTATATTTTATATAAGAAAGTTAAGATTTGACATAATTACATCGATATTCTTTTGAAATAGAAATTAATGTGCATCAGAGATCTTGTACATCAACTTCAAGAAAAAAAAAAAGAATATTCTTATTGATGTAGAATTATTTATAATTTTTCTTTAATATTAGTTAGAAGAGCAAGTTGTTTTGATCAATTAAAGATAGATATTCAACGTAACTGTTGGAGACAGAATTGGTCATGACCTGACTCTAACAGTTGAATATCCACCTTCAGCTTTTGTGTTTCTATTTTTAATTTCATACCCTTTTTTCTATTTAAAGATATAAATTTGTGTATAAATACATTGGAGGGCGAAAATTCAGCTATAGGCACAATTCTGTACAAGAGAAAGAAACAATTCAAAATTAGCAATGCCTTTCTCTTGCATTATTTCGTCTATTTTTCCTATAACATGTACTTTTTGAAAATTAAAAATTTATTAAATTCTCAAAGTAGCCACCGGTTCAAATTAGAACAAATAATATTTCTTAACTTTCATCCTCTCTGGCAAATTCCATATGGTCTTTATTCCTTTACTGGCATTTTTAAAGACCTTGTATCCAAGTGTCACAACAATAAAGTTGATTTTGGGCCACAAAAAATATAGTTAAATGTCTAAAAAGACGTCACCTATAATTTCAGATGAAATATCGTCAAATCTCTGCAGATAAAAATTATAAACAACATTTTCAAAAATCATAGCCAATAGTTTTTTTTGGTTGCTAAATATTTTTAGCTACGCTTTGGAAATGTAGCCAAATCTTTTTAGTAACATTTTTCTAAACGTAGCCAAAAAATTTTAGCTACATTTTTTTAAAACATAGTCAAATATGTAAATAATGTGATTCCTTGTGTATTTCACATCATGGCTTGCATCTTTATATATCCAGATGGTGTATCTCCTAGAGTTATGTTACACGATATACTCTCCTAGAATGAAGCTATTACATATAATTACATGCTA
>JANZLX010000211.1:7358380-7372643 GCA_025531955.1 Erythroxylum orinocense | reverse complement strand
CCTAAAGCCATGTATCAAAGTTTCCAATGCTATTTGACAGTCAATTTTACTACCGGTTAACAATTGGTCTGCCACTCAGCATTATACCTAGCCCGAAATTTACCCCCAAAAAATTTCAGAAAAATTTCCTAAAATTCTTCAAAAATGTAAAATTAGCAATGTCACTCTCCAAATCAATTTTCAAGATCAATAACCCACAATTCTCTATACAGTCACATTTATTACCAATTATCAATTACACCGGGAATGTCCATGAATGCATGTACAATTACTGTTATGTGCAAGGATTCCCTAATCATATGCATGTGTACCGTATCTAATGCATGAGCAAAAGATGTGTTGTCTCAATTTCTTTGATTGATCTCACATATACCAAATTTAATCCTTTGTATGGAATCGGGATGTTACATTGTAGAGGTAAAATTTTAAGTAGCTTTATTTATAAAATTAAAAGTGGATGAAAGGAGAATGACTTAGGCTACTTTTGGGTGTTTAATCATGTGTGATGGTTGGATAAATAGAATCATATTATTAATTTTTTAGTTTATTCTATAAAGGGCACAATATTTTTAAAGTCTATTGATGCATTTGATCTTATTGGGAATGCTAATACTCTATTTGAAATATTAAATTAAGTTGTGAATGAAGTTCGGCTAGAAAATATTGTAGTGCCTTACAATCAATAGAAACGAATCATAATATGGATATGACAATGGCTAGATAGTGGTATAATTCAGCTATAACATTCAATGATTCTCATTCTTTTTATTATCAGCCTATGGTAGATGTTATTGCCTCTTATAGCTCAGGATACAAAGCTTCTTTAATTGATGACTACAGAGGTAAACTTTTGAGTAGCTCTTTATGAAATTAAAAGTTGTTTAGATGAAAGAAAAATAACTTGAGCTATCTTTAGTTATTCAATTATGTGTGATTGTTGGACAAATATAAGATATGAACCTATTATTAATTTTTTGGTTTATTTTACAAATGACAGAAAGTTTTTGAAGTTTACTGATGCATCTGACTTTATTAGGAATGCTGGTAATCTATTTGAAATATTCGATGAAGTTATGAATGAAATTGAGTCAGAAAATATTGTTCAGTTTATTACTAACAATGATTTAGCTTATAAAGCGGTTGAAAGAAGATTGCAAAGCAAGTATAATTCTTTTTATTGGACTCCTTATGTTACACATTGCATTGATTTGATGTTGGAAAATATAGGACATGCTAGGTACTTTTCTATTATTAATTAGAATATACATAAAGTAAAAAAGGTGACCAAATTTATCTACAATCGTGTATGGGTCTTAAATTTAATGAGAAAGGATTTCACCAATGGTAGGAATTTGTGTTGTTTTGATGTTATATGATTTGCAACAAATTTCTTATTATTGCAGTGTTTTATTATAATGAAGAAAGAGTTGAGACAAATGTTTAGAAGTGATAAGTGAGCTGCATCTCCACAGACTAGGTCTAATGTTGGATTGGAGATTTCTAGAATTATACTTGAAGATACTAAATTTCGATCCCAATGTCAATTTATGGTCTGAGATTGCGAACTTTTGGTGAGGGTACTTCGTCTGATTGATAGTGACCAAAAGGTAATAATGAGTCATTTTTATGATAACATAGAGAGGGTGAAGGAAATATTCAAAGTCAATTTGAAAAATAGGTCTTCTTTGTATACATCTTACCTTGTAGTTATTAGTGAAAGATGAGAAAGACAACCTTACTCTTTGTCGTTTGCAGTTAGGGTATTTTTGAATTTCAGTGTCTATTCTAGACCAAGTTTTATAAAGAAAACTGAATTTAATAGGGGAATGTTATTAACTATTACAACATTTGTTACCCATGAGATAATTCAAGACCTCCTAAGCTCACAAATGAAGATTTATAAGGAGACTTTTGGTGATTTTGAGATGTCAATTGCTATTCATTAAAGAGATAAATTTAATCTAGTTGTTTTTTATCACTTTTGTTACTTGTTGAAAATTAATCATTACTTTAATTTGTTTATAATGCTACTTTTGTGTTTCTTATAGTTGCTTGGTGGGACCAATTTGGAAGTGGTATTCTATAATTACAAATGTTTACAATTCGAATTTTAAGTCAATATATGAGTGCAATATGATGTAAAAGGAATTGAAGAACATTTGAATTAATCCATTATAACATAAGAAATGGACTGGAGCACAAAATATTGAATAAATTGGTCTTTATTCAATATAATTTAAAGCTTTGAGAAAGGTATATTATTATCATTATTAAGTTAGATATAATTTCTTATATTTTTTTAATAATTTACTTTTATTATTTATTTGGACTCTCAATAGAAAAAGTAGTTTTGTATATCCAATTTATCGTGATCATATCAATCTTTTGGCAAATTAATTTTCTGAAGAACCGAGTTTGATAGATGAGAGTGACTTAGAAGATAATCTTGTATGAGAAAGTATTGACATGTCATTTCGTACAATGAATTTAAATGATGGTGATAATGAGACTCTTCTTAATGATGTGAATTTTGTATTAAATTATAATTAAGATCAAAACAATTTGAGCGAGTATTCAATTTAATGAAATTCTAAGTTTTTATTTCTCTTCTTCTTTTAATTTGAATTATATTTGATGGATATATTAAATTCTCTATATATGCAATATAATTGTAAATATTTTGTTTTAGGTTTCAATTCTAGTTGGTTTTGCAACACAAACTCTTGTTATAAATTGTAATTATTAGAGAGCCATGAATATTTATTATTATTTTAATTTGATGATTTGATATAATTATTATTTATTATGTGATGAGTAATATTTTAAATATTTTGTATTTTTTTTAATTTTATATTTGTATGATGATTAAATATTTTTCATATTAATTGTAGTTATTATTTATATGTGAAACATGTGAAAATAATGTTAACAAAAATAAATAAATTGTTATAAATTTAAATTTCTATTATTATGATTTTTGGAGATAAGGTTGATGTAAAATTATAAATTATATAGTACAATATATTGAAAGTCTATTTCATAATTTTAAAAAATTCATAAACTATTTTATAAATTTAAAAATTAATCAAAATAGTAACTGAAATTATCCGATACAAATATAGTAATGTACTAAGACTAAATTTGATATCAACACGACTACCACTTCAATATTCATAACATTAAACCTGCATGCTACTTCATTATTTTATCTTTTCCATTGAGCTAATCCTTTTTCTAATTTTTTTTTATTGTTTTCACTTGAATTTGTGGAAATCGCGATGGAAGTGCTAATACCTCAGTCTAAGTGTAATAATGTCAAAATTTTAAAACTTGCATGATGAGCGACAATCTAAGTCAGAGAGGGTTTGTTTGATATTTACTTCATATCTTATTTTTAAATTAATAAAATTATTTATTTGGATAAATTTATGAAAACATACAAAATGGTTATAGTTTTTATTTTATAGATAAATAAATAAATATTTGTTGTCAACATTTATTAACAATTATTAAATAAAAGTAATTATCTTTAAGTGTTATTTTTATTTTATTATTAATAACAGCGTAACGAATTGGATAATAATAATTAAATAAAATTTAAAAATTAAGAAACCAAAATAATAATATAATTGAAGATAACAATAGAACCAGACGATGGGTCTACCAAGTCATGAGGCTGATAAGAAAGGTTTAATAATAATTTGTCGGAACATCAATCGCAGCTGTTAGTGAGTATTCGTGTACTGTTACTCTCTGTCTGTCTGTTCACATTAACTCTACTCGTTTAAGGCAAGGCTCCACCAATGATGTATCAGCTCGTCAAAGTCCTATCTATGAGACTGAATTTAATATTTTTATTAAATAAGTTTCAAGTAGATAAAAAATTGGACCAAAGTAATACCAATATGACATGAATTTTATATTTTTATTAATAATGTGAGCCTCACAGAGCATAGGAAACCTACTTTTAAAAAATAATATAGTTTCTAATCTATATTTAAACTTAACTAATATTATTTAAACTAAATGATATTACTTAACCATAATAGTTTTAAATTTAATTAAAAACTAAATCTTAATTCTCAAAATCAAAACCCTAGTCCCAAGTTGAAAATAAAATATGCTTCATCTTTGCCTGTGTTTGACATCTTTTGTCTAACACACTCCGTTTTTAGTTCTCGTTTGGTTTCTCCCTCTTCATTTTTCGGTTATTCCCTTTTTAATTTTCAGTTTTTATTTCTCTTTTGTTTTCTCCAACTTTGTTCACCCTTTTCCTATGTTTTTGTAGGAAAACCAAGGTAGGAATCGATTTCACATGCAGATTCATCCCATTTTTCAAAAAGTAAGATCACTTCAAATTCTATAATATGAATTATAGGTGAACACAATAACACATAAACGTAAATCATACCTTATCATATAGCTTGATCTTTTTCTTATAGTTTCCTTTGAATTATGTTTGAAACTAATTCATCAACAATTATTGTAGTCGTACACATATTTAGTCTCTAACAATTTTCACCCAAATTAGTTGAGACAACCCTAAAAGTGAAGTAGGGAGGAATATATATGAATTGTTAACTCCTATACCTATCTATTATAAGGATTAGACCTTTTGGTAATTTAGTTGAAATCTAATTTTCGTTTCATTTAAAATTAATTAGAATTATAATTGAATATTAATTGGGTTCAAATACAATCTAATATCCAACATTGGTCCTTATTTATCAAATAACTTATATTTGATCTTAAAATTTCTCAAACTTTACGATAAGTCCAACTTGATTAAATTATCTTTTCTCTCTTTAATTGTTCTTTACGTGTGACTCATTATATTCCTAAATATATTGGTAGTGTATATAAAATATAACTCTTAATCGTATTTAAAGTTAGATAAATTAAGCTCTTTTAATTTATTTTGAATTATCTAATTAAATAATGTATATCCATATATCAAAATTGGCATCTAACAATACATTATGATCATCAAAATCTTGGGAATGTGAAAGTGGTTTTGGTTAATCATTTTATGCATAATTTTTCACATAATTCAATCATTTATCAAATAATGTTCTAATTGTTAGAGTAGTACTCTAAAGGTAATAACCTTTAACACTTTTATACAATCTTTATTTTGGTTAATAAAGCGAAAGGCAATTTTTCATTAATTTGATGTTCGTTTATTTATGAATTGATGTCGATCTTAAATGGAATTAACGAAGTCCATGACACAAAACATAGCGTGAAGGAAATCATAATGAGATCATGATAATGAGATTCCTATCATGTGCAATTATGTTAGTATCTAAATTATCCATAGTCATAAGATTAATAAGACATGACATTATTAATCCGGATAGACTAGCACATGTTATACACCTTGATTTAATCAAGTAGTGGATCTTACAAACTGCAAGCATGAGATGTTTAGAGTTAATATGTGGATGCTTACTAAAAGTAGTAAGTACATTGGATGACCCGCTATAAGATTATCATACGAATGATCTATCAAATGTCAATGATTAATCTCATCGTGCAAATATTCTTAGACTTGAGGTACTCAAGGATATCTTGGATACTGATCCTGTGCTTTGACATCATTCCTTGTTGCCTCAAGACGAGGACGCTTATAGGGTGGTAATTAGGTACAGCTATTAGTATTCAAAGGTAATTGGGCAGCCAATAAAGGATTCACTACTCTTGATAGAAGGAGATAATACCTACGGCCTCTTGTCATGGTCATTACTCAGGAGTCTATTGCCAGAGCAGTCATGTATCATGAAGAGAGTCTTTAATGACACATAGAGAAATGAGATCCCAGGACAAGAACTAATATCACTTGGACTAGATGTGACATAGTCAGTCTAGTGGAAGATGAGTCCATAGTCTGAACCAAAGGGGGTATAGAATGGTGAATGGACAAATTGAATGGTAATTGTCTATGGAAAGGTTCATAGGTCAGATAATTAACTATCGAAGAGCTCGTGTGTTAATCTACTTATATTCCGGTAAATTGGCATCATAAAACCCTTCATGATTTGCTTGAATTAAGAGTTAATTCAAGTAGCATGAAACCATCCATGATTTTCTCGGATTAAGAGTTAATTCAAGTGCCCAAAATAATTAGGAACCTAACATAAAAGATCGGATAAAAAACAAAGTGTACATGATTGTCATTTAAGTAGGCCACAACCGAAGGCACGACAAATGATGCAAAAATGAGTTCTTCACTTATGTACACATGGACTAATAAGTTAATAACATACTTAAGTGAGAGGAAAAGGGGTCCATAAGGGTTCTGGAGTTAGAGAGAAGTGGTCTTGAGTCTTGTTCATGGAATTTATGCAATTGTTACGTGAATCTAATTGCATGCAACATAATCTTGATCTCTATCTCCATTTGAGCATCTACTTGAACTCATCTTGTTTAGTGCTCTAACCACCCTTACACACTGCTTTTCTTCATCTCTGGGGTTGGAATTTAGATTCCGACACTTTCGCTGCCTTGTTATGTATGTGATTCATGAATCCATGGCTCCCTAATAGTGGTATTAGAGTAGGTTATACAAGTATAAGGTGATCTATTGAACATAAGCAATTGTTTGATGGGTTTGATTGACATGCATGTTGATTTGGAAAAATTCGTATAAATTGTTGAAACATTTTTTCTGATTTTCTTTCACAAAAATGTTTATAAGGTGTTGTATTATGTTTTTGTCAAATGAAATTGCAATTTAATTTGATTTGCTATTTTATTTCCAATTAATATCCAGTCTATTCATAAGTTGGTTTCTGGGAATTTATGCAAAAATGAATGCATGTGCTGATTTTGAAATTTTCGTAATAATTCTAGAAAACCTTTTTTCTAATTTTCTTTCACATAAATGTTTATAAGGTGGTATGTTATGTTTTCATCAAATGAAAATGCAACTGAATGTCATTTTCTGTTTTATTACAATTTTAGTTTTAGCATAATGCATGTATGAAGTTCTGGGAAATTCTAGAAATCTGATGAACATGCATGCTTGTAAATTCCATATTAATTTTTATAAAAATTATTTTTATGAATTTTCTACATGGACATTCAAGATAAGGTGTTTCCGCGTGTATGAGATGCATGACAGTTGTTGTTAAAATGATTGTCTTACGCATGCATGATGTAGAGAATGACTAGTGTTAGAAGTAATATGACAAGTGTCATAGACATGTGATGTGTTGGTTGATTCCACTAAATTGATAAATAATTCCTAGGAATTAGTCTATGGAATTTTTTATTAGGCATATCTAGAATGTGTATAAGACTCTATAATTTTCCAGAATTAATTGAATTTGATTCAATTAATATATCAACTCAAAGTCAACATTGGTCTGCTTTTTGAAAGCTAATAGAGTTGAATTGTTTAATGAATTATGTGTATGTGTTTCGGTTATAGGACCTTAAAATTTTTTATGAGATAAGAAATGTATTTTTTTTATGCTAGTAGCATGCTAAGTGCATGTGCTTGAAATTAGGGTTCTGGAAAATTTCTAGACATCGAATCAGTCTCTTTAGTGTCTAGTAGGTTACCTCATTTATCTTGATGATTTTGGCCGTCAAGATATTTTTTTGCTTGTACCGAAATTGTCTTGATAAATTTAAGATAACCTAGGGATGTTTTAAATGACTAATTGATGTTCAGAAATTTCAAAAACCCTAGGGATTAATTTAGAATTAATCCAAGTAGAGCATTGCATTTCTAGTATGATTAGAAAAAGACATGTGTACTAGAATTAAAGTTTTTATTTTGAACATCAAAATAATTAAAATTGTATGGTTCCTAATCGAATCACATTCATAATTCAAATTAGTCGAGACTAACACTAGTACCCGATTCGATTTCAAGAGTTGAATCGAATCTCAAACTTTTGAGGCATAGCCTAGTCACAACCTAAATTAAACCTCCTTTATGTGATACATGCATTAGATGCATTTTAAAGGTGGTTATGGAAATATCAATTTAATTGAGTTGTCCATAATTTGAATATATATATGTGCTATATATATATATATATATATAATACCATCCAAGTATTGATGAGATCTAAGAATAAATCCCTCAACCAAAATATTAGGACTTACGCCTTCCATTGATATGGCAAGAATCAGAGTTCTTTTAAAGTTAGGTCGTTGGGCAAATCCAAGCCCGCTTTACACAAATATTTTCAAACTATGGAAATTAGATTTCCGGATTGATGGGTTGGTCCTAACTAGAAGCATTAATTTGTTAGGTAAACCCAAGGTCAACATGGATAGAAGCGAAGGTGGGTTATATACATGAGATGTATACGAATCAGGAGTTGATAATCCAATGAGTGTACTAAATCAACAGTTAATGACATAAGTCGATAGTTGCATAACTGAATACAATTGGTATGAATGATACCTACCGATTGATCTAAGGTGACTTGTTGGGTAAACCCAAGGTCATTCTTAGTGATATTAGATATCGACCCATTAGGAAAACTATAAGTTTTATCGAATTCACAATGAAGGCTATGAATTTGGATAAAATAGTGGGAACCATAATGTATGTGATTAAAGTCCTTATTGATATGAATTTATGTACATTATAATGCTTTCTCCAATTCTTCTTGGTTATTGAATCATCGCGATGTCTTCGTCTAGTGTGAACTTACGCTCTCTACTTGACTCTAACAAACTCACGGGACCATACTTCTTAGATTGGCTAAGAAATTTGAGAATTGTTCTCAAATATGAGAAACTAGGATATGTTCTAAATGAGCCACTTCTCAATCCCCCTACTGTCGATGCTTCTGATGAGGATCAGAAAGCTTATAAGAAGCTATTGCGTGATAGTGAGATGGCTAGCTATATAATGCTGACTTCTATGTCATCAGAATTGCAAAAGTAGCATGAGACTATGAATGCTCATACCATAGTCTACCATCTAAGGGAACTGTTTGATGAGCAAGCTCGGTCTGAAAAGTTCGAGACCTCGAGGTTGTTTTTTCGCTCTAAAATGACTGAGGGATTATCTCCAGTGCAGTATGCACTAAAGTTGAATGGATACATTGAGAGGTTAGCCAGTTTGGGTTTCATAATGGATCATGAATTAAGTATAGACTTAATTATGATTAGTTTGACTGATAATTATTCACAGTTTGTGCTTAACTATAGGATGAACTAAATATCCACCTCGATACTTGAGCTGATTAATCTACTCAAAACAGCTGAGAAAACTGTCAAGAAACACAGTAAAGCTATGATGTTAGTGGACTATGCTTCTGGTTCTCGCAAACAATCCAAAAGAAGAAGAAGAAGTCCAAGAACCTAGTGGGAGATGTAGCCAAGAAAAAGGCAAAGGAGAAAACACAAAGGGAATATGCTTTCATTGTAACAAAGAAGGGCATTGGAAGAGGAACAAAGCCTGTCTAAAGTCGTTGAAGTAGAAGAAGGCATTAGATGCTCCATCGTCTACTTCAAGTATGTTATTTGTCATTGAGATTAATACTATTTCTGATCATAACATTTGGATATTAGATACCGGATGTGGCTCATACGTATGTATTGATATGCAGGGTCTCAAGGATAGTAGACCGTTCAAAAAGGGAGAGATGGACCTACGTGTGGGAAATGGAGCAAGAGTTGTTGCATTAGCCATAGGAACCTATGTTTTGTATCTTCCTAGTTGGCTAGAGTTAATTTTGGATAATTGTATTATGTACCGGTTGTGACAAAAAACATTAAATCTGTTTCATGTCTTAATAAAACGAGATTTTGTTTAACATTTTCAAGCAATGATTGTTTAATTAAGTTGAATGAAATGTTGTATGGTGTTGCTACATTGTGCAATGATATTTACATATTTGATATGTGCAATCTAATTTTAAATATCAATGATAATAAAAGACAAAAACAGGATATTTTAAAATTATCTTACTTATGGCATGTCGACTTGGCCATATAAGTGAGAGACGTATGGCTAAGTTGTACAAGAGTGGTAGCTTAGGATCATTTGATTATGAATCATATGACACATATGAATCTTGCTTGTTAGGCAAGATGACTAAATTACCTTTTAAAGACCGAATACTTTTGTCTGTAAATACTGCATATTTGATTTGCTTACCCTTTTTTGTGTAATTCCAAATGTGAAGACAAAAGATGAACGGGCGAATGGGTTATTAGACCTAACAAATTCTGATGTATATGATCCGATGTCCATTCATGCCAGAGGTGGTTTTATGTACTTCGTTACCTTTATCGACGATTATTTATGATATGAGTATGTGTATCTAGTAAGATACAAGTTTGAAGTATTTGAAATATTCGAACAATTTAGACATGAAGTAGAGAAACAGCTCAATAAAAGTATCCATATACTTTGATCATATCGAGATGGTGAATACTTGAACGAGGAGTTTCTAAGTTATCGTAGGGATACAGGGATTGTATCCCAATGGACTCCAGCTTACACACCGCAACATAATGGTATGGCTGAAAGGAGAAACTAAACTTTGGTAGACATCGTAAGGTCAATGATGAGCTTAGCAGATCTACCAAAATCCTTTTGGGGTCATGCACTCGAGATTACTGTTTATATGATAAACAGAGTCCCTTCAAAAGCAGTTGATGTTACTCCATATGATATATGAACTAACAAAAAATCCTATCTTTCTCATATGATATGTGGAGATAGAGATCTCGTAGTGAGATGACTCCAAATCCCAGTCAAGTTATGTTTTCACATTGAATGGTAGAGCAGTCAGTTGGAAGAGTTCCAAACAAGAGACGACTGTAGATTCAATAACTGACTTAGAGTACATTGCAGCTAAGGAAGTAGCAAAAGAAGCTATATAGATCAAGAAGTTCATTATGAAACTTGGAGTGGTTCTAAGCAATATAGACCCAATATTGTTGTACTATGATAATAATGGGGCTATTGCTCAAGCCAAAGAGCTAAAGTCTCATTAGAGGTCCAAACATGTACTCAGGAGATATCACCTGAACAGGAAGATAATTGATAGAGGTGATGTGAAGATAGAGAGAGTGCCCACAGATCATAACATCATTGATCCTTTGACTAAGTCACTTCCTCAAATGAAATTTGATTCTACTGTACTCACTTTTAGTATTAGATACAAAGGCGATTGACTTAGTGCAAGTAGTGCTTTAAAGGCAATCACCTTTAGCAATTTTGTACAATCTTGTTCAGTAAACTTGTTCTCTAACAAGCACCTATATATTTATTTAAGTATTTCCATACATTAGTATATAAATTGATTACTTCTTTTATAAAGAAAAAATATATTGTGTGCTAGTATTATGCTTTATTAATTTCTCGTCTCAATAGAATAACGACTAGGAATAATTTATGGATAATACATGCATGCAATATGAATACCATAATTTTAATTTTATCATGATTTCATTTGCAAGATACATTTTTCATATAGACTTTATCTTATACATCAGCTAACTAAAAAATATGTATAAGATAAAAATACCTTTAAATAATTATTTCTTGAAAACTACAATCGACTAATTAGTTGTAAGGCATAAACTAACAATTTTATCATTCTCCTTTTTGTTTTTCATAACTAGTTATATGTTGTATTTATTTTTTCCTAGTCTTTGTCCCTTTTTTTTTGTTCTTTCTCTATTTTCTTTTTCCTCTCATTTATTCTTCCTTTTCATTTTTCAGTTGTTTTTCTCTCTTGTTGAACCAAAGGAGGTTCTAATTGAACTTTTGATAATAACAAAACATACTTGCTACTAGTGAGTTTTTAGTTGATGAGAAAGAATATAAGAATAAGATGACGTTTTGCAATATTCAAGATCAAGACCAAGTCAAGAAATAAATTAAGACACATCAAGATTATTTCATGTATTTCTCATTATAAGCTCATCTTGATCATCTTTTATAATCTAAGAGGCTCACCATGCATAAATATTTCATATCTTTTGTTTACATGAGTTTTTACATTCATTAAGTGACATTGAAGCTTTTGATTTTAATATAAAAGCCTTTTGATCTTTGAAATTCTTTACGAAACTTTGTGAGCAATGTTTTAACATTATTTGGATTAAACAAATTGGGTTTGAATACATTTGAAGTTGTTCGAATCATATTTTTAAGGTAATTGGTTGACCTATATGAGTTAGTGGTCAATCAATATAAATTAAAGTTATAAAAATTGATATATTGTGAGTTTGTAGCAATATTAGTTAATGTATTGGTCGACCCGTAGGTCATATTAATTAACCAATATATGTACTAGTCGAACAATGTTCCAATGGTTAGTGAATTTGGAACCTCGAATGTATACTGATCAACCATGTAGGATTGAATATAGTTGCTGCAACAACTATTTCCTGGCTCCAATGGTTACTTTGGGTCTCGAGACATTATAAATAGGTATTTTCTCATTGATTTTAGTATTAAGAAGCTTTTGAGTGTTTCTATACACACATTTCTAATTTTTTTTTAATCATTTGAGCATTCATTGTCTCATTTTAAGTGTGTGAGCCTTTTGTGATTATCAAATCATCTAAGTGAGTAATTTTTGTTGAGTTTGAGATCATTGTATTAGGGCAATCAAAAGTGATTTGGGTTTCCTCTTTACTTTAAAAAACGATTGAGAAGGAGATTCCTCTTTGTCAAAATAAAAATTGTATAAAGGACATTCTTTGTCTCAAATGAATAACTATAGTGAAAATTTAAGATGAGTCTTGAGAGTGGGCGTAGACAAGGATTGTTTGCCGAACTACTATAAATTAGTTTGCATTTCTCTTCTCTTACTCTTTATTTTATGATTTAATTCATTTGCTTTTTTTAATACTTGCATTTGTGATAGTTTGGAGACACTTTTCTTAAGATGATAAACTTTTGTCAAATTCTTAATTTTACTAGATTCACCCCCCCCTCTTGTGTATCGTTAGGGAACACCATCTCTTATTTCTTATGATTCACCCTCTCCCTTCCCTTTTTTTTCTTCTTTTTGTTTACGTTTCTTTTCTCTGACACATAGTCTTATGTTCTCTATCCTTTTGTTTATTCTCTTTTTTATTTTTCCTCTTTCTAGTTGTTATGTGTGTAATTTTCATTTTTCCCCCTATAATTGATTCTTCTCTTCTTTTTATTATGTTCCCTCTCTCATGGCTCTTGCTTTTTGTAATGTTTACTTATAGGATATCCTCCTGCACAAAAGGGTTATAAGCTCTTTGATCTTCAGAGACAATGTGTTTTGTTAAGCAGAGATGTTATTTTTTGTGAGACTGTGTTTCCTTTTAAACCTTCTTCATCTTTTCCTCATCTGCCTTATTCTGAAAGTCCTTCAGTTCATGTTTCTTCACCTATCCATACTATATCTCCTTCTTTAATTGGTTCTTCCACTGATTCTGTTGATACTTTTCTGCCTGAGCATGTCTCTCCTTCTCCTATTCATTCTTCTCCTCCTACTGCTGTCCACTCTACTTCTTTACCTCCTACAACTGATTCTTCTTGTGCTCCTTCTCCAATTTTGCGTAAATCTCAAAGACAAAAACAACAACCCCATTGGTTACAAGATTTTGTTCTACATGCCAATGCCAACAATGCGCTTTCTTCTTCCTCTTCCCACAGTTTTTCTACATATCATCCTCTCTTTTCTTTTGCTGATTTTCAACACCTCCTTTATGATTATGTGGTTTCCTTGGCTAATGTGTTTAGAACTCATGAACCTGCTAACTTTCATAATGCTAGTCAGGATAAGCTATGGGTGGAGGCCATGGAGTTAGAGCTTAATGCTTTAGAGAGGAATAATACTTGGGAACTAACCACTTTACCTGCAGGCCATAAAGTTATTTCTTCCAAATGGGTTTATAAGATCAAATATAATCCAGATGGAACCATCGAGAGGTATAAGGCCAGGTTGGTTATTAGAGGTTTTGATCAGAAGGAGGGTAAGGATTATAAACATACTTTTTCTCCTATGGCTAAACTTGCTACTGTTAGAGTTGTCATCGCCTTGGCTACTGCTAGGAATTGGCCTTTACATCAAGTTTACATTAATAATGCTTTCTTGCATGTTCATCTTGATGAGCAGATATATATGGTCCCTCCTGATGGGTATCATGTTGCCAAGCCTGGCCAGGTTTGTCGTTTGAAGAAGTCTTTGTATGGCATTAAACAAGCCTCACGACAGTGGAATAAGGAGGTTACTAAGTTTCTTACTCACTTGGGTTATGTTCAGTCCACTAATGATTATTCCTTGTTTGTTAA
>JANZLX010000211.1:7304895-7319772 GCA_025531955.1 Erythroxylum orinocense | reverse complement strand
CCTGAGGGCTCTCCTACCCCTTTACCAAAGAGGACAATATCTGCAAGCGGGTGGGCGTGAGGCCCGAGAGGCCGAGGTCCTGCAAGTACACTTTTATGAGAGTGATGATCACAAAAAATGAGGTAGTCTTAAAAAAAAGGAGTGTAAAATAAGTTCCAATTCAGCTAGCCCTTTTTACCAAATATTAGGTTAAGAATTGAGTTGGTAACCAGTTACTAGCTGTGATATAACTGAGTAATTGGCGGCATTCACGGCAAAATATTTGTCTCGCATCAAAGGACTAAAATAACGGTCCAACTAAGCTAAATATAAAATATAGCCTAGTTGAGTAACCAGGGGACATTCATGCAAAGTGTTTGCCTTTGTGTCAAAAGACTAGGTTATCATTCAAGAAAATATTAAAAAATGGTGTTACAATAAATAAACCTACTATCTTTCAAAATAGAAAGAATTTTCATGAAATGATACTCAATCATAGTTTACCTCTTTGATTGAATAATAAGTGCATGCTTACAAGGGCCATAAGTGTCAAAATAGAGTATTAATGTTTTAATTAATATGTATATTCAAATCAAAGCACTTAAACATGAAACAAATAAGTGAGAACGTTGGCACATTTTGAATGATTGGTTTTTTAGGTTAAGTTAATTCCATGAGATTTGATGCCATTGTTCCATTATTGTATTATTGCATGAATGCATGTTTATATAGTTATATGTTTTGTGTTGTTTCAGTTTTTAGTTTTGCTTGAGGACAAACAAAGGTTTAAGTGTAGAGATGTTGATAGGTGTATATTACATAATGTTTTGCTAGATGTTTAAATGTGTTTTTAAGTGTTTATTATATAATTATCATGTATATAGGCTTAGAATTATGTTATTGTTAATGTTTGTATGTATTCTAAGTGTTTGTTTTGTTTAAAGCAAGAATTAGAACCTAATTTTATATTTCAAGAGGTGTTTAATGTGTTTGTTAGTGCTGAAAACTAGGAAATTGAAGAATGAAGAAGATGGTGACTGAATGAAGTAGCGCACGATCGTGACTTGCTTATCACGATCGTGATAGAAGCAAATTTCTAGATGCACAATCATGACACCCATGTCACGATTGTGAAATCACTTTCCAAGCATGCCTTTTATCGTATCTTTTAGGGTTTAGGGGTACTTTTGGAACCTAGTGAAGTAGGGAAACCCTAGAAACAACCCTAGGACCTTAAAGTACCATTTAAGAACATGAAAGATACACACAAAAAATGCAACAGCCATACACCAAATTGAATTTTTAAGATGTTTATCATTTCTATGGAGTCCTAAACTCATATCGGGCATTATTTTCGATTTATTTTGTGATTTTATTTATTGTTGAATTCAATAAATTTATGGTGTCTGTGATAATTGTTCATGCTCATATTTTGACAATAAATCGAGAGAATGAGTTAAAAGTAATCAAATTAGATTGCACAATGAGAGTTGTTAGTTTAATAAGTCACACAATTATCAAATTAGCAATCATTCGAAGAAAGATCTTGTGTAAGAAATTAATTATCCAATAGATATCTTCATATCTAATAGAAAAAGCTAGGAAAGTTTTGCGAATTGGGAGGTTGCAAATTTAGAAATTTCATATTCAATTAGAGTTAATTGATTAGGTCAAAACTGGTTTCCAATGTCGTTAAAACTTTTAGAGTGTTAAGGTTCCCAAAGAAAGAGAGATTTTTTTAATGAGTTACATATAAAAAAATTGGTTGATTAAAAAAAACTTCCAAACTTTTCACAATTTCTCAAGCACGAATTTAAAAAAGTAACAATCAGATACTCAAACCTTTAATTTTTTACAAATATAACCCAACATTAGTCTTTCCGTTAATGTCATTAATATGACTTCCTATATCAATTAACATATTTATCATGTGAATTTAATTTCCATGTCAGCATATTATAAAATAAATATATGAATTTTAATTTACCATAATTTATAATATTTAAAATTAATAAAATATTAATGCGTAACAAACCTAATGCTTATCTGCACTAGTTCACTTACCTTTCATTTGTCAAATTTTCTAATTAACATCTCTCTTTCAACCATATAATCTATATCTTATTACTTTTGCTCTTTTTTGTTAATATTGTCTTTGTTGAGAAATTAAAGAAAAAGTGGAGAAGGTAGACAAAGAAGAAAAGCAGAAAAGGCAAAGAGAGAGAGAGAAAAAAAAAATTATGAGAGATTCTATATTGTTTACATCAATGCTTCATTTTGAAATTTTAAATTTTCCCTACTTTTGTAATCTCAACTATATGTTAGTTTGCCTTTTCATGTTCCAAACACACTGGGAGTTGTGTTTTTCTCACAGGCAATAAGAAAGAGTATATGGTTCAAGGTTTCATGGTCTTGCTTGTAAGTTTGAAGACCATGTTTATTTGAGTAAAACCTTTAACTTATGCAAATTCTTTAGCCCTACCTGATAGTTAAACAAAGCAGAAAGGAAGCTTTATGGGAGTTATTTTTAAACTAAGTTGTTTTTGCCAGGAACTTTGAACAAACTCATTAAATTTACTGGTGAAGCAATTGGAGATACGTCTCCTCTATAGTAGCTTGTCCTGGACCTCCATGTTAGGTCTATAGCTAGGGATGTTATTCATGATGGAGTTAAAACCCTTATATTTGTAATGTGAATTCCCCTCGTCTATGATTAAATTAACCTTAGCTTTTAGGGGGATTAATAGCGTAAAATTTTCCAATCCTCAGACCAAGTGTAAGGGACCCAAATCATTCCAATTATGTAGTCAAAACCAACTTTGTTTTCTATTTCTCACAATGATTTTTTATTTCCTAGAACATAATATTTTTCAACTTCAATATTTGGTTGAGTGTCTAGGAATTGTTCTGATTAGCTTTGATACTCTAGAAACTTTGATATTTGATGATGTCAGTATGCAACCATTTGACCTAAATTGATATAAAGACAGTGAAGAGCTTTTAAATCCACTTTTATAAACGCATCTTGTTAGTTTTCATAATTGAATTTATCCCCAAACCACCTTCATCCCTAGCAGCATATACTTCAAACCATTTGACTTTGGCTCTTAGATGATCGTTGGTGCATAAAAATTGTTATTAATTATCTTTACATATTTGATCAGCTTTTGGGGCATTTAAAGGTGGCTATACTAGTGAATGAAGATTGTTAAGAAATACACAAACAAGTTTTAACCTATAGTATTTAATAAAATTTATTATTTTAATGATTGATTCTTTTACATATGGAATAAAAAGGAGATTGGAAAATCTCAATATCAAACTCTTCTAACAAAGATTAAGATCCCCAAATACTTTAAGTGGAGCTCATAATATGTAAGGCCTGATATAGTATAAATGATAAGGTCATTAAAGTTAGCTAAAATATATAAATAAATTTTGCTTCTTTCTATTATTAGCCCAAGGATCAAGCTAAAGTAACACTAGGATTGCATTGATGTTTAAATTGAACTAGGGTTAGCCCTACTAAGAAGAAGAGATCATTTAAAATAGAATTGGAAATTTATTTATACTTAATTTTGTGAGCAGTTAGCCTAGTTAGCTCCTATATAATATAGAGAATGAGTAAAGAGAGATAGGATCCCTTATCTTAAATCGTTAGCACCTTTAAATGTATGAGTAGGCTCCCCATTTACTAAAATTGTAAAGGATGTTCTTAGCTCACTATCCAATCTATAAACTGATTAGGAAATCCAAAAATATATTAAACCTTTGGCACCTTTAAATGTATGAGTAGGCTCCCCATTTACTAAAATTCTAAAGGATGTTCTCATATGTAGCTAGCTATCTAATCTACAAACTGATTAGGAAATCCAAAAATAGTTTGGGATGTCTAGTTAACTGAATTAGAAGTTTTATTAAAGTCAATCTTTATGAGTAACTTCTCAACAGCCTTTTACTTTGATAGCTCTTAAGCTAAGAGCAAATTATTACCTATACTTTTTCCTTTTGTATATGCCCCCTGATTAAGATTAATATAACTCTTTAGTACCTTTTTTAGTCTGGTTGCAAGCAGCTTTGAGATGATTTTCAAATCTCATTTTAATATGAGATTAACTTACAATCATTCAAGAAGCTAGAATTTGGCTATTTAAGGATGAGTTAAATGTATATCGTATTGAGCTCCTTAATCATTCATCCACTGGAGAAGAACTCCATTGTTGAATTATTTACCAAGTTTCCCATCAGGTGCCAGATTTACTAAAACAAGAATGCATTTAGTCCATATGGTTTAGGGGCTTTCTCAAGGTTCATACTAAAGAGGGCAAGCTTGACATCCATTAAACTAAAAAGTTTTAAAAGTAACTCCTTATGTTATTGGGAGAGCGAGTTATGAATAAATTCCTTATTTTCTTATTTTAGTTTTCGTGAGATCCATTATTGGCCTCCATTACTAAAGCATGATAAACTTTCTTTAATTATGTCAGAGGCCAAATTCAAGAACTCTTATTGTAGTGCTCTCATGATTGAATTTGAAAATGAAAATTTCTTCCTAAATAATGAGAGAGTTTTCCAATCCCGTATCTTTTCAAGAAGCCGCTACCCAAGTTTAGACTTAGGGAAAGGAAGGTTTTTAGTCTGTGAAAAGCTCCATTTATAAGATCTATCATTAAAGACCTTAATAGATGATGAAATAATCATAAAACCGAGGTCTGAGGGTAGGACAAATATGAGTTTGGTTGATGAGGAGTCTCCTACTACTTTGTAACACACCACTCTCATAGGGCATATTCCCGAACGTAACAACGATATTCGAGAATATGCTATACGGGAATGGTACATTAAGACTATTGAAATAACATATTACAATCTTTTCACGCATCAGACATATCTTAAGCAACTCATATTTCATTTGGGCCCATTTCAATATAAACATATTCAATCAGAAAGGTCATTACATTACAGAATTCATGTGTACATAATACAATAGTTGCATAATGCAATGCTTAATTCAAATTAACTGAAGACATATGCAGGTGTCAACTAATCTCGACCCCTGACTCATGCTCATTTGCAGTGGCTTAACTCCAATTGTTATAATTGGATAACTCCTCTAAACCTAAAAATGAGTTTTGCAAACTCAGTGATGTAACCATCCTCGAACCCAATTCATACCACATAACAAATCATATAAGCAGATAATTTCACATATTTTCATTTAGCAAATTGCACTACATATCATTTACCTCACATACCCATTTTCATACAAATACATGGCCACATTATAATTCAATCAGTCAAACACACTTAATAAGTGTATATGTAATGTTCGTGTGACCCACTTTCAATTATTACGAGATTGTGACTAAGTCCCTAAATTGTCTCGTATCCATTGTGGATACTGGGCTCATTGATATTATCCCTCACCTGTTGCAGATACAAGGCTCATTATACATATCGAGCCTTTGGCTCTATACCACATACCGGAGCTTTAAGCTCATATTCGGTGGCTACTCATGTCACAACTATCATTATCTAATCATACATTCGTGTATGAAATGCATCAAATTCATATTCAATCATTCATTGTTTTAAACATTCCCATTCGCAGTCCCATTCAAACACATTAAACATTCCCATTCGCAGTCCCATTCAAACACATTAACAGTCCCATTTTCATTTATCATTGGACCTTAGTCCAGCATTTAACAAACATGTTGAAAAACATTTATTTCACCAAATTCACATTCAAGGAACACTTCAATATCACATTCATAAATTAGAATCTTTGGACCTTCATGTTTGGAATCAGTACAACAATCTACATTCAGAACATAATATATAATAGACAAATATTAAGTGAGACCGTCTAGGTTACTCACAGTACGCTCTCGTATATGCTATTGCCTAGATGGTTCGGCAATGTTGGAATGATGGCGTACGTCTTGAGCATCTAAATACACATACATTGTACACCTTACTAACTTGATCAATCAAATACATATTAAACTATACACATATATATGTGTCTTGTGCAATGCATGATCAATGACTATCTAGGATATGTTTCCTTAATCACGATTCATAATCGTTCAAACATTATCACTCGAATATGTCTTGTTAACACTTAGTTTAATACCTTAAATACACTTGATCATGCTCAATTCATTAACCATTCTAGCTTTTTCCTTAATTAAAATAGACTTTCAGGTCTACTTTACATGATCATTATAAGAAGGAAAATGGTGTGTTTCTGTAGCACTTTCTTCTAGACAATTGTTCCCCTATGCCTTAAGTTTCTAATGAAACTAAGATCATACAATTTGGTTCATTGTTCTATGGATTATGCTTAAAATACTACAGACTGAGTACATTTGAAATTTTGGCTACGCATGACCATGCATTCAAGTTGGACAACTCATATATCCCAATTCCAATATCCAAAAATTACAAACTTTATACCAATTGAAATCTAAGAGAATAAGATAGAACTTTTATGAAGACACCTTTGTCTGATTCGGCTTACATCAATACAATTTATTTGATAATAACAAGACATGATTTTTTTCACGAGTTGTGTTATAGCCTAAGCCAAAACTCAATTTCAAGCTAAATTTCAAGACCTTTAAAGACAGAATTCAAATTCAATTTCTTCTTAAAATTTGTATCCAAATGTCTCTAGTTCAAGTTAAATCAAGAATCATCTCATTTTGAAATCTACAGATCAAGATATAATCAAAATATCGAAGCATTATCAGTGAAATCATTCCAGTTAACAATATTCCAACACACTCACCATTTTCATCCTAGATTTATCATTCAATCTTTTCCTAATGGATTTAGATGTTAATAAATTTTGGTGGAGATGAATAACAATGTGTTATGAGTCTATTGATTCAAGTCTCATGTCATTTGGATGTCAGGAGAAGAAGTCATAATAAAAAGAACAAACGATGTTCAAAGAAAACACTACAGCTAACATATTCCAGCAATTCTTCTTCACCAATATCACCTGCATTTCAGTCCAATTCAAACATTATTCTCATATCATTTAACATGCCTTAAAGCTCAAATTGTTATTTACCTATTATATTTCCAATTGAACACAAAACTTCATATTAAACCAAATCTCTAATCATGCAAGATCAATCACTAATTCTAGGTGAAAACAAATTGTGGACAGCAATATCAAGACCACTTTCAGCTGATTTTTTTGGCTATTTTGTGTAAGGTAAAAAGATGGTTTTAGTGCAGCAATTTGGCTAGGATTCAGGCAAAATACAAAGGAAATTGGAAGCAATTTTGGTGGACAAAAGTGAGGGAATCAACAGAAACATTGCTGCTGGAGTTTGCTCTATCAACTTGCTAGGTGTCACCATTAAAGCACAACACATGTCCTAAGGCATGTCTTACATTTACCTAATCAAGATGCTGCCACTAATCCACTAAGCTGCTGCCATTTGTCCCCTACTAAATCAGTCCACATGTCACATAATAATTGGTCCAATTGTCATTTAATTGCTAGTCCATTTGTCACACATTTAACTATGCCAAATGTCACTCAATTTAAGGCTTAATCATCCAAATTTTTCATGTATCAATTTATCCTACTACTTAACATCTTTCCTAGTCCAAATGTACGTTTATTTCATCAATCTCTCAATTAATCACAATCAATTCCAATTCACTAATTGACATCCAATTATACCAAAATTCAAGACATTCCAAATCACAATTCACATCATTTTCACTTAATATTTTTCATACCCCAGGATATGTCAATTGAGTGCTAATTGTCTAATTCACAATTTATGTGTGTATACTCATATCATGCCTTTGAATATAATTATAATAATCATGTCACAATTGTTCCAATTTCGCTCTACATGCTGACACTCATATAGCTCATTAGTCTAACTCTTTAAATATCTCAATCATTTGAGAGACGGAATGCTGCATACTTAATACCAAGTTTTTTTTTTTGGAGGGTAGATATGCATTCTTTAAAAAAAATCAATCTTTAAGAAAAGAAACTAATCATTTTGATGGAACCTTAAAAAGTAAAAGAGGAGAAGATGTGGATCTGAGAGAGTAAGATGGAATAAGAAGAGTTTGGTTCACATGCGGAGAGAAGGAAGAAGAAGAAGAAAAAGACTAAATGAAAGAAGTTGAATATAGAAGTTTTGAGAAATAATTGGGAGGAACAAGCTCCGAAGTGATTAAAGGGGAGGTAAGTAAAGGGAAAGAGGCAATTTAGCAGAGGTGATCTCTTGAGCTTAGGTCATGTTTATTCCAAAATGAAAACAAATATGTTGAAGCTAAACACAAAGCAATCCCTACAAAAGAAAGTTAATTACAATAACAATAATACTCTCACTAAAATATGAAGTCTTAAGAAGTTCAATAGTATGTAACTTTATTCTCTCGCTAAAATATGAAGTTTTAAAAAGTTCAATAGTATGCAATTTTATTCTTACTCTCTAAATGTGGAACCTTAAGAAATTTGATAGTATGCAACTTTTTCTTTAGTCAGTAGAGAAGTTGTTTTCAATATTACTAAATAAAATAAATTAAAAATAGTAATTCAAAGATATATGACCAAAGGACAACAGATAATGTACCATGTAAGTGATTTTATTGTTGGAATAGTACTTTTGTAAAAGAAACATAATTATTTTTAGTCGATATATTTTATTTAAAAATGTGTTTTTATGCCCTCATTTTCTACTCTCATTTCTCATTTCACTTAATTCACAAAAATGTCACTAACGTTATTAATAGAAAGATTATCAATTTCAAAGATTGAATTGTTTTAATTTCTGGTGTAATAGAGCAAGAATATAAGGTATATTTTTACTGTTACCCAATTGCCTAATAAAATGAAGCTTTAGTGGCTCCATCCTCACAACATTATTGGAAGTTACAATGACTTTAGTATACTTTATTAACTATATTTTTATTTTTATTTTTATTTTGTAACAGTATATGTCATCAATTATTAAAAATATATATGTTAATGTAACACATAGAATTTGATAATGTTTAAATAGATTTTATTATGGTAGTCGCCATGGACGGATCCCACTTGTCCCCACTGGCTCCAAAAGATTTCATATAAAAATTATTATTTTAAATTTTGATCTCATAAAAAAATAAAATTTAACTTCTATTAAAATTTTGTCCCTATTAAAAATAAAATTTTACTTCTATTAAAATTTTATCTCCATTCAAAAAAATTTCTGGATCCTTCCCTAATATTCGCAACATCATTTTATACATCATATTAAATTTTACAGACATTTGAACATATTTTTTATGAAATTTTCAAATTAAATTTTAAAATAAATAACAGATTAATATAATTAAGTTCTTTTACTAAGTAAGATATATAATATATGTTAATATATCGTTGATTAGAAGATCACTAGTGACATGGCCTTCAGCTTCAGACGTGATGCGCAGGTATACGTACGGCATCCACGACCCAACGTGGGGAGCTCTACTTGGTGGACCTCTGTGTATTATTTTATTACAACCGATCAATAGAACGTGGAGACTACCACCTCCCAACGTGTTTCATTGTTGAACAAAGATACAAGTCTCTTTTTTATTTCTTCTCTATCCTCAAACCTCTTGCTGTGTCCATACGTATATATATAAATCTCATAGCAATAACTTGGTGCTGTTCTTGTCCCTTTGAAGTAGTAGGAGAAATCACCATGAGGATTATCAACAGTATTATTAGTTGCGGGATGTGCATTTTTCTAGTTGGCATGCTTCATTTCCAAGCAGCCATTGCTGGAGGCTTCGATTACGCCGACGCCCTTGACAAAACTTTACAATTCTTCGAGTCACAGAGGTCTGGCAAGCTACCGGAAAACCAAAGAGTTCGGTGGCGAGGAGACTCGGGACTCAAAGATGGCTTTCTTCAAGGGGTGAGGGAGCCTCGTATCATTCATATATATATGTTAATTAAGTCTAAGAATAAGTTGTGATTCATTTTTTCACGTAGTCGATGATGACATTAATGTGTTTTTGGTGATGCGAATGTATTAATTACGGATGCAGGTGGATTTGGTGGGAGGTTATTACGATGCGGGGGATCATGTGAAGTTTGGGTTGCCAATGGCATTCACTGTAACAATGCTTGCATGGGGAGCTGTTGATTTCAGGAAGGAGATCACTGATTTGAACCAAATGGGACACACTCTGTGGGCTATCAGATGGGGCACTGACTACTTCCTCAAAGCTCACAAACAGCCGAATCTTCTCTGGGCTCAGGTACTTAAATTTAAGCATGTAAATTGATAGCATATACACATAGACCTGCAACTATACTTCTGTCATGAAAAACATTCTGTAGTGGTGATCATGGAGTCAAAAATGCTGATATGAAATTAAACTGTGAAATGAGTTTGCTTTTGGAAACCAAATTTCCTTCAACTGCCTTCACCTTCGCACATACGCAGTCTTACCAACCCCGCCAAAACTAAATAAGAAATGTATGTTAATAACTTAATGTATACGGAAGACGTCATGGTTGACAATTTAACAACAATAAACGCGCAAATAATACGATATATAGTAATAGTTCAATCAATTAGCATTCAAATTTGGAATTTTGATTTTAGTCTGCAAATTAATTATTCATTCCAGGTAGGGGATGGTGACTCTGACCACTATTGCTGGGAGCGTGCAGAAGATATGACAACTCCAAGGACAGCATACAAAATTGATGAGTATCATCCAGGTTCTGACCTTGCTGGTGAAACTGCTGCCGCTTTGGCTGCCTCTTCCATTGCTTTCAGACCTTACAACTCTTCCTACTCTGATATTCTCCTTGTTCATGCTAAGCAGGTAATGAAAGATAATAACATACAACTATATATATATTTATATAACATACTAATTTATGGGACATGATCAGCACTTTTTGAGGCATTTTTTAAACTGAAGCGGAATAACTTGTTTTTCCTCAATTAGTTGCAACTATATAAATAGCACATTAGTTTCACATAACAAACACACTTTTCTGATTACCTGTTGCAGCTATTTTCTTTTGCCGACAGATTCCGGGGCCTTTACGACGATTCCGTTCAGAATGCCAGGCATTTTTATACTTCTTCAGGCTACTCGGTTAGTAGAGTGTTATGTGTAGCTCAGAGATATTTCTTTTTAGTTTTGGGTTTTGATGCTTGTATGTTAATTAAAAAGATGTATCTTCATTTCAGGATGAGCTATTATGGGCTGCTGCATGGTTATATAGGGCAACTAATGATGAATATTACCTCAAGTACGTGGTTAACAATGCTGTATACATGGGAGGAACTGGATGGGCTGTCAAAGAATTCTCTTGGGATACCAAATATGCTGGGGTTCAAATTCTTCTTTCCAAGGTATACACTACTAAGAAGTCAACTCTATCTATGTCATCCATACACGCTTTGCACCAGTACATCAGGGTTAAATAGCAAAGCTTTGAACTTTTCAGACTCTATTCTACCAAACTATATTCAGATTTGGGTACCTGGTGAATATAAGATAGCACTTGAATTGCAGATATTGCTTGAAGGGCGTGGTGGCGCCTACACTTCCACTCTGAAACAATATCAAGCAAAAGCAGATTATTTTGCTTGTGCTTGTCTTCAAAAGAATGATGGCTACAACATTAATAAAACTCCAGGTTAGTTTGTATATACAAACATTTCTTCTATTATCTTATTGTATGTTAATATTTTTCTTCCCTTTTTCTCAATACGTTTGATTTATTATGTTGATGTTTTAGGTGGCTTAATGTATGTACGAGAATGGAACAACCTGCAGTATGTTTCTGCTGCTGCATTTCTTCTAGCAGTCTACTCCGATTATATGTCTGATGCAAAATCCAAGCTTACTTGTCCAGAAGGTCAATTCCAACCTCAGGAGCTCCTCAATTTCGCCCAGTCACAGGTACCAACCAACATACTTTTTTCTTAATATAATTTTAAAAGTTTGGTGGTTTCTTTGGACTGCAAGCATAGCCTCCTCAAACATGTGAAATGAATCTTATTCACTGCTAAATTGGCATTCAGAATTTTACATTTCGTCTATGAGAATCATATAATCAGATATATTAAAATTTGATTGCACAGGCTAACTACATTCTGGGCAAGAACCCCAAGTCCATGAGCTATCTGGTAGGGTTTGGATCAACATATCCCGTGCGCGTCCACCATAGAGGTGCTTCCATTGCCTCCGTTTTCACCCTCCACTCCCCAGTGGAATGTGTGCAAGGATTTGAAACATGGTACCGTCGTCCTGAGGGAAATCCTAATATCATTTACGGAGCTCTTGTGGGAGGGCCGGATCAGAAGGACAACTTTTCAGATGATCGTTCGAATTATGAACAAACAGAACCTACACTATCTGGCAATGCTCCTCTTGTGGGCCTCTTCTCCAGGCTCCATAGTGTCTCTGGAGCCGCAGGTCCATGTTTTCTCCTGCTAATTTTGAACCATCTGACTCTCTCCTTTCTTTCATGAACAAATCTAAAATTTTTAGCACATATTTGCAGGTTTTTATCGTAGAGAATCCCCAGTTGTACATTCAACAACACAAGGTGAGTAGTCACTGCTGTTATCTGATTTCCCAAACACCGATCTTTGCCATTGGACATCTTAATACCAATTTACTTTTCCTTCTATAACTGCAGGCTCCTATCAGCACCAAGTGCAAGCACCGATCAGGAAACCAGGTGAGCGGCAATATTCGATTCTCTTCAAAAAATGACACTCACCTAGCAAGCATGTAATCATCACAGTGGTACAGAATTCCAGGATATATAAAAATGACCCTACCGAATTTCTTGCATTGCAGACGTTCCTGTTCAATTTCTTCACACAATAACCAAAGCGTGGACCGTGGGCAAAACAACTTACTACAGGCATAAGGTGACAATGAAGAACACATCTCAAAGGCCAGTCACAGACCTAAAGCTGGCGGTTGAAAACCTCTCGGGGTCACTCTGGGGTCTTACTCCAACACAGCATAAGAACATATATGAGCTTCCTCAATGGCTCAAAGTCTTGAAACCTGGATCAGAGTGCAGTTTTGTTTATGTACAAGGTGGTCCTCAAGCTAAGGTTACAGTGAAAAGCTACAACTGAAGATTCTGCAGGGAAGAAATGCAGTCAAATTTTGAGAACCTAAGAAAAAGAACAGTGCCATAAATAGGTGGAGACCATTAAAACCTCTTTTTTTCTTTTTGGATAAAAATTTTCCTATCAAGTGGATAAAACTTGCCAGTATACCATCAGAAAATTTGATAACTTTTATATCAGGATGAAGCAATTGTATTTAACCACAGATTCTCAAATTTTTCAATGGGATTGCTCAATTTCTAATATATTTTTCATATGCTTGAACAAATCTCATCTTACGGAACAGTGCTAGACTTTAGCTATTGACTTCTCATCAATTAGTCATATTAATTCCAGTGAAAGCTAGAGGATCAGATATCAAAATGACATAATATTGTTGTCAAAAAATCGGGTCAGGATCTTATCCAATTCGCAGTGAAATAATTACGAAATTTTTTCTTATTTGATTTTTCGAAAACTAATATCACTTTAATTTATAAAATGATTGACATTTAAATTATATTAAAGTATAAATCTTAATTCGTACCTTATTCCGAATTCTGATTCTTTTTCTTATCATATCCTTTGAATCGTTTTTCATAAAACGACATTGTTTTTGACATTTTGGTAGGGCTACGAGCTTAGCCGGGCTGACCTAAGCTCAACCTACAGCTCGAAAAACCTGAGTCAAAATTAGGCCAAGCTGGGTCAAGATTGACATCCCTAGTTAAGCTTATTTATAATAGATATTGGATATTTTAGTAATTTAATTAAAATTAAATTCTAATTTTAATTAAACATTAATTAAAATTACAAAATAATTTGACTGAAATGCCAATTATGCTCAAATAAGATTCAATATCATATTGATCCTTATTTATTAAATATCTTATATTTAATAATAAAGCTTATCAAACTTTATAATTAAGTCTAACTTGATTAAAAAAAAATTTCTTCAACTTGTTCTTTATGCACTAAAAGAAAATTATAAATTACCAATGGAAAAATTATGTAATAAATTAACGGTGAAAATTTATTCCATCGGTAAATTTGTCGAGAAATATGGTATTTTACAACGGAAAAAAAATCGTCGATAAAGGTAGAGGGAATTTATCTGCAAAACTTTTCTGACAGAATTTAAAGACGGAATAATGGAAGTCGTCGTAAAAATAGGCAGCAATGGTTCATGGTAAAAATAAGCAACGAAGTTTACTGACGGAAAAATTTCCCTAGGGAAATTACCTACGGAAAATTCGTTCTGCCAATAATTTATCGACAGAACTATCACCCCGTCAATAAATTCAAACAACATCGATATTGTTGTTTATTAAATTTAAAAGAAAACGACACCGTTTTATTGTTAATTAAATTACATACCCGAAAGGTCCCCCTACCATTCTTCATTTTTTTCTTCTTCTTTGTTGCTCCTCTATGCACCATCATCTTCCATCTACTTTCGTTCTTCCAACAACTACTTCCATTATCTTGGATTTTCTGTCTCGAGGTTGGTTGTCTATTTACTACTCTTGGGTTAATTTTTTTTTGTCTTCACATGTCCAATTGAGAAACGAAATTAATTATATTAATAAAAATAAGGGTTTAAATTGAAAGAAATGCAATAATCAAAGTTGTTATAACATAAAACAGCATCAGTTGCAAAACTACCAAGAAAACCAGTACTTAATAAGGAATTAAATATAAGGCAAAGGAAGACCAAGTCTTTTACTATAACATTATAAAATAACTTAATTCATTGAACTAGTTTAAGATCAACCATCCT
>JANZLX010000211.1:7238691-7255813 GCA_025531955.1 Erythroxylum orinocense | reverse complement strand
ACATATATTTACCTATTTCGAATGTGTATGGAATAGGTAAAGACAAGGTCACATGATCTTTACCTATTCCCTCATGTTCAGGAATGAGTAATCTTAATAATAGCTATTCCGTTAGCTTTTTGCCAACCAAACAAAGTAATAGTTAACAATTAAGAATAGAAGGGTAATAGATATATTCTATTACCCTCTACCAAACAGGCCATTAAGGAATCCTTTATACCATCCATTTAGTAGAAAAAAGAAACTTATTTTTTATTAGTGACTCTTTTTTTATAAATATTTTTAATACTAATTAATTATAATATACTTAATTAATAATTAATTAAAATATACTTAATTTTATTTTTTTAATACTTGTGAGAGTATCTTATATTGATTAAACATGAAAATGTTAAAGGGTTTATAACGGTCAACTATCCAAACAACTAGTTCTAGTTATTTAGACAATAGTTGACTCAAGCCCAGTTTTTGATAGTGGACTCTACACTCTACCCATATTAAAAAATTCAATATAATATCAGAGCAAGTTTGGTCCGGATTATTAATTTCTCGGTTATCTGTTTGGATGTCCAATCCCAGCGGCCCCGGTCCACTGCGTATATTTCAAGTGACAACTGGATGTTCAGTCCTAGTTGCACTTGAGAGGGAGTGTTAAAGTATCTCATATTGACTAAACATGAAAATGTTAAAGGATTTATAAGGGTCAACTATCCAAACAACTAGTTCTAGTTATTTGGACAATAGTTGGTTCAAGCCCAATTCTTGATAGTAGACTCTAAACTCTGTCCATATTTACAATTATAATATATTAGTGAATATATAAAACCAATTAAGTTGACCTCACACAACAGCTTAAACTATTGTAGTGAAACGGTTACTTAACAGGGTATCAAAGTCTTTGTGACCAAGTGGTTTTGAGTTCAAATCCTATCACCCACCTATTATTCAGCACAAGTTAGAGTGAACTTATGCAAATTTCAAATCCAAAAAACTTTCACTTAAGAGGATATGTTAATAAATATATAAAATCAACTATTACAAAGTACTTCAATGTATAATGCTCCTAAGGATCCAAAGAGGGTCATCGATGGATGCAGCATTTTCTTTGCATTTATTGCAAAGAAACTATTTTATGTAATTTGAACATGTAACATCTAGACTCACCTTTTCTAGTTTTAGTTAAAACATCTTAAGAATTATATTTTAAAAAAAAGTTGGTTGCATTAAAGTCTTGGTTAGCGTTTCGGGTTCCAACGCTCCAAGATTTTATCTTTAGAAAGCCCCACCGAAAGAAAAGAAAAGAAATATTTAGATATGATTTGGATTAGCAATCTAAAGTAGGGTATGTATCTTCTGAACCTTCTACTCTGTACCTATCAGTACTCATTTGATCTCAACCATTTAATGTAATAAATTAGATGGTTGAGAATTACATTAAATGGTTGAGAACAAAAGAAGACAGAGGACACTAGATAGAGGGCACAAAAGATCAGATCTTTTAAAAGGGTACAAATTTTTTGTACCCCTTATTCTGCACCTATCTAATACCCCTTTGATCTCAACCATCTAATATAATAAATTGGACGGTTGAGAACAAAAAGAGACAGAAGGCACTAAGTAAGAGGTACAAAAGATCATACTCCTACTTTAGAGATCAGATCTTCTGTCCAATATTATGGTATCTTATTATATCCAATAAATCTCAACCATTTATTTATGTAGGTCTTGCATAGGACTCCCGTGGGTTCCGCAAAATAAATGACTGAAATTTCGTGAGACAAAATAAGACAGAGTAAAATTGAACAGAAGATCTAAATTTCCTACTTTGTACCTACCAGTACCCCTTTGATAAATAATGGCTAGCTTGATTTTATTTGATTATAAAAATGGGACCTGAGATGTTATGGGACGATTACGTTACAGTGACACCAAACGACCCACACTGAATGAAACTGGCCCATTCCCATCGTGGGAAAGCTGGCATTTCCATCTGTTTATTGTCATAAAAGAGTGGGCCAGTAGCTGCCAGTGTGGATGACAAAAGGATAAGGCTTTGGCTATCTGAGTTTGGATGACAAAACGATAAGGCTTTGGCTATCTGAGTTTGGTAACGTAAAATAATGTCGTTTTATTTTTTTTATAAAATAAAATTTGGGCCACTTAAGTTTGACCTGGCCCATTATCATCCCCAAAGACAAGAAGAAAATAAATATTTTAATTCATAAGTTTAACATTTTTAAAAGAAAAATGCCAATTAATTGTATATATGTACATATATCTTCAATATGAAAATAAAAGAATTACTATATTTTCAATGATTTCTAGGTATTTTTATTTAAATATATCGTATGATATTTATTTATAAATATTAAAATATTAATAAAAATTTTATTTTAATTTATTCAATTTAATTAAAATTTATCTATAAATTATTTTTTTAATATATACTTTAGTTATAAAAGTTAATTTTATTTGAAAATGTGCTTATTGAATAACTATTACATTAATTTTTATAATTAAATAATATATATTAATTGATAACAAAATCATTATATAACAAAAGGAAAATAAATAGTAAAAACTAATTTTATAATTTTCATAAATTAGAATAAACCAAAAAAAAAAAAAAGCCAGAACTGAAGTGTTACCAAGGATAAATCTTGTGATTGGTATAACCACTAAACTTAAAAAAGAGTATAAAGAAGCTTATAACTTATTGCTACTTGATTTTAATAAATAAATAAATACTGTTACTATTACATTCAACAGAGATCCGGCTCATCCCGACCCAGCCTAAAATCAACGGGCCACAGTTTAGGATTTTTGACACCCGACCCGAGGCCCAACTTAGAGCGACAAAACGTCGTCTTTTTTTGAAGTTTTTTTTTAAATTAATAAATCAGACCGGTCACTTGCTGACCAGACCATCCTTATACTGACCATCCTTACACAATATATAAAACAAAATTATAAATAATGCCTCAAAAACTTTGCCTTCCTCTACAAAGAAAATAATGCTGCTCTGCTCAGGAATCAGGATCAGAATTTACATGAAGAAAGTTGTGTACTAAACCTATAACCTCCACTCCACAAGCCACCTGCTTCCCTGCCAGCAATGGAATAAAATTGAATGAAAACACAAGATTTGCAGAAAGAAGTTTTGTGGATCAAAGAGGAGCATCGAAACCTGCTTGCTCACGAGTCAAGGATTGAAGATACTTGAGCCACCAATGTTCAGAGCAATTAGAACTGCTATGCTTGTAATTATGGCAAACCAAAATAAGACGGATCCTGGAATTCACAAAAAGGAAAACAGACTTGTAGACTCCAGGTTTCAACATCAATTACAGGTGAAAGACATAATGGAATATTACCTCCAAAATCTTCAGAACTATTATTCAATTCTGAGGGCCTTGGTTTGGCGGTAGGCCCGTCTGACTTTGATGCTGTAGTCCCTGCACTTGGGAGATCATCTACAAGTTTGTTAATCCCTGTCTCAGAAGCCACTATTCCTTGAAATTCCTCACTCACAATTAAAGCTGCTAAAACATCCATAAAGGACTCTTTATCTGCTTCAGAAGAACCCTTCCCAATCCCACTTGATTCATAAGTAGCCTGTGATTCATCAATCTCATAGAACTCATCATCAGAAGCATATGCATCAATAGACTTCACCTCACTCCTGTCATCTTCTTCATCTTCAACATATGCCTTGTACGTCAATCGAAGAAGTAGCTCCCCAGCTGACCTCTGTCTAAACAACCCCCATCCTCCTTGCAAAACCACTATCCTATCTGCCGGCACAGTGTCCTGCAGAGATGCCAGATCAACCTGGAAGAACAATGATTTCAGATTGTTGTTTTTAGTCAATAATAACAAGAGAAAACAGCAAACCCCCAATCAAAACCTTCATTTTATGTTAAGCAAAATGTACACGAAGGAAGACTAAACCAAAAAGATGAAATAAAAGAAGCTCAAAGAAAAATAAATGGCAGTATACAAACCTAAGGGGAAAATGTGCAACAGATAAGAAGCAAAATTCAACCAAAACTGAATGTGATCTGCCAAATGTGAAGTGTTTAGTAATACTCTGAGCAGATGGAGAGGAGGTTGCCCATTTAGGAATATGTTGAATGCGTAATGTCAATGCACATTCTCAGTCCCTACAGACTTGACAGCTTTACAAACTTTGTCTATGTTATTGTCAAAGACTAAGTGATGCATCTACCTTGGAAAGTGAGTCCAATTCTTTAACAATATAAATAGCTTACTTCAGAATAAAATAAATTACCTCAGCCATGCCAATGGTCAAATCAGCAAATCCAAGAGAGTCATTCACTTGGATTAACAATTTTTGTCTCCTAGGATTGACAACAAGCATATGAAAATCCTGAAAAAGTAATTAAATGTAGTTAAAAGAGAAACTCATGCAACTTAAGTTCACAAATGCATCATTGGACTATGCTTTCGGTTTACCTGATTCCAAATGGGCTCACCAGGAGGCCCAATGACAGTGGTCTGGCTGTTCTTTTTACTGCGTATAGTTTGATCACCCAACCTTAGCACAACATATGGATCTGTTTTACCTGCAACGACAGGGCATCAATGAATACATTCCACGAACACAAGCATATGCAGAAATCCAGAAACCTCACTCACCAAATGTCAATTATATCACACACAGCAGCTCTATGACTAACTCGATATGCAAATAGCCCGAGCCACACCAGAAAAGACATCATGATATCATTTCAATGCATACATAAATCACATATAACACTATTTTTGAAGCTAGATCAATGTGAATAGTCACTAGAAGCAAAAGTAGACAGTATTACTGAACTTTAAACACAGTGACAATCCTAGCATTCTCTTTTTGCTAAGCTAATTAAGAAAGAAACTTATTAAATTTTCAAACTGGTAATCAAATCATGTGATCAACTGCACAATCATTCATTAACAGAAAATCATCCACCTCAATCAAAGGTCACACTGTGATATGTCCCACAAAGAACTGTTCCAACAGAGATATTTCAGAACATACATATCTAAAGTCCGGAGTTCTTGATAGTCAGCAAGAAGGACCTTTAGAAAGTGTTTTACAAGCACATAAAGATCAGAGGCAAATCCTTACACTTGGGGGTATTAAAAAAAAACTTAAGTTATCCTCTCCTAGCAATTAGTGCAGTGAAAGATGTCAAGAAATCATTCAATCCAAAATTTAAAGATGAGGCTCAAAGCTAGAACATTATAATAAAACAGACCCTCTCACCCATAAGCCCTTTTGGCTGAAAACTAGGGAATATGTGGTTAAATTGATATTTGATTATAACAATCTGACTTGAGTTCAAGATCTCTCAACCATAGAAGCTTTGATATATCATCAAGAAACCCAATTTAAACTAGTAGGTGGCACTAATCACTCTCTATCAACTCTAATAAAAATTCAAGAAAAGAAAACAGAAGAGGGATTAATTTTACCATAGAAGAAATAGGAAAGTTTGCGCGCATCAACAAGAGTCACTGATAACTCGCCAACAAAATCCCTGTTTCCTTCTTGAATTTCACCTGATCTATAATCAATTGCAACAGGGCCAACAGCTTTCCCCTTTTGAAAATCCAAGACAATCTTCTTTGGACGTACAAATAGTAGAGGCAAATCCTCTGTGAGAAGTTTCGTCAAAAACCTACAAAAAGCAGAACATTGAGAGGGGGAACGAAATGTAAGGAAACAAAAAACAGCAAAGTTCTTGAAACATTAGTTAACTCAGTAACCATGGATAAGAAGAAACACAGACCAATAAGACAATACAAAATAAATATCCATACATCAGGTCCCAAAATGTTAGCTTAGATAGTAAAGAAATTTATAGTGCAAGGAACAGAATACGTCTATGTATGGTCCTATGTTTTTTAAAGTAAATGAGTACCTACAAAGGGAAGGAACAAAAGTTCACGGATAATCTAAACCAAGAAATATAAATATCATTTGAAAAAGCATCTTTCCAGCGGTATTTTATTTGGATGCTAAAATCCAGCTCCTAAGATTATGAGTTAATTAGACAACAGTAGTTTCACCAATCTCGCACACTTAGGACCTAGCAGCAGTGCAAGTATAAATGAAAGAAAAAAGGAATGTTTCTATGTTCACCCATACAATGCCAGAGCGGAGCAACAACAAGGTGACAAATGCAAATGCTCTGGTTTCATGACACGACTTAGCAGAATGCATAGGGAATACAATATTTAGAACAACCAGATAAAGTTATACTGTGCAAGAATGAAATTTTTAACAAAATCACATCAAAAAGCAGTTCCCAATAGCATTGTTATTTGGATATAGAAAACCAACTCAAATAACATATTCTGCACAAGCCAATTTCACAATGGTTGTTGCCCACACTCTATCCAGACATGTCATACGGTAGAAGAGAAAGAATAAATGAAAATAACAATAGAGCACAGTTCATCAAATGCAATTTTCAGGAGTGAAACAAAAACAAAGATGAAAATTGTGAATCCACTAGTCTAAGGGCACATGATTTAACAAAGAGTTGCAAGGAAAAAAATGTTCAGAACAAAGCAGTGTATATACACGTGTATAAGCATAAATGTAAAGCAACTTAAAAGGCAAAATCCCACTTACATGGAGAGAACAGGAATTGCTGGGGTTGACCAAGCATGCATTAAAGATGATGAAAGAAGAAAAACATGTTAGAATCCACAGCATCAATTGGAAAAATAAGAGAACAAATTAAAACATAAAGAAGAGCTTAGCATAAGAATCATCATCTTCGAATTGATTATATTTTCTCAGTTCTAATGGTATTCATTTTGCAAGAAAATGAAGATAAGCATAAATGATGATGTGAGACATCAATTTAAATTAGACACCATAGCATGCAAGACCTAGCAAATATCTTATTTACAAACATGATTAAAAAAAATACAAAATTATTTCTATTTCAACAAAATTCATCAGAATTACACTGAGAGGGTCAATTTCACAGGAAAAGTTCTCCTGTAAACCAGTTTGCCTGAATATTTATTTAACTTCCACATTGTAGCTTCAAATCTATTTAAAGTAAAATATTCCAACCACCAGAGACTATGGGAATAGGATAACTTTCACAGTGTACAAGAGAATATTTGACATCAAGAAAAGAGAGATGAAGACAGGACAGTAAGTAGGGGAAGCTGAGAGCTCACTCTCAAATTTTCTTTTTCTTCTTTAGCTTCTCGACCTGAGCAGCATGAATTATGCATTAGGCAAAGTGTAATAAAATGGAGGTTTTAACATCTATGGGTATTAGACCTTATACATTTCCCATAAACCAACCATGGACAAGAAAAGAAAAATTGATCACTTGTTAATCTGCAGGATTACACTGTGCTATGAATTTATCTTGCAAAGAATCAAAGAATTTCTATTCCCTAACAAAGGAAGGAGCTTCTATAGACGACTATCTCACTTTCCTTTATTCATATACTCCTTAAATAGTCCATGTTGGCCATTAAATCTTTTACATTCTGTCTAAACAAAATTTAAAGCCCTCCCTGGCAGCTAATAACATCATTTTCAGCAATGACATATTATCTTGGATTCTTGGGTAAAGAACAAGGGCACAATTATTCACATGAAAGAAGTTGGTTATATGCTATTGCTTTCCATCAGCAAATAAAAACTTCTATGCTAGGTTGTTCATATATTACAGGCATATCACCCAGTTGCAACTGTTGCTAACATGCAAAAGTAGATGTAATCACTACTTTGTATCTAACTATGGCATACCCATTATATTGAATAATCGGAATGGTGACAATTCAAATTTGATTTTTGGAAGTGAGACAAAAGCCCATGTAACAGCTCCCACCCAAGGCTCTGTTGTTATCAACCGCAACTTCACCCAAAGTTCACCATCAATATCAAAGTCCCGAACACCAACTGGAACAACAATGGGAATAAGGCTAAATTTCAATGACAGCATTAGTAGCATCCGAGCCCCACCAGTATATCGGAGACCTATTTGGTACCTACATATTATAAAAGAGAACAAAAGTTAAGTCACATATTCTCCTATATCAAAGAAGGATGCATGCTAAGTTAAAATGAAGCAGATAGATTGAAACATTGATCCACCGGCTTAGGAAATGATGTTTCAGGATCTCAGCTCAACTGGCAGAGTAATGTAGCCTAAAATCAGGTGACAAGGTGACAAACCAGAATATCAAATCTATTTTCTTCATTCTCTTTTGTGTAAACATCACACTAGTCTAGTGCGCAATTGTGAATCAAGTGCTGAGTCTTAGCATGCTTGTTTCACGAAAAAGGGCCTAAACTGGAGTAGGAATCACTTCTCTGATTACCTCATGATTGGCAAGAAGTAAGTAACCTATTCATTCCTTTACCTTCCCTGTTAGATCAGACATCCAATGCCTTGTTAAAACCACTTGTATCCAGTATCAAACTGAATAAATACTCTTTCCACCCAATCCCAACTCCAATCACAATAACTTGAATCAAGCTCTTCATTGCTCCTCAATACCCACGAGTCCCTTGTTAACCAATCAAACTGAATCATTACCGTATTTAGGGATAGTATGGAAGAAATATAACCAGTTGAATGTTTTTAGATTCCAGTAACTATAAAGTTGCTACCCAAATCTAGCATCTTATCTCACATTCCTCCTAAAAGCTCAAGGCTACAAGTTTTCTGTTTAAGCCACACAACAAGAGGTAGCCCTGTCCTTCCCAGATCACCAGTGGTTACCGTGGGATTAAAAATCCCAGTACCTCAAATCCCAACACTTGGAATCCCAGTTACGATAGGACATTGTCATAAGGCATATCTAAGCAAATGACGAGTTTGTAAATATACTAAATGAATCAGCATTTTAATTCTCAACTTTTTAGCGTCAGTAAACCATATACATTCCTTTTCTCCCTTGTGAAAATAAGAAACCACAAGCAGCAACTTCGACCTCCAAAATTAATTCCTCTGGATATATAAAACTAAGAGTAATTAACAAGTATCTAAAATTCAAAACAGAAGCAAAGTTGGTATTTAACCATCAAGTATCGGTACGTACGTAGAAAGCGTACGTAGAGAGCAGAGACGTGCTCAAGAATAAAGGGAACTCTACTAAACAGTACATCTTTCCATTTTCACCACAAACCTAATATCTATATCAAGGATAATTCAAAATATAACTTACTGCAAATCATTGACGCGACGTGATGTTCTACGCTCAACATTCCTGACAGATAGTGGTTCATCCCCCAAGGAGAACTGTTTGATTTCAACTCTCTCCACATAATCAGGCTTCTTCAGGTCATCAATAACAGGTTGAAGCAACCCAACTAGCCAATTCTCAATAGCCCCTCTATAAACCTTCCACAACTTCCCCAAAACCATATTCACCCACTCCACTGACTCCTTCCTCTGCAAATCTTTCTCCAGGAACAATGTAAAGCTGGAGGGCACTTGTGGCCACGTCCCACGTTGCCCATTCTCCATGTTAGTCGGGCCTTTCTTCCTGGATGTCCATAATTTATCAAAAACAACGCCAACAAAGAAGAAGAAAATGAACAGCCCGAATACAGTTCTATTTAATGGAGGCGAAGGCATTGGATGTATCACTCCTAGCTGAGTCCTTAGCTTATCAACAATTGGATCTTCCTGGAAACTGGAGAAATTTGACCCTACTTGTAATGAGGAAGCAGATGATGATTCATGAGACGGCTCTTGACTTCCCAGTTCACTGGAAACTCGTTGCAAAACAACACTTTTAGCTCCTTTTCTCGTCGAGTTCGCAAACTCCACATTCACACTCCGCTTCTTACCATCATTCGGGATTCCACAAGCACGAAAACTAAACCTTCTTCTAAAATTTCGATTGGAAAGGTGGGTCAGGAGCACCAGACTTTTTCTTTTTCTTCTTCTTCTTTTGGACGAAGGGTAGGTGGCTGACAAACCGAGAGTGCTGTCTTGGATTAGGCATTTACATGGGCAGAGTTGAGGATAAAAAACTAATGCAGAAGATTGAAAAAACATTAAGAAGCGAAGACAACGTCAGTGCCCTACTTCCAAACAGGGCATCACAGGACTCATTGCCTAGGAACATGAATTCCAGACTACTTATCTTGGATTTTGACAACCTCCCCACCTACAGGAAATCCACATCCCAACGGCCCTAGAACTCAAAACAAGAAAATTTATAGAAAACCCAGATAACTACAAGCATAACACTAAACACCCAACAACGGCTCTTCCTTTACTCATTTAAAGGGAAGGGGAATAAAAAAAGGAAACAAGGACAGGGGGAGTTGTGGTGTTGTTTTGTTGGTGTAAGTGTGTTCCGAGTATAAAATATTGCAGCTTGAAAAAGAAGCGGAAAGGGGGTGAGCGTCAGAATTGAAAAGCTGCGGAGGAGATTGAATAGGCCACTTGTCCCGAAAGTTAGTTTTGTGTGAGATAGAAAATGGCAGGGGAGGAGTGGAGTTGGGTCAGTACAGATACAGTAGCCTGATGATTCGTATATTTACATGTGTCATCTCATGTACGCACATCCAAAGAGTAGTCGTGAGAGGTTGGATCAGATTACGGGAAGTGGGAACGGTACCCGCTAGAATCGAGACCTCACAAAGGAGGAAGACGTGGATAATAGCATTTCCATTTTCTAGATTTGCCTTTGCTCGCTCCATATTTGCAAAGTGGTCGCCCCTTGATTCTGGACCTTTCTTTGATTTCTTCTCATTTTTCAAATGCTTTACGTACTTTCTTATTTCTTAAATTTTAAATACATAGGATACATTTAATCTCTAAATCTTAATTAAAATTTCAGTGATTACGTTTAATTTATATTTGACAAGAAAGGCTTTGATAATTAGTAAAATAATTCTTATCAAATTTTGATATAAGATAAACTTTAAATTCTTAATTAATTATATTATATTATAATATCATTCTCTTATTTATTTTGTTACTAATTTATTAAAGGTTAAAAGTGCATTTTAAACTTTAACTTTTACAACAGAATATAAAATAAACTGTAACATCTCGAAACATTTAAATTAAATCATAACGTTTTCAAAACATTCAAAATAGACCCAAAGTAAATAAAAAATTTAATAAGATTAACTCTTTATCAGTTAAATACTACGTCAATACCGACAAAATATCATTTTATTATTTTTAAATAAAAGTGGGCTTCACTATCATATGACAAGAGAGGCTCATTGTCTAAAATGTATAAATATGGGTCCTATTGTTACATGACAAGTAGGACTCATTGTTTGAAATTATAAACAATGGATCCCATTATTACGTATACGTAATTGTGAGACCCACTTCTTGGTTAATTTAAAGATTAATTAAACAACAACAACAACAACAATAATACTTATTATGAATCTCGCTGAATTGTAGGGTCGGGAGATATCCAATAGTACGTAACCTTTTCTTAGAGAGATTATTTCTAAAATTAATTTAAAAATTAATTGTATGTTAAAAATGTCATGTCAAAGTTTAGAATCGATCCAAAGTAGACGGACAATTTGATGGGGTTAACTCCCTTTTAGTTAAAGGTTTATGGTATAGAGATTTATCTTACAAATGACCTTATCAATGAGTTCTTAGGCACTCTCATACTTAAAATTTTTGTTTATTATAATTATCATAACAATTATCAACTTCCAACTCATTATGGCTTCATTTGGTAGACAACCAATCAACTATATTGGTTGTCTTGGGCTATTTGAAAAGTCAAACAATCATTAAAAACATTTGGTGAAGAGCTTTTTCAATGGTTGGTAATACGTAAATAGCTAAAAAAGAAAACGCTCCTACATGAATAAGCTAACATTTTTATTGTTAAAAGTCAATTTCACCCTTTGAAATAAAATATTGCCCTTAAATGAAAATAAAAATAGAAAGAGTTGTATAAATTTTTTATAAATGATGAAATAGTACAGATAAACATGATTTCTTTAAAATTTAAATTTTTATAAAAATATTCAACAAAATACTAAGATATATAATATTCATACCCTTATAATTTTTTATAAAGTCATATTCTCATAAGTCATTTTACACATAAACAGTTAATTTTACCAAACATCTTTAACAAACAGCTAATGCAATCCGCTGGTCAAATCAGCTGATAGAATCAACTATCAGTTAACAGCTAATGCAATCAGTTGATTGCCAAACAAGGTATAAGTATCTAATAGAGTCAAAACCATCTTTCAGTTAGGTATTAGTGTCAAACTTACACGAAAACCCAAAAATGTTTTTAGCCTTAAAAGCCATTTCTCTTTCCACCATCTTTTCATCCAACATAACTTAGTTTCTTGTAGTGGCCACTTTAGCTCTCTAGATTATGATGATATTTGGCTAGTTCCATTATTCTGAATGATAATGTTTATTTTGGTTACTTTATTCTAAACAATATGCTCAACTTTAATAATACTAAGAAAAAGAGTCAACACATCCTCTATATCTCCTTATCCTCGTCCTCATATTTTAGCACTTCAATATTCCAATTGCTAATGATGAGGTTGATTTTGACTTTAATTTGATTCTACTACCCTTCATCGCATAGGCTACTAAGAAGATCTAATCAATGATAGAAACATCAATATTCTAATGATAAGGCCCCTCGTATGGTGTAATTACCCATAAGACTCTTTTGATTCATACTATTAAGCTACCAACAAATGACAAGGCTCCCTCCTCTAAACCATGTTATGATTCTACTATAAACTCTTACTTTAATGCACTAAACGCTTAAGTTGCATTACTTTACGTAAAGTTTAGTTTGTCTAACATCGTACTAAGGACTTGCTCACGTTAGTCAATTATTAGTATCCTCCTAAACTATTTGAATTTTTTATGCTCCCAAAAAGGGAGAGAGAGCATTGTGATATTATATATGTTCATAGGGAGAAGATGTTGTAGTTAGGGAATTTAGTATACCTCTATTAATTTCATTTAGATGTACTTTAACTTTATATTTGTAGTTAGTGATTGATTTTGGATTGATATTGCACTTGCTATTAGCTGTAAATTTCATTGCACTAGGCTTATACTTTAGTTTGATTTGAGTTTGAATGGAAAATGATCTAATTCTTAACACTTGAGATTCTTTGGCGATGTATGAATTAAAAGGGAGTCAAATATTCATATTTCTTTGATATAAAGAAATTATATTTGCTTAAATGATTAACTTCATTATTAGCCTTTTATTATCATATGCTTTTTCATCATCAAAAGGAGGAGATTATTGAACTAAGAGAGGTATAGTCCATATTTTGATGCTAACAAAGCATAGTTATTGTTAATGATTTGTTCTCTAAAGAATTAAAAGAAAGCAAGATGAAATGAAGTTAAGAAATATTTTATGGAGACTAAATATATTCAAGTATATAAGAAAATAAAGACTAAGAAAGATCATTGTACAACAAGTCCACAAATTTGTTTATAATGTTTCTTGTGTCTCTTACTTATTTATTTTAGTACTTTGGAAGCTCTTCATACATAAAAATTTCATGTTTTGAATTTAATGCATAAATCTTTTCTTTTATCAAAACGAATCGAAGTTTTGATTTCAAAGAAAACACCCTTCTTGATCTTTAAGATAATCAATGGGAAATTTTTGAAACACTTTTAAATTAGTTTTGATCAAAGAAGTAGGATTTGATCTTTAAAAGGACTTGAAAAACTTTAATGATGTAGTTTCCAATAGATTAGTCAACTAATATGTAAGCTTGGTTGACTAATGTAATGATTCCGGAGACATTAGTCAACCAATGTTAAGGTGTGGTCAATCAATGTATTATAGTTTTGAAAAACATTATGTGTATATGAGATTGTATGTGACATTGGTCGATATATTGGTTAATCAATACTCGATTGGTCAACCAATATCAATGTTACTAGTTATTACAACAACTTGTTTTGTGTCTAAAAATATTTTGGAACTAGTATAAGTATAAATACTTTTAGAATTTTGGTTGTTGGAAATCTTTATGACATTTGGGATTACAATAACATATTTATAAGAGTTTTGAGCATATACATTCTTTCATTCAATGGTTGTGAAATGACTAAGATCTCTTAAGCATTAAAGTGAGTAAGTAAAGTTTATTCGTGTTGTAAACATCAATTGGTTTTGACTTTCTTGTATTTGGGTTTACTAAGAAGTATTGAGGTTTCTTATCACCTTCTGGGAAGACTTTATAAGAATTCCTCTTTGCTAATCAAAGATTGACATAAGAAGGTTCCTCTTTACCTAGTTAAAAGCAGAGATTAATGGATTCATAAAATAGACATAGAGGGTGAATCTAGGTAAGAGTTGTTTATGGATTAACTATAATTCAATTTGTAACCTCTCCTCCCTGTACTCTTTATTTTTCACTTAATTGATTGATTATGCTTATTCAAGTTAATATTACATTTTATTTTCAATTTGAAATCTTTTGAGGATCTTTATTAAGTTGTAAAAAATTTATTAACAGTCACTAACACCTAATTGACTACATATTAGGTAACATTAGGGACTAACAATTGATATTTTCGGCTGTTTGAGAAACTAAAATAATCAAGGTATATAAAAAATACTTGATCTTGTATTTATAGTCTTTTTAGACATCGATGGCTTTTAGGTGCAATTATTTATCCAAGAATAGTGGGAGCACTTATAGAGTAACTTATGATAGTGGTGAATATATTGTGTATTTATCAAAGGATTTGAATTTCAAAATTCCAATTGGGCTAGTCGAAGAAGAACAATATTGATGACATGTAATGGTGAACAATGGTGAGGAAATAGAATCAGGGACAAAATGAAAAAAAGAGATAATATGATCATTCTTAGCCAAAGTGAACATGGCTTAGCTATATGCTTCTTCCTTTGTACTTGCGTTGTTTTAGGATTTATCAAAAGAATGGGAAAACATATTTTAGGTGATATAGAAAATAATCAATTTCGTCAAGATTTTAAGGAAGATTCACTAGAAACCAAAAGGTGACTTGTTTTCTTGTCTGCATATAATGAAGAGGTTCTTGATAGATTAAGTAAACCTACAATAGTCTTTCAAGAAGGTGGTGCAAAAACAAATAAGGAAGAAACTACTATTTCTATTAATTTTTTAATTTTTTAATTAAATTGATAACATAATAACAACAATTCAGTAAAAATTTCACTGACACGCGAGCTTTGTGAAGGTCTAATAATATGCAACCTTACCCCTAACTAATAGAGAGATTATTTCCAAAATAAATCTTTTTTGTTATGTAAAAGTTTATTTGTCACCAAATGTGGCATGTCTTTTTAACATCATTAATTAAAGAATTAATGACATGCTAATTTTACAATAGATTAAAAACTTGCTTATTTTGTTATTACTTTTAATAGTTCTAACTAATATCAAAATTAAATGTAATTTATTTTTTTTATTATTCATGTTAAAATATATTAAGATAATTACCTAATTATATTGTGTTGATCTACATTAAAAATCAAAAGGAGTACGTAAGTAAAAGATTAAACCACAAACTTATTAACTACTCATTTTAGTAAATTATATGGTTTAAAATATAATAAAGTCAAATTTAAAGTTTACAAATTTGAATTAAAAATACTACACCCACCTATTAAGAAAAGGAGAATAAAAACTAAATAAAATAAAGCACTATTGTTATTATTATAATGTGAATTAAAATTAAAATTAATTTAATTTTACTAAGTCTAGGCTCCTAACTTTTTTTTTAGTAATTAACAAAAAGTGTATTATGAATCTCAACGTTTACAAAATAATTCAACTTAAACCCTAACATTTTGAAGCTTTCAAATTGAACCCTAATATTTTCAAAAAGTTTAGAATAGACCTTAAGTGGATGGAAGATTTGATGGAGTTAACTCTCTGTCTGTTAAAAAGATGTCCTCCTTCATTTGCTTGATTTTAAGTCTAAGAAAGACATTGAGCTCTCTTTTCATGCTCATATCGAATTCTTAACATATAAATTTAGAAAATACATTACACAAGCTTTTATTAGTTATACAAAAATAATATCATTAATATAAATTTAATCAATTAGAATGTCATACTTATGCTTTTTAATAAACATATTTGTGTCAATCTTGCCTTTAATAAAACTATTTTGCAAAAAGAAATATACTTAAACTATCATATCAAGCTTTAGAAGCTTATTTCAAACCATATAAAGCTTTAAACAGTTTGTCAACATAGTTAGGTGTATCATGAATTTCAAAACTAGAAGGTTGATCAACATAAATTTCTTCTTAAATAAAACCATTTAAAAGTACTTTTAACATCCATTTAAAATAATTTGAAATTCATGTAAGATGTAAATGCAAGTAATAATCTAATAACTTCTAATATAGCTACCGTTGCAAATGTTTCTTCAAAATCTATACCCTTATCTTGATTACATCCTTTAGCCACCATTCTAGCTTTATTTCTCACAATGGTACCTAATTCATCTAATTTGTTTATAAAAACCCACTTAGTACCTATAATTTGGTGGTCTTTTGGTATACGCAATGAAATTCACACCTTAGTTCTCTTAAACTAGTTCAACTCTTTATTTATAGCAAGAACACAACTTTCATTACTGAGGGCTTTTTCTATATTCCTAGGCCCAATTTGAGAAATAAAAGTAATATAAGATATCTAAAATGTGATCTAGTGATTAACCCTTGTTAAAAATCACTTATAACTTGAATTTTCAAGGATGATTCTTCTTGAATTTCCATTCTTTTAGAAGCACCTCATCCTTCTTGTATCCCTTACATAGTTTAATATTTCCATTTGACTCATGTAAGGTGTCTCAGTGATCAATCTCATTCTTTTTTCACCAAATTCTTGGATAAACCTTCATTATAATCTTCAAAACCTTTTTAGATGTAAAAGGGTTAAATTTATAAAAACAACATGCATAGACTCTTTAATAACAACACTCTTCCTATTAAATATTGTTGGATCTCGAACCTTTTTATAAGCTAGGCTTATTAAAGGATAATCAGTCATGTGTAAAAAAAAAAAGGAAAATCAATGAAATTGAAAGGAAATAGAAATGATGATGGAGATAGAAGATGG
>JANZLX010000211.1:7191337-7236575 GCA_025531955.1 Erythroxylum orinocense | reverse complement strand
ATGAAAGTTGTAGAATGTGTTCTGATCTTTCCATTGATATCAAGCATGGAATTTTTGGCTAATGGAATAGGAAGTTATGATTTTTTTTAAGTTGTGTGATTGGTTAAGAGGAGATTTACAGGACAGTAACTTTGATTGAGATTTTGACTCCTTTAGAGGTGGAATTGGTTTTGTGTCCTTTGTAAAAATTGTAGAGCTTTCTTTGGTCTTTCCATTGATACCAAGTTTGCAAAATTTGGACTTCTGGATCACAAGTTATGCATGTTGGAAGAAGAGGGATATTAAGTGGAATTTAAAAAAAAAGAAAATTTATTTGGGCGGAAGCTCACCCCTCGCGAGGTCGCGAGGGCTGAGTGCGACTCAGCTCCTATTTTTTATTTTATTATTTATTTTATTTATTTTTTCAAATGTAACCCTTTCTCATTCTTTTGTGAATAACTTTTCCATCCGACCTCCGATTGACTTGATTTTTGAGATGTCAGATTTGTAAGACATTTATCTACCTCTCCATGGGAATTAGTGAATTTTTTAGATCAAATTGGGAATAAGGGATTAAATCAAACCGATTGATTATTTTTCTAAATCATATTTTAGTAATATCCGGACCTATAGAGATCCGAATTTGATGATTTTGGTGTCTATGGATTCCTAAAGCATAGAGTAATTTTTTTCTATTAAGGAGAGGTGGCCTAGGTTACCCTATATGGTCTATCTCATTAATCAGGAGCAGTAGACGAAAAGTGTGACTATAGAAAAATTGAAATACGCATAATTTGCGAATTTAATGATTTTAGTGCAGTTAAACCCTAGGAATTAATGAGTTTGGATATAGGAACGGTTTTTGTGATGAGATTTATGTAATGATACCGGGATTGTCATGAACATGCATAGTACATATTTAAATTCCTGCATGTTTATTATTATACATTTCTGATTGTACAATGTGTAATATATGTGTATTTGAATTGTTATAGAGGCGCATTTCGAACATCAACCCATCGACGTTAGCGAGACTTCTAGGCATTAGCTTCGGAAGCTATTGGTGAGTAACCTAGACAGTGTCTCTCAATTATTGCTTGTTTATGACTTTATGGTGGATAATAGTGGGACTGTGAATTGTGAATTGATTGTGGATTCCGGACAGAAGGTTCGATGACTGTGTACTGGGAGTTGTGTTATTGAAGTGCTACTTGTATGTGAATGTGAGACCTACGTGTTATCATGTGGTTGATTAATGTGATTGATTGATATATATATGGGCATACATTGTGGCATATGCATTTCATTCATGAATGCATAACCAGATAATGACAGTTGTGACCGGAGCAGCCACCGATTAGAGCTTAAAGCTCAACGAGTGTTTTTGAGCCTCGAGCTCAACAGTGATTTAGAGCCTCAGGCTCAACATTTAATGAGCCCTATATGGGACAGTTCAGGCGCTCGGTCATAACACCGTAATAATTGAAACAATGTCACATGTGCACAACATATGCATAATTGAGTGATTAAATTGTATTGAATGTAAAGTGTGAAATGTGTAGTGATGTGAAATTGTGATATGCCTGTGTTATAAATTGTTGTGTGGTGTTGCTTAGATTGAGTGAACCATCGATGATGGTTACTTCACTGAGTTCGTAAAACTAACCAAAATTGCAACGTTGTCTTTTCAGGACCGCGAGCAGACTCCTAGCTTCAGAGGGACTTTTCCAGTCGTGTAGATTATTTTGGCGAGAAAAGGCATGGCTTACAGGTTGGTCAGCTGGGACTTTTGGGATGACCTAGATAGATCTGTTGTTTTCTTCTTTCTTATAGCATTTTGTACTAGGTTTTTGAGATTTATGTACAGACAGTGCAGGATGTCATACGTGTAAATAGTTTGATTTTGATAAATGAAATGAGGAAAAAGTTAGTTTCAAAATGATTGTGCTTTCTTTATATTGATGTTTTATTATGATGCCATGTAAAGTGAAGTAGTAATCATTCATAGCTAGCCCTTATCGTAAGATATGTACCGGAGTGACCTGCGGGCGCCCCGGTATGTACCCTGTGGTAAGGGGGTGCTACATGAAGAGCCCCTAAAATGTCAAAATAACCAAGTAGGGGATACAAGAAAGATTACAAATAAATTTATTATTATGCCGTGATCTTTTTTAGTTGTGGTCTTCTTTCAGACTTGAATATATTTTATCTCCAAATTGTTTCTTAACTTCATCTTATGTTATATTCCTTTAAGATATTAAAGGATTAATAGTAATACCTATGTTGTGTTATCATCAAAACATAGATTGAAACTTTCTATGGATTAATATTGATATTTTTGCCACATTAACATTAATTGTTACACGAGTTTGGACCAATTAAGCTCCATCTTCTTTTAATATGAAAATCATGCCTTAGTTTAAAGCCATAGTCATTTTCCCTAAGCACTATTGCTATGAGGAGTTGATGCCTTTCAAAAGAAGGGATGAAAGTTTAAGAAGGCCTCTACCTTATCATATCTAATTATAGAGTAAGTACTTACTTGTTTTACAATTTTGATTATAAATTTGAAAAGGAACTTGTTTGGCTATGTTATTTATTAAATCTTATGGCATAATATGTTGTAGACTATTTGGAAACAGACAAGTTAGCTAAGGCTAGGCAGAGTATTATATACAGAGTTTACAATTTCATTGCCTCTAGGTTGGTGCTGTTGGAAATCTGGTGTGATAGGTACTTTCATTTATTTTTAAAAAAATTACTAACATATAAATCTTTTTTCATATGAAAACTTAGTTGATAATAAGTTATGCTAATATGGCATGTTAACTAAAGGGTTAACGGTAGGATAATTTGGTAATAAATTAAAAGTTTGCATTATATTACTATTTTTAGTAGTTATGACTAGTATTACAAAACCAAGTAAAATTATTGATTAAAAATGTAATTTATCCTAGTCAAAATATCAAAATATAGATAATAGTAGGCAAACAAAGAGAACGATAAGTTAAGTTGTGACAACCTTAATTATGTCATTATCATATTTCTTAAATCAAGAACATATTTTTAATTATAAAATTGCATAAGCACATTCTTATTATTGTTAGTAAAACAAAAACACTAAAGAATTTTTAAGCTATGATTTTAAAATGAAATTAGGTGAAATCTTTCCAAAATATTAATTTATAAGATTAATTAATAGAATTGATTCTAATTTGAAAAAGAACTTAAAAAAATTACGTTATTTTAAATTATTTAGATCGATTGGAGAAATTATAATGGAGAGTGGTCTAAACTAAAAAAAGAAAGTGATATTTTAATGTTAAAATTAATTGTATAAGTTTTATTTGGAAGAGTATTTTAGCCTTAGTTATGATTCTTATTTTGTGGGTAAAGGTGTAAATAAAAAAGTGTGAGATAATAATCATGTTTGAGTTTGAGGTGAATGATTATTAAGAGATGCTCAATATTTTATAATTTGGCCTCCAATGATTTATGGTTTGAAAGACTTAATGATCAATGATTTGATGATTCTTCACTCTTAAAGCTTGATATGAGAAATTATTGCAAGAATTATTTTCTATGAAGATTGTAACTAATGTTTTCTATATTTTTGTTACTAGAAATAGAGAAGATCAACTTATATAACACTTTAGTGAAGCTACATATGCAATATTAAATTTGATCATTATGTTGCTCGTAATATGGTGGCCTATGAAGAGAACTTGAGGCTAAACCTGAATTGGTCTCGTTTTTGGATTCTAGATATTCCTACTATAGTTGAACACTTTATATTAAAAGTTGCTTTGTCATAGAAAAATTGAAGATATATGTCATATCTTTTTTCGATGTTTGGGTATACAACAAGGTCATTTTGATGCATGCTTTATGTTGAACTTTAATGAGATTGTTGGTTCTAAATCGATCTTTAGGTAGAATACCGTCACCTATTTTTGAATTAATTCTCTTTGGAAAAATGATAAAACTTCATTTCAATTCTTCACAAACTAGTCTTTAGTTTTTAAAATAATAGAATTAAACTTGGGCAGACAGAAAGTATGGTCAATATTTAGCTCACTCGCATATTTCAAGGACTTATTGATAAGTTCTAACATATAATGTCTTGAAATATATTGTGCATGCTACAACTTTTTTGGTTGATTCTAGAATGAATGTTGATGTTGTTATTAAAAAACACTTTTGATCTTGCCCCAATTCTAGCCTCAATATCGAGTTTCAAAAGTCAAACTTCCTGCCTACCTTGGAGTTCCCATTTCATCAGCCAATCCTTCCCTTAGTGAATTCAAATGCCTCATTGATAAAATTCTAAATCGAATTAGTAGCTGGAGTCATAGAGAACTCTCCTTTATTGACAAAGCTTAATTAATTAAATATGTTCTCTTCTATGACAGTTTATTGGGGATCCCATCTTGTAATTCCTAGCTAAAATCACAAGTAGAACAACAGAATTTTCGAGAATTTCTTATGGTCAAGATGCAACATGAATACTAAAGCTGGCAAATTAAATGGACAGTATTTTTTCACCTCGTAGGCAAGGAGGACTTGGTCTCATCACTTTCAAATTGTTGAATCAAACCATCCTTACTAAGAAAGTGTGGAGATTGATCCAAGATCCACAACCTTTGTGGGTTAATTGGGTCAATGCCTATTACATCAAAGAGAAATCCATCTACTGCTTCAAAATTCCTAAGAATTCATCTACTTTGATCAAATGTGTAGGTAAGATCTGAGATAAGATCAAAACTCACCCAATTATCAACTGGGTAATAGGGAAACTCTAAAGCTTTGGTTTGATCCATGGCTCAATCAAACTATACTCTATAATCTACTTCAATTTCATATGCTCAAAGGATTCATTTCTATAAATGCTAATGTGGCTCACGGTTTAACCATTTATCGATAACTCCTAAACATAAATCCTCCCATAAGCATTTCATCACTTCTCAGTAACTTCACTTTAGCCAGACAAACTGACAGGATTTTGTGGAGGCTAACTCATTCTGATCAATTATCCACTTCTTCAGCTATAAGCATATATAGGGTGGATTATTCCCAGGTATATGAGTTTCATGTGGTCTGGACTAAGAACTTTAATCCTAGACTTGCTTACCTACTCTGGCAAGCTTTCAAAACTAAGCTTGCCGCTATGGACATAATTGGTAGTTTCCTATACATTCCTAACTAGTATCTCTCTTGTAAGAACAATTTTGAATCTCATAATCATCTCTTCTTTTCCTATACCTACTCGAATCAAATTTGGAAATTCATCATGAAAAAATGTGGAATTCACAACGCCCCTTTAATCTAGTATGATATCATAGAATGGAGTATTCAACTCGAGCTACCCTAAGAAGGCGATGTATGGTTAATACTCATAGCTCTAGCTTATCTTGTTTCAGGCATTTGGAATGAGAGGAACAATTGAATCTTTAGGTCTATTGCTTGCACACCACAATAGAAATCAATAATCATTTAAGATCAGATCAAGATGTACATATTTCTCTATAAGCACAAGCACATAACAACCACAAAATGACCTCACGGTGGAATTTATATTAACTAAACTGAAGCAATCCCAACTAAAAACCTGAGTATTACATCTTATACTTACCAACTTGCTTTAAATCTATTATAATATGATGCACACTCTTACTTAGTTAGGTTGTCTCTAGCGGTTAGTCCCCTCGAATTGTTTTTCTTTGGCTCGTTCTTCAAGCCCTGCTTCTCCTTTCCCCCTCTCTCCGTTTGATCGTCCAAAATACGTCGTATGGAGTATAGCCTGTTGATTTATGCCCTACAACCAATTGCTTTGGTTGTAGTTTAGTGACAAATTATTTAATTGCATTCTTTATCTTACACATGTTTAGTTATATATGATAAAGTTCATGGGATAATTGTACATTGCACATGAAATTATAATGAGATTATAATTATAAGATTCGTATTGCAATTATATATTATTCCTAAATGTTCCTAGTCATTGTTTTATTAAGATTGGACATTAATAGAACATAAAAAAACTAACACACGTTTTATTTTTCCTTATGAAGGGAGTAGTCGATCTCATAGGCTAAAGTATAGAGATACTTAAACAAATATATGGGTGCTTACTAGAGAACAAGTTTACTGAACAGACTCGATATGAGAAATCCATTTGGAACATTACTTGTATGTCTATAGAATTCTCATTGTGATGATTGTACAAGTGATCCTTTGACTTGAGGTTATCAAAGTTATCTTGTATGGGGATTGCTATGTTTTGATATTACTTATGATCTATTTAATCATAGGTCATTTAATCGGTGGTTATCGGATGTAGCATGAACTATATGAAGATAGTTGAATGACTAAGATAGGATTCATCACCCTAAAGTAATTAGGGAGAATGTTTTGTTATTCTCAATTATTATTAATTCAAGAAATCCTTGGCCAAGGTGAAATCATATTTTGTAAATAGTTTCCAAATTTCATTAATTGAATTGATAGCTAATGGCAGAAAAATAAGATGATTAGACTCAAAATAGAGTAGAAATTAATTTCAAGCTCTATATTTAATCGGACATTGTATGATGAAAGGATTGAATTATACAGAAAAATTATACACGAAAAGATTAGTCAAATCCACTTTGACATTCCTAAATATTTGGGTGGTCATAATGCGTTGCTAGACGCCAATCTTGCACTATGATTATAAATTGTTTAATTGGAGAATTAAAGATAAATTAAAAGAAATTTTAATTTATCTAATTTTAATTATGAATTAAAATTAAATTTTATAATAATTGCCAACATATTTGGAAACCTAATGAGTCTAACATATAGAATGAGTTAAAGAGAACAAAACTAATTTGATCAAATTGGACTTGATTGCAAAGTTTGATAAACTTTATGATTAAATATGCGATATTTAATAAATAAAGATCAATATGAGATATTGAATCTTATATGGGCATAACTGATATTTAATTAGAATTATTTGTAATTCAAATTAAAGTTTAATTGAAATTAGAATTTAATTTCAATTAAATTACTAAAATGTCCAAAGCTTATTATAAATAAGCTTAGCCTCTGTTTAGTTGAGCTTATATCAGTAGAGCTTTTTTCTTTAGAGTTTTTTCTAAGAAGTTAGTTGACTGTTTAGCTATCATTTAAAAACGAGCTTTTTTGAAAGAGCTTCGTACAATTTTATGTTTGACAACATAAAAATAAAAAGTACTTTTAATTTTAACTATATTTTATTTTGTAATAAAAATTATTTATGCATATAAATATTATTTAAAGTATATTAAACAATATACAAGACACAATATATTAATTATTATATAATTTTAAACCATATGAATAATAAATGAAAATATATCTAATCAAATACTTTATATAGATTATAACATAATTAAATTAATATCAAAAATAAATATTAAAATATATAAAAAATCAAATAATATTATATAAATCTCAAAATAAATATTTAAGTTGAGTAAATAGTTCAATACATAATAAACGGAAAGATGAGTTTGTGAGTATTGTGCATAAGTGCAAAAGGGAGTACAAAATAGACTTATTAATTGATATGAAAAATCTACCCAAAAAGCTATTTGAAAGGTTTTTTGAAAAGCTTTAAATTTGAGCATTTTAAAAAGTTGAATTTTGGAAAAAGTGATATATATTAAAGAATTAATTTTTTTATTTTACAATCAAACAACCATTTTTTAAAGAAAAAGACTTTTGTGGTAGAGAAAAGTACTTATTTACCTTCCAAAAGTGCATCCAAATAGACACTAATTATATTTGAATCTTCGAATTCAAAATTAAAATTGAATTATGCCAATATGACTTGATCCGTTACTTTTTGGTTGAGCTCTATTAAACCAAAATTTAAGTTTAAGTTTAAGTTCAAGTTTAAATTAAATTAAATTAAAAATGAATTATTTACTTTGAATCAAATCTAACCTTGACTAATTTACTATTGGTAACTTATAATTTGCAATTTTAAACGAAATCAACTTATTTTTATTAACTTAAATACGAATTATTTACTTTGAATCAGATCGAACCTGACTAATTTATCATTGGTAACTTAAAAGGTGCAGTTTTAAACCTTAACTTACCTGAATTTCTGAAACTTTCTTCCTATCAATTATTGAATTTCAACTAACTAATTGCTTGGTTTAATCATATATATAATGATCAGTTTTAAAAAAAATCATATATATAATGGCCACTATACCTATCCAACTTGAGAAATCTGCCTCTGCAATTTTTAATTTAATGGCATGAAAAATAAAATAAAAAAGTTGTTGAGTGATTTATTGGGAGCTAGGTTGTGAAATTGATTTGGTCGGTTTCCTATTAGGACCCAACAACTTATAGATTGTCCTACCTATTCCTTATTTAAGAACAACAAACACTCTTTGTCTGCTCATTTGTTCATATTTTTTAACAACAAACGTTCATAGCTCATTTAGTTGAGTCAAACTTAATCAATATTTAGTGTTAAAGATGAAGAAAAAGTAAAAATTTTATATTATTTTAATAAATATCATGACCTACATAATAATTCACTTAATAATATTGTAAGTTGATTTAAATAAACTTGACAAATCGTTTCTTTCTTTCTTTTTTTGGTTATATAAAACTTTTTAGGACCTTTTTATTTTTATTTGTAATTTTAGTTCTTCGTTTTTATTTTTAAATTCAGAAAATATGTTTGTTTTAGTTTCTTTCAGTTTTCAAATTTTATGAAAATTATAAAAGTGATTTTTTTTAATTTTCTGTTTCTACTTTTTCAATCTGATTTATTGTCAACTAAATATATATTAGTTAATGATTTGATATATTAATTATTAATAAAATTAGGATATATTTAATTTAATTCAATAATTTATTTAATTTTATAATAAAATAAAACTAATTTAACAATTATTAATATATATAATTGAATTTAAAATATCTTAAAGTATATAAATTTAAAATAAAGTTAATTTAATAACTAAAATATATTTAAAATAAATATTAAATATTAAATATTATTTTAATAAAATTTTTATTAATAATAATGTATAAAAGATTATAATAAATTTATTTAATTAAAATTAATTTATCTTTAAATTTTATGATCTAATATGTTATTATTATCAGTAATAAAAATAGAACTACAATATTTTTAACAATCAAATATGTTTTTGAAGCGGTCTGTTTTTGTTAGGATATTTCAATTGCTTAATTTTGTTTACACATTTATGTAGATCATACATAAATGTATGGATGAGATTTAATCAAATATGGTAAGAACTGATTAACCAGAATAGAAGATTTGATTCTAAAATTTTGTGGTTTGTAAATAGGCTAGCCATCTATAATTCATAATAAATTAAAAATAGAAATATTATTATTTTAATTATTTTTAAATTATAATTTTTTATAACACAGGGATCATTAATAACCATATTACCAATCATAAGTCACATACCATTTTTTAAGGAAATATTTTATAGGCAATTATTGGTATTCATTTACAGTTTATAAATAGTAATTTTATTACAGTTATTTTCAAAAAAAAATTATTACAGTTATTTTTTACTTATTTAATTAGTTATTTTATTTTATTATTTTATTTAACATATATAGACATGCCCATTTGTAATTTTACAGTATTTTTATGACATATTGCATGTAAGTTCATCGAAAATAACGGTTTTATTAAATAGAGATAAGGTTGCATACTATTGAATCTCATCAGACCTTGCACTTTTGCAAAATTTCAACTAATGATGAAGTAAAACATAATATTTTAATAAAATAAATTTTATTTATTAAAGTTGATTATAGATGACCACCAAATAATTAGCCATGCAGTTAAGTCTCTTTCCTTTTATTTTTTTCAGCGATTAAAAATTCAATCAATTTGGTCTTTTTTTCAACGATTAAAAATTTAATCAGTAATTTTCGTAAATTATAAGTTTTATAAATTAAAATAAATCAATTAATTTTTATTTAATAATATTTTTTAATTGAACTTTAAATTTTTATCTAGGTATGAACAATTTCTTTTAATTAATTTTCAAATTCTTTAATTTTATTTAATATTTATCAGATTTTATGACAGTCTAATATCAATTGAACCTTTTAAATCTTAAATCTTTCGTCATCTCAATTAAATTTTAGTCCAATTTTTTAAAACATTTGAATTTCCTACCTTGTTCCCAGGAAGGAACATCAGATCAAGCACAGATAAAACGTGGGTCGAAATTTAAATGAGCAAGTTGCATGTTGAGATGCAAACTAATCTACAAGAAACTTAGAAAACGATTAACGCGAAAGGGAAAGGAAAAGAACTACTTTGATTAAAACATAAAGAAGAAGACAAGCAATTGATCAAAGTTGAAAACCAGGAAACCTGTCAGTCCTCCTGTTTTCTTGTACCCAGGAAACCTGTTAGTCCTCCTGTTTTCTTGTACGCTGCCTAATCTTAACTATTAAACGTTATGCAGGTTAACCGGATCCAGTACCTAACTACCATGAAATAGAAATAACGTAGGGCCGCCATAGGCGCTGGATACAAGCAAGAACCCTCTGAAAGTGACATTACCCTCTCCAGGCACGAGGAAATTAAGAACGAAGTCTTAAGTCTCCTCCAGGATTAAGAATAAAAAAAAGGTCAAAACCACTACACCGGCAGATTACAGACATGAAGAAGGGGTCAACGTACCAGATTTTTGGTTGCTAATTACTTGGAACTTTCATATCTTCCGAAAACAATATGACATCCCACGTAAAAAAGGTGGTTGTCAGGACATGACACTATTTAATATTTATAAGAACAAGATTATTAATCAACTTGTATTGTATTTAGTTATTTATAAATATTTAATTTTTTAAAGTTAAATTGAAATTATTTGATAGGTCATTTTTATTAAAATAAATCCGAATAATAATATTATACTGACAATAAAAATAGAAAGTGACATTATTTGTTTTAATAAAGTTTAATAAAGATATAGTATTAGCAAAAAGTTGGTAAGCGATTTAAGAAGTCTTTAATTTTATTTTATATTAAAAATTGTTGATAAAGACGTAAAAGATTTTTAAACGGAGATTATGACATTTCATGTGAAAAACGAGTATGCTAATTAACTCATAATTAATTATTTTTGGATTTAATATTCATTCAAACCTAAATCATAATTTGTTGTTACTACATTATTTATTATTACATCTTCTATGGCTCTATTGGAATCCATTTTGAACTCCAATCTACCAAATCGAAGGTTAAACCGTTAAGATAAGAGATTTAACGTTTAAGGATATAAATGATGTTAAAGTATTATAAAACTGGCTAAGGGTTAAATAAAATTTAAAATTTTGAAATATGACTGAAAAATTAAAAATTTTCTTATCTATCAAAAAATTTAATTTTAATTGAAAAAAGTTGTTAAATAAACATTAATTAAATTATAAGAACTTATTATTTACAAAAATTGACCGATTAATAACAATAATTATTATAATAAATCGAACGGAAAAGTTGAAAACAAAACTAAAAAATTAGACGGTTCAAGATTTTTACGATTGAACTAGCTAAGTTTTTAAATTATTATTTTCAAGTAAAATATTCCAAGAATAAAAATAAACAAGTCAAATTTTTAATCCGATTTTGACGATTCTCAGCGTTAACTACCAAGAGGAAGCACAAACCAAAAAACATATCACGTTCTTCCCCATGTCAGACTTGGCTTAGCTATTTAAACTTCCGTTGTTGTAGCTAAACTACTTGCACATTCCTTAGTAAGTTCTTCAACCTTCTCGTTCTCTAACCATGGCAGAGTTTTCCCATTTTTTTTCTGCCCTCTACCTCATCGTTAACATCTTCTTCAAGCTCATACTCCTCGAGCTAATGCTTCTGGTCCGGTCCTTACTCATCAGAAACAGCACTTCAAGCGCCGATAAGCACACGATCAACACAACCCTTTACCTGAAGCTGATAGAGAAGGAAAACCCGACAGTTCGTTACACGGAGAAGGTCTGTGAGGGGTTGACGGAATGTGCAGTGTGTTTGAGTTTGTTTTGCGAAGGAGAAAGCGTGAGGAAACTGAGATGCGACCACGCGTACCACAAGGACTGCATGGACAAATGGTTGCAGCAGCTATGCGTGGCGGCGGCGACGTGTCCGGTTTGTCGGAAAAAGATCTTGCCGGATGAGATTGTTGACAGTTATCGTCGGCTGAGAAAGAAAGTAGAGTGCGATGGGATTCACGAGCATACCATTCTCTTGTTATCCGCATTACGCGGTGATAGCTTACTTAGGTTTTTTTAACTTCTACCAAATTTTATTCAATTATTCTACATTCTTTTACTTAATTTTGATTATTATATTCTCTATGGTATATTGTATACCTCTTGAATTAATTATTTATTAATCAAATATTTTAAGTATTGTGGTTATGATTTAAAATAAAATAGAAAATAAATTTTAATTTATCGTGCTGTGGTTATAATTTAAAGATCGGACCAAACCAACTAATTCAACTAAAATAAATACAAACCGACCTAATTTTTGATCCAATTTATATCATATAATCCTTATGACAAAAAAATCAATCAAATACTTAATAAATCAGCCGGTTTCAATTAAAAAATGACTTTTTTTTTTTGACAAATATGTTAAAATAAAACTAAACATCTTTTTAGTAAGTGGCACTCACCATCCTCTTTTGAGCATGTGAGACCTTACGGCAATCTACATTTCATTCTATTATAAACCTTACGTCTAATTACTGAATCCGGTCTTGCTCATTGTAATCCTCGTACATATCTGGCAGTCTCGTATTATTTATGATTATAATTTTATAAATGATATATTTTAATTAATGATAAGGATAGAAATTTGAACAATCAACCTATTTTTATTAATATCAAATCCAACTAACATCCTTTGGTCCCATATACACAGGGACGTAGCCACTCTTGGCCAGTGGGGCACTGGCCCGACGAAAATTTAAAAAAAGTTATTTTTTAATTTTTTAATTTTTTTTCTATATAAAAATATAATTTTTAGGATTTGGGCCCCTCAAGATTTTTAAAAAAATTATTTTGAGCCCCCTATATTTTTTGGCTGGCTACGTCCCTGCATATACATAAGGGATAAAAAGTTTTTTTTTAAAATGGAAGAACCCTCAATTATTATTATTTAAATACGTATTAAGTAAAATTTTAAATTGACGTAATAATTTACAAATTATGTTAATTAGATATTTCATACTAAACAAGTCTTATATAACAGACTCAAACGTACGAATTTTACACTAAGGAGGTGCTTGTCTGGAGATAATGAGAAGAAATGTATAAATATGGAATGAAAACTTATGTTTGGTATTAATAGGGATAATACTTTCATTCCTCTATTTTCAGTAATATTTTATACCTGTAGATTACTAAAGGAATGAGATTCATTGTTAGCTATACTTCATTCTCATTTCTTACCATATTCATTTTTATTCTTATTTTCGTTACCCTTTTTACCCAAATGCACTTAAATAAGCCCTACGACGGAGTCGAACACGCGAAAGAACCTAAAGACATAATCCTATGACCCTCGCAAAAAGATATTTTGTTAGAACTTAGCCGCCACGTTCAAAAGTACCTTTTGTGGGACAAATGTTCAAAGTGCACAGGCCCACGGGTGACGGTTTACATCAACTTTGCATGAGTAAAGGTACTTTTTTTTCTTATGTATTACATCAATTTAGGATTGGAGCAGGAGTTAAATTTAATTAAATAATTTATTTAAAATATGTAATTTGTAAATTATTATATATATTTAATAAAAGTTAAAAAGCAAATTAACCAATTAATTTAATTAAATATAATAATAAATTAGATTGAATTCAAGTTAGATTAAATCTCAAACTCAATATTTTACTTAATTAGTTCTTTTTTCTTAATTGCCACGAAATATTTTAAGAAGATCTAAATTATAAAAAGGTATCTTTAAACCATTTATACTCAGAATTAATTAATTTTTTAATAATCAACTCAACTAATAAATTTATGAAGTAACGGATAATTGATAAATAACATAGTTTTTATTACAATTAACTAATTTTAATTTCATTTTATTAAATTTTATTTTTACATTTATATAAAATCTGCATAAATATGTGCACCAAATTAAAAGAAACATGTTAAAACACCAACAAAGAAACAAATGCTACAACTCATGAATTTAATAATTCAAGTAGACAGGATTAAATCTCTTGCTTTGATTATAATATTTCTATTATTAAATTTTATTAAATATAAAGATCAATGACCTCGCGGGGAACGACATGTCACTTTCAACTATTAAGCCTGACGGTGGATCAGAACAGAAGATTGACAAACTAATTAATCAGTCCCAATTCCCAAACATTAGATTACCAAACCACAAATCTTCTTCCATGGAATGTACTAATGAACCTGAAATTTGTAATATATATATGCATTAAGGATAATCTAAGTCTATTTACATATATATCAGATCATATCAAGAAGACAGACACAGAAAGTGATGAATCACGTCACTTCACTCGACCTTAAAAACTCAAGAACTAGGAGAGAAGACGCCATTAGAAGCAGCAGTAGATATTTGGGACTTGGGTTCCAAAACCAACTTGGAAAACTCCAAACTTTTGCGGAGAAGAAGACTGCCATTGTTGCTGTTAATCTTGTTTCTGACCCTCTGAGCTACGAGAGAAGCACAAGTAACAACCCAGCTAGCATCATCATCAGCAGCCTTTGGTGAGTTCTTCACTCTCTTTTCGTACTCTTCTGCAACCAATATAGCAATATCAGCCATGGAGGATGCTGTGTATTAAAGCTTTTGTGTGTGCGATGATCTCCGACGAGTACCACACCTGAGGAGGAAATTATTTATAGGTGAAGATCATAGAAATGGATAAGGTTGACAGGTGGGTGCTTAGGTTCTGAGTCTTGTGACGATTATTGTATAGTATAGTTGTTGGCAGTTTCTTGTGTTCTCTTTATGCCGCGGTATTGGGGGTTTGTCGGTTTTTGGACAAGACATGGTGCTTCGCCTCGACTCCGATGGAATCCTAGAAGACATTATTATAATATTAAGTGATACACATTAATTACAATTTAAACTTTTTTTAATTTTAAAAAAGATATACATTAATTGCAATTTATGAATTTTTAATTTAGAGAATTCAGAAATTGCTGTTTTTGTAAGACTTTAAGGAGAAAAGATATTTGTTTTTAGCATTATTGAGTGATGCCAAGCAACTTAGTTTTTTTTTGTTGCCCACGAGATATTTTAAAATGGCCTCAATTATGGGAAGATATTTTTAAATTATCTATACCTAAATCAATTCTTGTTCGAACCGAATAAGTCCTTTACGAAAGATAAAACTCTGATCCCAAATTTTAAACAGCTATATATATATAAAGGAGTTTTAATATAAGTAAAGCATCCCCAAGTACAGACCAAGACTCGAATCTTAAATCTATAAATGGCGTTGTCATGCGTGGCTTTTAGCATTAAAGTAATGCGTCTACCACCGAAAACAGGTCAGAAAAGGTTGGCCTGATGGTTTACAAGCTTTATGCCATGTGCATGTGGAGCTTTCCAGGAATTGACAAGCTTAAAAGGTTCATGTGATGTATGTACCATTCGTGGGAAGAACACATCAAAGGACTTGAAACATATCAGGGAGCAGACAAATTACCCACCCTGTCGCTCTAAACATAGTGAGGAAGCTTGGTATTTGTCTAAATATGTCTAAGAACCTACCTCACACCACCGTCTTGATAGAAAATGGCGTGTCCATGTAATGCTCATCTGCAACAATGGTAAGGAGTACAGAAGCTAAAGCAAGAAATTGTCTCTCTCAACTATGCCGAGGATTTTACTGCAGCCGGCAATTCCGACCACATGAGGGCAGGCTATCGTCACTTGTTCAACTATGGAATCACCTGCTAATCTGTTCTTCCAATATTTCACATCTATTTCCAGAGTTACACAAAACACCTGGAATGTGGAAATTCCACTCGATCGTTAAGGTATCTGTTGATCACTAGAAGTATAGTTTCATGTGATTTCTGGGGCATTCTTTCTTCGATCACGATATTGAAGAAAAGACTTCACTTTAAATTCATCTTGCAAGAAATATGATTTTTATTCAAGGAATAAACGGAACAGATGAAAGGAAATTACTTCACTAAAATCAATTGAAACAGAAAAACATTTATTGAAATGGATAAACAAGAACGTGACACCCACAAAACAGAAAAACATTTATTGAAATGGATAAACAAGAAAGTGACACCCACAAAGTTAGCATCTAGTACATCACATGTTCTGTTCGTTCTTGTTACAACGTGAAATTAATTATACAAACTTCTTCTTTTGTTAGCTGTTTCGGGATATCGCAAGAAACTTAAATAATGACAGTACTTGGTTTTGATAGATGATCAATCACCTCGGAGGGGCCTTGGATATTTCCTTAAATTGCATAGATATTTTTATAATAGAAGTAAAAGTCAAAAGCTCGCATCATAGACTGACCTACTAAATTAGAAATGGCCAGTCAATTCCTATATAGCATGTTATTCCTGTGATCCGTGATGTCACCCCTTACACTCATAGAAGGCCTAGATTTTTCAGCTGCTGAATATGTTCAGGTGGGAGAGGAGGGGGAGACCAATCAGATCCATTCGTTTCACTGTCAACATCCTCGACTACATATTCCTGACAGAGAATATCAGAACTATTTCAGAACAAAATAAAGTCAAGGTACACAACTCTTCTAACAAAAGCAAAATGTCAAATGGATCACCTATCATGTTTGTTACATATCAAAAATTCCTATTATCCTCTAAAGCCCACATTGAACAGACAACTACCAGAACTGGACCATCCCCTCTCCAACATCACACTACTACCCAAAATGTCAAAATTGTAGTACAGAAACACCTTGGATACAATGATCACAAATACGACTGATGACACCCAAAACATTTCATGTGCTAGGCCAGGTTCAAAGGCACCTGGCATGTCTCTGGTGTAAAGCTAAAGTAGGTACATATATGACCATGGACAGGATAATCATTCCTAAAGAACTTAACTATTGGAGTGATTCCTGTGCAAATTAGGTTTAAACATAGATTCAACATAGGACTACATTTAGCATTCTGAAATAATCAGATAACAGGTTATGCCACAGACCTTGGTTAGCATCCTCTTTGCAAGTATGTGATAATGTCGCTGCCAAATTCGTTGTCCAACCATTGTAGCCACCAAAACGCTGTAAAATATGCCAATTACAGTAAATAGTCCCAGCACGACCAATGCCAATATAAACAATAACGGTAGGCCTGCTTCACCAGCACCTCCCAAGCAACCACATTCACCAGCTGCACTTGCACAACTTTCAAAGCAAGTGGTACAATCAGTCCACATACAGAGTGTGCCAGGTAAATGGCAGTCTGCACACATTCTGCACAAAGGAAAAAGCGTCTGTAACTTATTATAACACCAAGCTTTATTTAATCCAGCACCAAAGCATATATAAGCTATGATAACACCAAGTGTATGTGGTTAATGGACTTTACTTAAGAAACATGGAGTTAGAAATTTGGGTATGGCAATAAACCAAGTTATGAAAACTACTCTTAATTTGAGTTTGCAACTCAGCCCTTTTATAGATGAAAAAAACTTAGTAATACAAATAAAGAAAAACCAGAAACTGCCACATGTATGTTGTTATCGTATAGAAGTACCTAAATTGAACAATTACTCCATCTAGTGAGTTACAATATCCCCAGGAACTGCAATTATGTTCTTCACACAATTCATTATAGCATAGAAGCTTAAGATCTGCTAATAACTAGTAAGAAATATTCTATATCGAGAAGCTTTCCTCATCTTAATGTGAGATGACAGCATGGTTGACATTGTTGTTGACTTTTTAATCTCAACCCAACCAAGAGGGTGCAAATAAAGAATATGATAGCAAAGACATGCATGAATGTATCAAAGTAGGAAAATGTGTGGAAGGATCATAAAACATGAAGCCCTCAATTTATAGATTCAATCTCAACCCAAAAGACCAAGACAGATCTACCTAAGTTCTTGAAGCCACAATGATTATGATATACCAGCATATCCTACATATAGCATGAATAGACAGCAGATCATACCCGGGATGACAACAACAAAGACATAATTCTCTACAAGGCTGCGCCAAATCATTCCGCACTCTTCGATCATAACAAGTAATGAAGCATCCAGATAGGCCCAACAATGCAAAGAACAATAGAGCTCCTGCACAAAAGATCCATCTAAAGTTAAGAAACAGTACATGAAATACAATTTCCAAATCAAATGCCTCTTGCATCCATTTAGATCAATTCGAAAAGGCAACAACCAAATGCAACTTTGTATGATTGATTCATTTCAAATATGCAGAAATACACATGGAATGTTCAATTATGTGTTAGCAAAAAAAGAAGTCCAATTAACCATTTACATACAGAAGCATAACAACTTTTGCAATCACACAAAGTAAACAACTAGGAACAGTCAGCCCTTGCAGTCAGTTCAAAGTGAGAAACTACTGCTTAACCCTATATCATATTATCCACAGACAAGAGATGCTCAAACATACTGTGGCAAAGAGGAAACTTTGTGACACACTGCATAACCTTACAAGAAAATTCCAATCAATATATCATCCAGTCAGTCTGCTAAACCATCAAAATGGCCAATCCGTACAATTTAGGAAAGAAGGGGGAAATCTCATTTATGGCTAGAAACAAACAATACTGCAATCAATATGAATAGAAGAGGATAGTGTCGTCTGCCAGAGTAATGCAAAAGCTATCATGAATTTCATGTCAGGCCTTGACATTTTACCACATATGTAGTAGAAGCTAAGTTCACTGTCAAATCCCCAAGCAAGACGAAGCCAGGAGTTTTGATACCTATCAATTAGACACACTAAATATGCCAGTGAAGAGATTACCTGCAGATGGTGAGTAATAACAGTGAGAATTCTTGTAATTAAAAATAGAAATATCAAGGAAACTACGAAGGGAATTAATTACATACAAGCTGAACAGCCAGAAATATAAAGACAATGTCCCTGGTCACAAAGAATCGGAATTTCAGAGTCCGCCATTTTCTGTCAGCAGCAACATGAACTCTCAAATGGTAAGGGGCCTTGCAGGTTGTGCAATGAGCAAATGCAAATCCTTCCTACAGAAACCAAAACGAAATCAACGCCAAAATGAGGCTCTCCTGAAGAAACCCATGTTAACTTGACTCACACTTTCTGCAACAATCCTGTCACATGCGTCTAATTCAATTAATAAATCACAGAGTCAATAACATGGAAATGGAATCATACCCTTACAGCCCGCCAATGGTCCAAGCATTCCCGATGAACATATTTTGATGTCCCTTTGCATTTACATGGTGCAATAAAATCCCTCCCTAAAATAACCAATAATAGATCAAAGGCAAATATTGATAGCCCGACTCAATGCACCCAAACTCTAATGCTGCTCACAAGGTATCTAAGAAACCAAAATATAAATCAATAAGATATCAGATATCATTTAAAATACAAGACATTGCTAAACACTTAACTCTCAACTTAGATCAATTCTGCTCACTTTCAATTCAATTATCGTTGCCACCAATAGCAGACAAAGTAAAAGGACTAGGCTAGACAAATCATAAGTGAACCAAAAATCTATCTTATGAGTCAGTTTCACTACAAAATTCTACTTTTCCAACAGAAAATAAAGAAACAAACGAAGCATACACTATCACAGAGGCATAAAAAATGTAAAATTTAAAAAAAAATTCACGCAATACCCCGATAATTTGTTCAACAACCAAGGACCACGTCAAAAAAAGGCAACAGATTGCCAATAGAAACAAGAGTGTGAATTCTTCAAAATTGGGGAAATTAGAGGGTTTAGGTCAAAAACTACCGTCAGTTTCGAGGCATATACGGCACTGAATCTGTTCGCCGGGGCCGGCCTCGAGGTCGATCTCGCTAGGCTCGATGATTGGGGTCACCGGCACAAGAGGCGAAGGGTCTGCGTTATCGGCCATCAGAACAAGATTTGGGAGAAACGGATTTGCAAGCCGATGATTACGATCATTAAATTTCTGAAATCTTTGTTTAATCAAAACAAAGTCTCAGTTAATTTTAAGACTTTCTTCTCCCTTCTCAGTCTCTTGTATGGTCTGTGAAGGGTCCACTTGCGTCGGTTAGGTTTCGGTTTTATAGTTTTTTTTCTTCTTCTTTTAAATTCAAAATACTAAATATATAAATAATTATTAGGGGTTAATCAATTTTTCTTTAAAAAATATGTCAATTTTCATAAGATTTTCTTTTACAAAAATATATTTATTATATAATATTTGTTTAATATCATTTTTTATTAAATATAAGTAACTAACTCAACGCACAAAATTCTCTACTTAACAAGATCCGAAGAGAATTATAATATACACAATTTTTTATATATTTTTCTCAAAAAAAATTGTTTCTATGGCTTGAACGTATAATCTTATGATCACAAAGAAATAACTTTACTACCTGTTCCTAGGCGTAAAGTTGTTCCTAGGCTTAACTTCATTATCTTTTCATAATTATTTTTTATTAAATATCCTCATTTAAAATCAAAACTACCTTAAAAAAAATAAAAGATTCTCATGAGGTAACCTAGCGGTAGAAAGGAGGAGAAGATTGTGTGAAGGTTGTGGATTCGAGCTCTGAAAGGAGTAACCTTTATTTAAGGTAATGTAATCCTCCTAATGATGACCCATTTTTTAGAAATAGGTACCTCAAATACTATCTAAGATCAGACCTGAATTTACCTATCTATGAGTCTGAGTGAGTGGCTCATAAGTCCCAGGATAATTGGGCAAAGCACGAAACCTGAGTTATAAAAAAAAACTACCTTAAAAAAATGTATCTTTTAGTTTCTTTCTAAAGGAAAATATTTACATTAACTTTTAATTTTTATTATAAATTAATACTTTAAATTTTGATTTTATAAAATATAATTAAATATCCTTTTTTTAAGAAACAGAAGAACCCGCAATCTCTATACTTTATATGCGCACTGAATAAACCTCTTGATTACTGTAATAATCGACAAATTATGCCAACCGAGTATTTTGTACTAAACAAATCTTGTACGACAAGCTCAATAAAAAAACGTAAATAGAAGAATTCGAAAATACTAGCTTTTAATTGTGTATATTTCAATTCGAAAAAAAATTCTTTATTAATTAGAAATAAAATTGACTGCTTCTCGTCGACCTAACAGTGTAGTTAATGTAACATTACGTTTGAAAATTTGGGTTTGGAAATTATATTTAATTATAATTAACAAGTTTATAACTAAAAATGAAATAAGAAAATGAATGAAATGATTTATAAAGTCTAACAAGGAATTTGTGAAATTAAAATTTTAGGTAAGATTCTTAAACATCACCGAAGTACTCTAAATCATCAAAAGGAAATTACGATAACAACATCGTCCTACACAATTCTCATACTAGCAGCCTTAAGAAGGATCAGATCAGACCACATAATGTTAGATAACGAAGTCACATAAGACATTGTTGTCCAATCTTTTACTTCTTCCTCTTCTTTGGAGGCTGAAGAGATTCCTCGTCTTCATCCTCTTCCTCTTCTTCATTCTCAATTTCCTCGACTTCGTCTTCTTCCTCATCTTCACCACCATCGTCATCATCGTCATCATCTTCATCGTCTTCATCCTCATCGTCGTCGTCTTCACCATCTTCTTCGTCTTCTTCCTCCTCCTCCCCATTCTCTTCTGCCCCACCAGCTCCACCCTTTTTAGAGTTGCTTTTGTTATTGTCTTTGTTGTTGTTTGGATTCTTTTCATGGTCAGCTCCATCTTCAGATGACAAATCTTCTTCACCTTCTCCAAAGTCACCACCGTCGCCGTCATCGCCATCATCATCATCCTCATCTCCTCCTTCTGCTTCAACTGGATGATCATGGCTCTGCACTTCATCTCCCTTTGTTCTAGGTACGTGACGGAGAAGAAATGCTGTTATCGATTCCTGAAACCATGTCACACAAATGGGTTCCACAGTAGTTCACAAAAATTACAGTTGGAGCTCCATAGCAGCAGTATCTAATTAGCTAATCCAAGTTCATATTCACAAGTTATCAAACAAAGTGGCAAAAGTAAGAGGATATTATCAAACACTTGCTTATTGGAATCAAATACTCCAGAGCTTTTAGAATCGCCAGCAAGTGGAATGTCGGCTTAGTGCAAAATGGAATATGTGACTATCTCAAACTTTAGCTATACATAATTACATATATTCTTTTCCTTCTACAGGAACAAAGAACAATCTAATTTAGTTTACAAAAGCTTATTTGGATTATAAAAAATTATTGTGTAAATTCGAAAGTTTACTTAGAATTATTACATATACCTGATAATTTACCTAATTTCGTAATTAAAAATTTTTAAAAAATCCTGTATCAGTATAGCACGTGTGGGATGACAAGTGGTTCGTTTTAAAAAGATAAGAAGCATCTTTTGGGACAGAATATTCCTAAACTACTAGTTCCAGTTTCCAATCACCCTCCTATCGGAACGCGACACGTAGACAAAAGACAGTATATACCGGCCCGCGCGTGCGAACAAACTAAACTAAATCCCGGTGACTCAGAAGACGACCTTCTCCGTCTGAAAAACTTATCGTGTCCTACTTTCTATCCACCCACCGCGTACGTTAGCCTACTCTAATCCTCTCCCACCAACTAAACAAGTTGAATTTATCTTTACTTAACACCGGCGTACGTTAAGTAAAAAAAAGCCAAATATTAATTGCAAAAACAACTGAAAATATAAATCAGAAATATGTAATAATATTTATTTGGAAAAACCAAGAAAAAAGGAAACTCACCTGAGCTAAAAGCTGAGTAGCTTTGACCAAGGTGGAGACGAGCATAGTTGCAAGCACCTCCCCGGCGCACGTTAGCGCGCCATTACTTTGCGTAACTATCGTGGTACCGTGGATGGTCTCCTCCATTTGCGTGCGCTAAAAAGAGGAAACTATGGAAAAGGAAAAACCTGCGTGAGAGTGGATGACAAAGTTCTGACTGTTAGATCAGTCCCAATAAAGAACATATCAACCGTCAGATCCGAAAAGAGGAAAAAATAAGAAAAAAGGGAAAATATCGAGTTAATTGAACCTAATTTTTCAAAAATAATTTATTATGCAAATAAAAAGGTAGAAAGTGAGAATAATAAAGTAGATATTATCATTAAGAGAATAAGACAAGATACCCCTTTCAGCGACGAGAAAACTCGCCGGTGACCAGTTTTAGCAGTGAACTTCAGAGGCTATACACTTGAAAATCGGCACATTCTCACTGTTACACTAAGTTTAGAGCTACGAATTCAACGAGGAATGAATTAATTTTCCTAAAAAACTTTAAACGTCGAAGTTCTGCGAAGTAACGTAATGTTTCAAGCGATACCCGCTGAAACTCGGTCAAAAAACCCAGAAACTACAAGAGAGAGAGCTAAATATCACAGAAATCAGTCGTTAAGCTTCGAATCATTCTTTACACAAGCAACGGAGCCAGATTGAAGCAAGAGAAGAGCTAAAAACTGAGGAATCGAGACCAGGAAGAGAGAATCAGAGAGCTAAAGCGTACCGTGTGTGAAGATCCGAGCACGGAGAGAGCAGATCTGGAGGTTTCGGGGCCTAAAATCTGGAGGAACAAGCGTAGCTAGCTCCGTTCATTGTGGACCGTCGGATCGTGATTCCAAAGACACAGACACTCCAAAGATATAGAAAAATATAGCACAGATAAAGAGAAGAGAGAGAGAGAGAGAAACATAGAGCTGGGTGCGGGTGAGTGACTGACTCACTGCCCGTAATTTCTCAGTCATTATTTTGGGCAGCACGGGCAGCAACCTTCTCTTCGTTATATATATTTTTTAAGATCGCCGGTTCGAGCTGCCCGGGAAGCTAGTACAAGAGTAAAAGCCAGATGCTGTCATTTTTTTATATTCACATTTTATATTTTTCTTTCAAGTCCGTAATTAATGAGTTATTATTTATTACGGAATACGGAGTCCTTTGCATATATTATTTGACTTTGCGGACTTTAATGATAAAGTCGCTTTTGTGCTAGACGGTTATTATAATTTACGTTAGGATTGTTTTATAAATTATATAATTTAAATCACTTAAAATTTTGCCATGTAAAATAAATTTTGAGGTCGGTAATAACTAATAAGACCAAAATCCCTAAAATTAGTATTTTTTTAAATTTTCTTCATAATTAGAAAAATTTTTAAAAAGAATTATCTTCTATTTTATTTAATATTTTAAAAATCAAACTAAAAGTTAAATCGGTAAAACAAGAGATTTAAGATTTAAAAGCTTCAACCGATATTAGACTGTTATAAAACTGATCAAGAATTAGATAAAATTAAAGAATTTTGAATATAATTTAAAACATTTGCCGAATAATTTAAAGTTTAACTACTTTAACTAAAAATAAATTATTAAATAATAAGTAATTAATTTATTTTAGTTTATAAAATTTTATTAATTTAAAAAATTAACCGATTAATTAACAAACTAATCAGTTTTTAACAACAATAGTTATTAAAGTTGGTTGAACTAAAAAGTTGAAAACTGATCTGAAAAATTTGAAAAACTCAAAATTTTTACGATTAAATCAGTTAAATTTTTTAATTATTAATTTTTCCCTCAAAAATGACTTTAAAAATTGATCCTTCCTCACCTACTAAGTTGAATCAATGTTCTCTAGTAACATTAATTAAGTAGAAGTAAGCAACCAACCAAGGAAGAAAAATCATAATTTCTTAAAATCTATTTTTAGGTTCAACTAACATGATTTCTTTTTTTATTTTGTTAAAATATTACACCTTTTTTTTTCAAAGAGAGGAGTATTTATTTATCTATTTTTAAACTATGTTTGGCCTATAAGTTGATGTCATGATTACCAAGTTGTTGTAGGTGATATGCATATGAAATTAAAATACATAATTCATAAATTATTACAAGAATTGTATTTATTCAACTCATATTTTGCATTCACAAACAAAGAGTATGTTATGAAGTAAGGAAGGATGGCAATGGATCGGTACCGAAAATTTTTAAAAAATATGTGAACTTTCTTAAAAAATTTTTAAAAAAATTTAAAATCTCTCTCCCTCCCTCTTACCTCTCCTTTCCCTTTTTTTAAAAAAAGTCTTTTAATTAGTTATTTTATTTACTTCAACTTTTATCATTTATAATTTTTGTTTTTAAAATAATAATTATTATTATAAATTAAATAAGGCTTTAAAATAAAATTTTTTATTTTAATTTATTTTAATATTTTATATAACATTTATTGATAAGGTATTAATAAAAATATTCTATTTTAAAAAATAAATAATTTAAAAATTATTATTTGTAAACTAATATTTATTTTATATTTTAAATTAATTATATTTATTAATAATTATTAAATTAATTTTATAAATTAAATTAAAATTGTTATTTTTATTTATTATTACGATTTTTTGAGACAAGGTTAAAATATACAGTACAATTGTACAATATGACAATAAAATAGTTTGTATTTTTTTAAAATTCAAGGATTATTCTATAAATTTAAAAAATTACTTAAAATGATATTTTATATTGACCGATATCGATACAATACGATACAAGAACTTACTCTAATATTAAATTCGATACGGGATTCGTAACATTACATCGCAGGAAGCAAATAACGGGAACTACTAGCGAAATAGGGAGATTTTGATGCATTTTGGACCAACTAGTGCGATTCCTCTAATATTGTTCTGTTCCTGTCCATTGCTTAGAAGTTACGATGATGCTAACTTTACCCGACCGTAAATAATGTTCATACAATAGTTATGTCTCCCACACCCGAGCTTTAAGAGTACGCCGCCTCTCCTCCTTTTGTGTGCTACACATTAAAGGTAAAATACTTGATGTGTGAGCAACTTGGTGCTCAATTAGTGGATATATAAAAAGAAGATTTTCAAAATTCAGACTAAGTGGGCTGGTCCTGGTCCGGCGATAAGCTCTGAAAGCGCTGTGTTGAGAGCTTTGAATCCCCTTAACTTTTAGTCCAACGTTGGGGATGATGTACGGTCCAATCCACAAAGTCGCATTAAATTCTTAGTGAAGTTCTGTGTATGTAGCCTGGACCCTAATCAAGTTTCTAATTATTCAACAAGGTCTCAAGTTAGATTTGAGTTGAGATAAAAAGAATCAAGATTGAGTCAGACTCATTTTTATTATTGTTTTGATCATTTAGTTAATTCTCTTTCTTTATTATTATTTTATCGCTCTCTTTCTTTTCAAGTCACCCTTTCGAGGTTTCTTTGAATTGTTCAGGCTGAGAGGAGCAGCTCTGATCATTATTAGTAGCAGTATTAATCTTGGCCACTTCGAAGCCTAGGATATGCAGTCTCTTTATGTTAGTTTTTCCTAGACCTGCTAGCTACTGATTGGGTTATTTTAGCTCGGTTTTTCTCCTTGGTCCTTGTATGTTGGTCTTTCTTAGGCTTTGTTTCTTAGGTTTCTTGGTATTGCTGGAGATTGAGTTTCGGGTTACTTCTCCCTATGCTGCGGTGTCCCTTTTTTATTTAGGTTTGCCCTGAAGCCTCGCTGGTCGAGCCTCGTGCGGCATTCTCAGTGAACCTTATTGTATATATTTTTTATTATTAATTTGATTTTTTTGATTTACCAAAAAAAATTATTGATTAATTAGATATCATTCGAAAATTTATTTAGAGTATGTTATAAAAATAATGATCATAAATTATATTATTATAAAAAAGATGTAAGTATATTACACATGTATGTATATGTAATATTATATAAATCTCAAAATAAACGTGAATATGTGTTTGTGAGTATTGTGAGAATTATGTGTAAAATATAAAGATAAAAGGAATTAGAAAATAAGCTTATTAATTGATCTGAAAATCTACCTGAAAAAATGTTTTTTTAAAACTCCAAATTTGAGCTTCTTAAAAAGTTGTATTTCAACTTCCAAAAAAATCATTTTTATTAAAAAAGTTATTTTAAATTTTACAGTCAAACACTCAATTTTTTAAAAAAAAACTTTTGCGGTGAAAAAAAATATTTATTACCTTTCCAAAAGTTGAATCAAATAAGCACTAAGGAGAATAAAGTAGACTGTCTAGTTATTGAACCCAGTGTATAATATAAAATGGACTTGACAATTACTATCTTTGTTAGTACCGCAACGGGCAACTTATGGATTTAAATTCAAGTGCTTTCATTGAGCTGATTATTGGATTAGATTCAAACTTACTTGAAACTCAATTATTACAAACAAAACGATATCGTTTTGCTTATAAAAAATAGGTCTTGGATAGGTTTAAATTTGAGCTTAAAAGATGTTGTTTTATGCTTTTAATTTTAAAAAATTAGCAGAGCAGACTCATTGTCATCCTTAATCTTTGTTTCTTACCTTGTTTTGAAGCCTGAATTAAAATTTTTCTCTTAGACCAAGTAGCCTAATATATAAAAAAGGGTCCAAGTCAGTCGTATAACCTTTCTAGATTCATATAAATCCTCAAACTTTTATTTTGCAAATCTTACCAAATTGTTAACACGATGGACATGAAGTTTTTTTTGGAAACGAAAACCCGCAGCTACTATATTTTGGATGTGTATTGGATAAACCTCTAAATTGATACAATAGTCTGCAAATTACGCTAATTAGATACTCTGTACTAGGCAAATCTTATATGAGAAATTATAAAGATTAAAAATTAAAGACTTATATATACATAGGTCTCGTTTGATCACCGGCAATAAAAGAATCATAATAAAAATAGAAAATGAGAATTAGAACAAAAATATTATGTGTGTCTAACTTGTAATCAATAAGAATAAAGGTTAAAGAGTTAATATTTATAGTAATATTTGATATCAAATATTATAAATAATAATGAGAATTTTTTTACTCATATTTAATTATTATAAGATTTATTATGTAAATAAATAATCAAAATAATTTTCAATAACTTATAAAATTATTATTTTAAAAAAACTATGAATGATTTTTATGATAAAAAATAAAACTGTAATAATTGTTAAAAATATAATATAAAATTTTAAAAATTATAATATTATGATTTCAACTAATATCTTCATAATATCCTTATAATATTTTGATAATAACTCAATAATATTATTTGTCACTTATTTTTTATATTTGCTTCTTTATATAAACGTTTGTTGGTACCGCTGTTTTTACAACGCCTTTATCCATCGGTTAATTTCGTTACCAACATAATTCAAAAATTTTCAATTGGTAATATCCGTCACTAAATTATATATTTTTTAGTGTTAGTTAAGAATAAAAGTTTTAAAATTATGTAGAATTTATTTCAATTTTGTGGTTTCCTATTTTATCCATTCCCATTAACCAAATAAATAAAAATAAAGGAATAAACGTTGTATTTTCTTTTTTTTCTTCTTTATTATTAATTACCAAACAAAAAGTTAGAATAAAAATTCAAGGAATAATTTATACTTTTTTGCCAATATCCTAAAAACTTTTAAGTCGATAGTGGATAATCACACCTTAAAAGCAAACCTACATTTTGGACATAATCTATGGAAGAATCGAAAAGACTAAGCACTCATATCTAGAACATATTAAAAAGTTTGATCACTTTACACCTAAGTGGATATGAATCGTGTGCGTAGAGAGTTGTCTTCATTGTTATATAAGCTTAAAGGGCATAAACAAGACTCTTTATTCTTCTCTCTTTTCAGGCATTAACCCTGCTAGTATTCTTGAATCTTAAATACTTTAAATGTCCGTTTGGATGAATTTTTGAAAGATTAATAAAATTTTTTCTATTACGAAAGCCTTTTTTAAGAAAAATAGGTGTTTGACTGTAAAATAAAAAATACTTCTTTAATAGGTATGATTTTTTTGACAGCCAAAATATAGCTTTTTAAGAAGCTCAAATTTGAAGCTTCTAAAAAAAGTATTTCAAATGATTTTTTAAGTAAATTTTTCATATCAATTAATGAGCCTATTTTTACTCTCTTTTATCTTTTTGTTGTACACATAATTTTCACAATACACACAAACTCATCTTTTCGTTTATTATGTATTTAACTATTTGTTCAACTTGAATATTTATTTTGAGATTTATATAATATTATTTGGCTTTTTATATGATTTAATATTTATTTTTATATTAGTTTTACCATATAAAAGATCTGGTTAAATGTATTTTCATTTATGTTTTTTATGGTTTAAAATTATATAATAATTAATATATTGTGCTTTGCATATTGTTTAATATACTTTAAACAATATTTATATGCATAAATAATTTTTATTACAAAATAAAATATAGTTAAAATTAAAAGTATTTTTTATTTTTATATTGTCAAACAGTCTACTGTATAAAGCATTTTCAAAAAATACGTTCATTTTTAAATAACAGTCAAACATTCAACTGACTTCTTAGACAAGATCTACAGAAAAAAAAAATTCTACTGATATAAGTCTAACCAAACAGAGACTAAGTTTGAATTATATTAAGTTATATATTTAAAAGTGTTTGATTTTTTTTATTTTTCTTATAATTAGTGATAAGCCTGTTGAATTTAAGAGATTCGAACTTGAATCTATTTTTAATTCAAATTTAATTAAATTAAATTTAATATATTAATCTATTTTGACGTAATTAATTTATAATAATTCGAATCCTTTAAATTTATTGATCATTTTAATTAGCCACTTTATAGCTCACCATCTTTGCCTAAATATGAGCAAAGTTGATGCTTACTTTAGACTTTAGTTAGCAAAGTTCTATATCAATACTCTTATCTTAAAGTTATTAGGAGTTATCAAACATGTCCTTATAAAAAAGGCAAAAGGTATTTTAATGAAAGGATTGTCAAAGTAGTGCCTAACACATCTCTTCATTAGACCATGCAACATGATCATAGACATAGCTAGGTGGAGTTTAGTAGTACACTGAGCCTCTTAAAATTTTTTTAAAAAATATTATATATATATATAAGGATGAAGTTATTTGAGAGTCAGTGATATATTGGGCCCCCAAAATTTAAAAAAATTAAACATTTGAATTCTCCTATCTTAAATTTCTGGCTCCGTTTCTGAATATAATAATTAGGCCAAACATGCCATTCCTAAAATTTTACATTCGTCTCCTATAAAGTTTTAAGTGTAGCTTGAATTTATTCGAATCGAATCAATTCAAACCCTTTCTTTGATCCCTAATGTGTATACGTATATATATACGTGAGAGAGCATTTATAAAACGTACATATTCCGAATACGTGCATGCATGTGTGGACGCCACAAGTGAGGAAGGAGGTAGGTTTTGTTATAAACATACAATTTGCTCCAACAAAAGCTAAACGGTATCAAGAAGATTTTGGAGATGTTGCCAATTATGCTCAATCCAAAACGATCCATGACAAAGTTAGTGACGACACTAACAACCATTCTTAGTGCCTATCCACTTCAAACTGCACATTGAAAATAATAATACATACATACATACATATAAAAGAAGAAACCCTATGTTATGTCGAGTGCTTGCGTGACGTTACTTCATTCTGTTTTGCTTTGGTTTGTGTATAAACAAATAACACCATAGAATATGAAAAGGAACATCACTATGGACTCGTCCAACCATTCACAATTTCACACACCACCAGGCACCACCACTACTTCCACGACCTTAAGAAAAAGGATCAAACAAATACACTTCCCTTAGTTAATTTTTTTAATATATAATTTCATAATTTTTAAAAATTTTTAAATAATTTATTTCAGTTTTCAAAATAAAATCTTTATATTTCGATTAAAGATAATGACAAATTGCATATAATTTGAATATCAAAAGTATATTAATTAAATATCATTAATATAATAACACGACAAAAATTTTAAGCTAAACAAATTAAATTTGGTTTAAATTCATAATTTGAATAAAATTTGTTTAGTTCAGTTTGAATTTAAAAGTTTGATTGAATTATCATAAAAATAATATTGAATTAATCCAAAATTGATGGTCATATTATAAGTATTTCATTGTTATTTTTTATTTAAATTTTTTTTAAAAAGTTGAAAATTATAATGAGTTTTTAATTAAAAAAATTAGAAAATTTTCACTAAGATTGCTTAAACTACAAAGGGATTTACATCTTTTAACTTAAGAAAATATATTACGTTTAATCGGTTTGATCAATTCAACTGTAAAAATCTTGAACCGACTGATTTTTTTGTTTGATTTATTTTAATAACTCTTATTACTAAAACTTGATCAATTTATTAATTAATCGTTCGATTTTGTAAATTAATTAATTTTTATAAATTAAAATAAATAAATAAAATTTTATTCAATAGTTTTTTAAAACTCAATTTTTAACTAATATTAATGATTGAACCTTTTTAAAGGAATGGCCTAATTTACGTGTGTAGTACTTACCAAAGCTTATCCTCTCTTCAATAATTCTATAATATCTCATTCTCTCCCACTACATCAACTAGATAATCACGTAACTATTGATGGCGCATGCATACTATTAGAATATAATTAGGTCGTCAAGACCTCTCAAGGGACGGCTAAATAGGTTATAAAATAATGAACAAGATCAACTACTTTGAAAGATTGCACCATATTAGCTAACTTAAAGTGACTTATAAGGATAGATTACACATATATGCTTTTACTTTCCGTCACTTAATTCTAATTCGTTTATTATAATCAAGTGTTATTTACGTGACGTTTCAATCTAGTTCTTAAATTCAAATCGAACAAATAAAATTCAACTCAAATTAATAATTTATTATAATTATTTTTAAATTATTAATTTAAGTTAAATTTAATTGGTTTAAGTCAAGTTTAAGAATTGAGTCAAATTACCATATTTGTGACATTTAACCAGCTAGTTCATATCTAATATTCATATTAAGTATATTTCATTATTATTTTTAACCAAAGTTTAAGAGGAATTTTTTTAAATAACTAAAGATTCGAGAATTCCGAAGGGTACACAGAAAAACTATAACTCCAAACTGGACCAATTGGCTACACCAAAAGCAAAACACAACTCGTTTGGACTAGATTATCGACACACGAAGTCGAATTGGAAGTAGGCATACCTTAAGTAAGTTTCAGGTATGATAGATGAGACAACAAAACCCTTTCTAACTCTCCCAACTCAGGGGCACAAATTTCGCCTGTTCTCTTGTATATATGAAATGGGTTTCACATATAAATAAGGATCTATAGTGAAAAAGATGGTGGTGTTGCCACTTGCCATGCACAGAATAGACGAGACCAAACTAATTGCATCAGTACTCCAATTATGAATGAAGTCAACGTAAGTAAAACTAATTGTGACATTAATTAATATTCAAGACCTTGTAGTTTTCATATTAAAAACTAATTACATTAGCTCTTAATTAAGAAGTCGACTAGTTTCAAGTACGTATTATTGACTTAATTAGATTCTCTTAACTAACTATTATTATTACATAATGTACTTAACATACTCGAAAGTTTAAAATTATGAATTGCGAGTTGTATTGTATCGTACGTAATTACGATAAATTATTAGGCCGATCTTAACTTAATTATAATTTAAAATTCAGCTTAACAACCGAAGAGTCTTACATCCTTTTTCCTGAAGTCTTTGGTTTCGAAAGCTTGATAGATTATCAAAGTACAAGTTGGTTACGTGAGCACTATATGAAGACTTCGCATGCATTCGTTTTGCAAATATATTTCTAAATGTTGTGGATTGGATTGACCATATGAGTCGACATGAATTATTGATTTGCGTGAGCAAGAGTGCATGTGAGGTCTAAAGGGAAAGAGATCATATCCTCTATTCAATATTATGGTATTTTATTGTGTCTAATAAATCTCAGTCATTTATTTACGTGAGTCCCACATAAGACCTGCATGGAGCCCACAAAATAAATAACCGAGATTTTATGAAATATAATAAGACAGAATAAAACTGGACAGAAGATCTGGACTTGAAGGGAAAAGTTTAGACACTAAAAGTTGGTAATCTTGAGTCTTGCCCAGGGAAGTGAGTAAGGAGAGAGTCTGTACAATCCTGAAGGATTTATTTGTCAATATAATGAGCTGAAAGTTATCAATAAATTTTTTATGGATAATTCCAAATAGTGTCTTTGCTGTAGTGACTTGGATGTACCGAAAGCGTTGATAATCAATAATACTCGTGTGAAAGAAATATTTAAGATTTGATTTTACCTTTTTTGATAAGCGCTTATGGAGGGGCAGGGGGATTCAGTAATATCAGAGCTACCGGGTAACAACCTGTGTTTACCTCACGTTACAAGTTTGAGTCCCAGAAAAACAATTTAGCTGTTTCTATTAATTCAAGAATGTGGATTAAAAATTATACCGATAAAATACAAAATTTAAGTTTTAAAATATTAAACTCAAATTAGACTATTATAAAATCAATACGTAATGAATATTGAATAAAATTGATGAATTTGAAATAAGAAGATTATCCTTACTTATAGAAAAAAAAGTATAAGTTTAATTAAAAAAGAAATTGTTAAAATAAAAATCAATTAATTTGTTTTAGTTTATAAAAATCAGTTTGTTTTAAAAAATTAGCAATGTTTTTAAAAGCGGACCGCAATTTAAACCAGCGAGACAAAGAATTTAAGGTTTAAAAGATTTAACTGGTATTAAACTATTATAAAACTGATTACAGATTTAATAAAATTAAAGAATTTAAAAAATATCTAAGAAAACTATTCTTACTCATTGGAAAAATTAAAGTTTAATTGAAAAATAAGAATGTTAAATAAAAATTAATCGATTTATTTTAGTTTGTAAAAATTGATTAGTTTATAAAAATGATTAATTAATTAATAAACTGATCAATTTTTAACAACAATGAATATTAGACAAAATAAAACCGAAAAGTTAATTGGTTAAAAGTTTTTATTGTTAATTGAATTGAATCAATTTGGTTTTTAAAACATTAAAAATTAGTTAATTAATTAATAAATTAGTCAAGTTTTAACAATACGAATTATTAAAATAAAATAAATTAAAAATTTAATCGATTCAATATTTTTTCTATTAAATCAATCCAACTAGTTAGATTTGGAATGACTATTACAAATGCTTCCACACCAGTCCAAAAGAAGTGGAAAACAGATTATCATAAGGGAATGTGTTTTTAACATCTCATTAATTGGATACAAGTTGGAGGATATGGTTGTTGACGGGGTCATTGGATGTTGTCCTAGTGCGACTTGAAAAGCCATTGTGTGTGTAATGCTTGTTGTTAGGTAGTAAGATCTCTTAAGCTGACTTTACACATACATACACTTTCAATAACACCAATAGCCAGTGTTAACTCTTTATTTGTAGAGTCCATGTTATCAAACCCGGACTGGAACCGGTCGGATTGGCCGATCCGGGTTAAGTTAAAAAATCGGTGTTAAAATCGGTCAATTGATCGATCGGATCAGTCAACTAGTCCGACTGGTTTATCAATTTTTTTAAATATTATTAATATTATATATAATTAAATATAATTATCGTATAATTATGATGTGACACCGGTTTGACCGGTGATTGAACCGGTCAAACTGGTGATCAGTAAGGCCTCCGGTTCGATGACCGATCTAGTTTTAAGAACACTGTGTAGAGTAAAACACACCTTCTTTTTTTATGATTTAAAATTTTATTTATTTTTAAAAATTTTAGTATAACCTTTGGTTATCTTTGAAATTTGTAAAATGTCTTTTTTTAGATACTTGTTACAAAATAATAATAAAATACATGAATTATAAATATCCTGTAATACGAACTAATTAGATGTGGTTGAATTAAATTAAACTTTGACCAAAATCGATAATGTATCGTTTTGAATCGAGTTTAATTAGTTTATAGCAAGTTTAAGAATTTAGCTGAATTGTTATATCAATATTATTTAATTGGTTCGAGTGTTATGTTCATATTTTACGTATTTTATCATTATTTAAAAACAATATAAAAAGAGATTTTTAAAAAATCAATATACTAAAACATTTTGAAGGATCCATATAAAAATTAAATTTAAAATCTTAAATAATTTAATTAACTATTTTTTACATCTTCTAAACAATTGTATCAATTTCATGAATCACACATAAATATATTATTCTACTTACGTTCTCTTGATCGAGTCTATCGTATAGGATTTGTTTAATGCAAAATATTCGATTAACGTGATTTGCAAACTATTGCATCAATTCGAAAATTTACTTAATACACATCTCAAAAATAACAATAGTAGATTCTTTTGTTTTTAAAAAAATATTCCTCGTTGATATTATAATATTCTTTACATTGAACTTAATTATAGAATCTTATTAAATATTCTTTTATATTTTTAATATTAAATTGTCAAAACTTAAGTATTGTCTCATGTAATTAATGTTCCAACAGTACCAAAATTGGACTACATCCGTTAAAATGTCACGTTAAGCGTTTCCACGACCGTTAAATTCCCGCGATAAGGCCGCCATCACACTCTCACATTCTCTTCAAGCGCGTCTAACCCACACGCTTCTCTAACCCGAAAGACCACCCTCTCACGCTTCACCTTTCTCTTCTTCATAACACTACCACTCCGTCATCTCCGGCAAACCAAACCTGCGGTAGATGCCGTCGTCGGCAAACGCGGGGAAGTGTCTCAGGTTAAGAGTTGGAAGTAGTGGTGACAGATAACTGTGTGCGCATATTAGCGCTTAGTGGGAGCATATGTGTGTAATTTTTTATCATGTACTCACTGTAGGTCACGATAAGCCAAATCCCACCTCAAGCCAAGGTTAATAAGAACAAATAATTGGGGTGGTGAGTTTGAATTTGTTTATAATTAATATAATTTATTTTTCATTAATTAGTCAAAAAAAAACAAGCAATAGTGTTGGAGCAGAGGGGTCATTTTTAAGCTGTCGTTATTGGTCCTCGGTTCTAGTCTTGGTTTGAAGAAGGATGATGTTGGAAGAAGCAAAGGTTGTTGTGGTGGGAGAATTTGTAAAGGGACAAGCTTTACGAGGTTTTGTGTTGAAAGTTGCAATCTTCGTGTCTTTGTTTCTGGTTGGTACTGAAAGCGGGAAACTTTCTTCTCATGCTACTTCGTTTTGAAACAGAAGGTTCACTGACTTTTCTTGTTTTTTCTTCATCATCTTCATCTGGGCTTTCCTGTTTTGTTCATCGGGTGTGTTGGTTTGGCGAAGCAAGAGTGAGAAACATATGGAAGTTCTGTTATCAGCCTCTGTGTGTTAACGCGTTGTTTTGGATTGTTTTTCCTTATCAGTAGCTGCCTGTTGTGTAATCTTGGGAAAATGATTTCTTTTCAATGACATACCAGTAAATGATATAACAAAGAAGATTCTATGGATGATAAAACAGCGTTTGTTCTACGTTCTTAGATTTTATTTTTCAATATCTATAAGTTTTAAGTGGTGGGTTAAAATTTAAGTTTCATATATGGTGTTTTTTCCTTTTGTTATTCTACTCTCAACTCTTTCGAAGTTTGGTTTGATAGTTTCTGTTTCAGTTTTTCTTGGAGTAAGTTTCGGTTGACAACGGAATCCCATGAGCCTTTTCTTCTCTCTCTCTCACTCTTTTACAACTTCTGGAATTTGAAGATGTTATTAGAAAGCTGAAAAGATCATTGAAATTGAGAGAATGATTGATACGATTATTTAAGACGTGAAATTTCTACAAAGCCTCTTGTTTCCTATATATTTTTAGACCTTCTTCTTCCTTGGAAATTCAACACTTCTTGTTTTTAATCATTCGATGATCTTTCTTCTCATATATCCACATCTCCTGTTCCTGGTTCATTGCTTGTACAAGGGTCAAGCATTATGATTACTAATGTACTAAAAAATCTGCATTTTGGTCTCTTTAGTACTTGTATTTGATGTTTCTGCAGATTTGTGCAGTAATGGAACTCAATCTTCATCACTTTGGGTGTCACCTATATTTTCCCTTTGAAATTGTCAGTTGACTTGGCATATTACCTTTCTTCTGATTTCTCATTATTTTCTCCATAGTGTCTGCATCATCTTTTGAGAACAGTTTTTCTGTTTTATGTTTGTTTTTCGTAAGCTTGCCACTTGTTGGAAGAGGTAGTAGTGGTCATTGACACCATATTTATTTGAATATTTCTCTCTACAGTATCAAAACAATGCAAAATTGGTCCACCATAAACATGTGCAGGAAAAGTGTGAACAGAACAATGTCATAATGAAACAATCCTGTTGTTAGAGTTAGACCTAAAATAAGGAAACTTTCATGCTTGTACTCGAGTGTACATCACATCATTATCAATTCTCTTCGGTTTGCTGGACATTTTACCAACTTGGGAATTGTACTATTCAGTCATGAGTCGTGGTTCATATATTAATAAATGATTCTATCCCATTCCTTTCCTGAAATTTATAAAGATTCCATGAAGTTTCTATTTGCAGGTACATGTATGTGATGCGTAATCCAACACTGTTTTCAGTGAAGTTGGAGTTTTTTCAGGAACTAGGTTGATATTTTGGCCTTTTTCAGTGTTTCCCAAGGAATTTGCAACTTTATGATGCTGCTTTGCCAACTTTAGTTTTACACTGAAACCATCTGCTTCTTATAGCATGCTTATTACAAAGCTCCCCTTGTCAAACCTTAATATCCTGATACCTCAAATCCTTCTTGTTAAACTCAACTCCTCTCTGTTTCTTCATATCCACTTGTGCCAAAACGCTTACTGAGCTACCTTCGTCATGGATATAAGGAGCATGAACTCTCCATCGACTCAGTTTGTTACCTCAAGAAGGATGGGACTTTATGAGCCTATCCATAACATAGGAATATGGGAAGATAATTCACCCGCATCAGTGTTGATCACTGGCACTCCAGCAACACCAGCATCAATGATTTTCGCAGCACAAATGAAGCTAGATAATCAGGTGTCAATTTTTGAACCGTATCCTCACTAGTTTCTGTAGTTTGGTCATGCTTACTCATTGTGAGCTGAAGCATATTTATATATGTAATTTCACTAGTCAGAGGATATATCGCAAGATACTCTTGGACCTTCAGGCAAGTATGATCAAGAAGCAAGTAAGCCTATTGATAAGGTAAGAATCTGTGGTCATCTCTGTCAGAAACAAGCTGTTGTTGGTTAATCTCTAATTTTGGACATTTTATATCATTATCTGATGATTCAACATATTCATGATAAAAGGCTCAAAGACGTCTCGCTCAAAACCGTGAGGCTGCTCGGAAAAGCCGTCTGAGGAAAAAGGTATAAATGTATACGCAGTGATGTTGATGGAAAATTTACATGCAATAGTTCTCTAGGATGCTGGCTTACTTTTAGCCTTTCATTGAAGGCATATGTTCAACAATTAGAATCAAGTCGTTTGAAGCTCCTTCAATTGGAACAGGAGCTTGAGAGAGCCAGGCAACAGGCATGGAGAAGATTACCTTTTTGCACTAGTTCTTTTTTTTCCTTTTACTACTCTACTAATACAAAGCAGTTGTTCCTCCACTGTATGTAGGGCCTGTACATGAGTGGTGGAGTAGAAGCTGGTCATTTGGGGTTTAATGGAACTATGAACTCAGGTTTGTATGTCAAAAATCTTATGGATATTACCAGAATTAGATTTGACTACGCTTCCCTCTATCCCTTTTTAGGACAACCTAACTTATGAAGTCTCAATATAAGGAAATCTTGTAGGCATCTTAGACTAGGCATTTCCACAGAATCTATATTTATAATCATTTATGTTTCATCCATGGAGCTAATGACAAATCATTGTTTCTTTATATGGTACTTCTGACACTTGTGGAAACATTTTTTTTATCATATCTGCATGAGGCTCAGGCTGGACGTTTTCTATACATCATCATCGTTTATTTTGCTGTTTATTTGGAAGAGTAAGGAGGCAAATGTTGATTCATTTGTCTGCAGGGATTGTTACTTTTGAAATGGAGTATGGACATTGGTTAGAAGAACAAGACAGACAGATATATGATCTGAGGACTGCTTTAGATGCTCATATAAGTGATGTAGAGCTTCAGATGCTTGTGGAAAGCGGATTGAACCACTATTCTGAACTTTTTAACATGAAAGCAGCTGCTGCAAAAGCTGATGTTTTCTATATGATGTCTGGGTTGTGGAAGTCTCCAGCAGAACGTTTTTTCTTGTGGATTGGTGGCTTTCGCCCTTCTGAGCTTCTTAAGGTAATACAGTGTTAGCTTATTAACTATTCATGTACAAAAGATGACTACTTCTAACAGGAATACATAATCTTCAGAAAACTCAATTGTGGGTTGTAACTGCAACTATATAAACACGGATTCATACTCCTCATTCATTACATTAGCCGCATATCAATTCTCAAAGCTCTGGACAAATTTTCTGCTGTGACCTGTCTGACTAATGTGCCTTCTATGTAGTAGAATCATATGGTCTTTTGCTCATCCATAAGAAGTTAATCTCTAGCAGTCGAGTTCAATCAGTCTTGTTAGTAATACCTGTATACCAACTCCAGAAAGTTGGTTACTTTGTGTTTTCCCTGCCATTCATAGCTCCATGAAATGTGTCTGTGGCATGGGAATTGAAAGCTTGTTGATGCGGGAGAGTCTAGTGTCAGGCCTGTGTCTGATGAATCATGATCCTTTAAACTGTATAAGCTTATGATGCAAGTGCAATGGCTGCCATAACTGAACTTATTGGTTGATTGCAGGTTCTTCTGCCTCAGCTTGAACCCCTGGCAGAACAGCAGCGATTGGAAGTCACTAACCTTAAATTATCATGCCAGCAAGCAGAAGATGCGCTTTCGCAAGGTATGGAAAAACTCCAGCAAACTCTAGCCGAGACAGTGGCAGCTGGTCATTTGGATAGTTCTAGTTACATGCCACAAATGGAAAATGCAATGGAGAGATTAGAATCTCTAATTCGCTTTGTGCTGCAGGTATGTTCTGCAACTCTTCCTGCAATTTTCCTATTGTCAAAACAGTTTAAGCCATACAGACCTTTGTCTCTCTCTCCTTCAAGACATTGTTTCTAAGGCCATTTGCCTCAGGAACAGACCTTAATACCTTTGCAGAAGAAACTTTTTGATGCTGAATTGCTGCATTGCCATAACTTTTGGTCTTAAACAGGCCGACCATCTTCGGAAGGAAACTCTGCTTCAGATGCACCGGCAGTTGACAGTACGTCAGGCAGCTCGAGGCTTGCTTGTGTTGGGGGAGTATTGCCAGCGACTTAGAGCTCTGAGTTCAGTATGGGCAAATCGTCCTTGTGAACCTGCTTAGTCCTGCATTAGAAGAAAACAAACAGGTCAAATTTGTGGAAAACATCATCAATCAAGCCATACTCCAGTAAGCAAAGATATGTCTTTTGAAGGATATAATCATGAATTCAAGTAGACATAGCTCGAGCCGGCTGACCTTTTTGAAGCAGCTTTCCACAGATTCAAGAACTTGTGGTTAAAAGCAGCCATTCTGCCAAAAGGAAATTTTTGCTTTCAATCATATATTCAGTACTTGCTTGCTGTACATAAAATGTCTAAAGAGGAGATATGCTGCTTTGGGTCTACACATTAATCTGCCATGTAATTTCTGTGTGCTCAATCCATTCTGTAAATGATTATGGCATTGTTCTCTTGTTGTTTCGAATAACTGCCAATTATGCCTTGAGATGAGGCTCCAATACAGAACAAACAGTATCTTATATGGGCTGCAAGTCTATACATTTTCTCTTGATACATTTGAAAACATAAAAGAACCCATACCTTTCTAGCACGTATAAACTTTACCAGAAAAAGTTGGAATTGATAATGCTCTCTCTTTTTGTTCTGTTTTTTGATATGTAATAATCAGTATTGTCATTTCCTTCTTCAGGTCCCAATACTGGGGCAAAAAGAAAAAGAATATCCGATCAACTTGTTTCCAACCTCAATTCATATCATACATTAGATATCCTAATTTTCATGTTGGGATTAAGATTCTATTATACCATTCTCTCTTCACAAAAAAGAATCTCAGGAACATTGTTTATCATCATCATCAAACTTTTTTGCAGTTCTACTCTCTTACCTTCCTTTTCCTGCCACTCTCTTGCACACTTACAGACTTGAGGATTTATTTCTACACTGGTTTTCATGTGATGGTTATCTAAAAGCCTAAATTATCTCAAAGCCCCGTTAACAACTACTAGATTGTTTGTATATTTTTTCTGTCCTTGAATTGATTCCTAGACTTATTGTGAGGATCGGAAAGCAGAAAAGTTCGAACACAGTTGCTGAGTACAACATATAATACAGTGCAGAAAAATCATAACAAAAGCATTCTGCGAGATAGAATGTGCCCATACCATTAGAAATTCACTTGATATTATTGAAAATGACATAAGAAATTGATGCTAAAACATTCAGAAAACTGCACATCCAACCACTGGTAGATTGATTCTCACAACTTGGACATCGAATGGTCCAAAGCATCAACCAGGAAGTCTGCACCTACCAAAGAAAAAGCACAGCTATTACACAAACTCACGAAACAGAATGTGCAAGCAAAAGTAAGATTAATGGCATTTCTTTCTGCAGTTCCTTTTAAAGGTTAACAGGGATTAACTTATAAATCCCATATTGATGAGATGCAGGGAAAATACCTGCATCATCTTTGGAGAAACACATTGGTGGTTTTATACGAAAAACGTTTCCATGCAGACCACCTCTTCCAACAAGAATGCCAAGCTCTGCAAGTGAGAGAACATATAACACATTGCATAAGTATCAAAAACTGATCTCTATCCATTTTCCGTTTGGAGGGTCTTCTACAATACCTCTAAGTTTTTCAAACAAAACTGCAGTTTCTGCCTTGGCAGGTGTCTTCTCCTTCCTGTCAGTTACAAGTTCTATCCCGACCATCAAACCCCTTCCTCTTACATCTCCAATCACTGAAAGTCGCAAGAAATGCTTAGAAACATTATCACTTAAAGCATATCTGGGGGTAACAAATCAGGAAAAGAAAGGCCCAAGATCGTAACATAAATGTGTAACATTAATGCATATTGTAGTCTGATAAAGATCAAATGAATGCATCAAATTGCATGCTCATAGCCTATCCTTATAACACAAAACCTGGAGGACATATTCGATAAACATCCTAATATAAAAATCCCCACCTGAACTTACAAATCATAGTTTGCCAAAGTTAAACGATTAACAGTTACCTTACTAGGGTGGAATTCAACAGATGAGGAGTTTTTCAAAACCACCTACAGTCTCAGAATGATATGCTAGCAGAAACAGAGATTGCTCTTTTACTTTCCTTGTCTACCTTTACATACATAGGTGCTTAAGAAAAGAAACAGATAGACTAGTGCTTACTTGCCAGTGGCAAGTTAGAGAGAACTTACTGTCATGTCTGTCCCGTAGATCTCTCAAACGCCCAATCAAGTGGGATCCAACAGCAGCACAGTGCTCTTGACGCTTCTCTTGGTCAATTACTCTCAGTACTGCTGGTCCATCAGCAGAACAGACAGGGTTCCCACCAAAAGTGTTAAATTGAATTTTCTGCGCCATAGCACTTGCTATTTCTGGTGTTGTTACCACTGCACCTAATGGTAAACCGTTTCCGATTCCCTGTCAATAATGAATACAAAACGTGAACGTATGGTTGGAAAGTACTAACAAAAGGTGATGCACGCAATGCCAATGCATACACTAAATTGCAGCGCAATCTCACTATAAGGACCGGAAGTTTTCGTGAGTAATAATTATTTCATTTTAAGGATTAACTAAATTTAAATGGATGATTTTAAGTACCTTTGCCATGGTAACTATGTCAGGAATGACATCTTGGGTTTGAAAACCCCAATAATGGCTGCCCGTGCGACCAAATCCTGTCTGCACTTCATCAGCAATGCAAACAGCACCAGCATTGCGTACAATGTCATAGACCAACTTCAAGTATCCAGGAGCTAATTCAACTGCTCCACCAACTACCTGGACTTGAACAAAATTTGAAAAGAAATAAAGTTTATAAAAGACTTGCATTAGTGGTTATCGGAATGGCCATAAAACTTTAGACATCCATTGCAACCTGAATTGTTTCAGAAATAAATCCAGCCACCTTCTTGAAGTTCCATAATGAATGTGATCTTGAACATCGTTTGCATAACCACTAGGTAAGGATCTGCGTTAATCACATGATGAATTTCACCTGCAATACTTCATCCTTAGAATTCCAGATAACCATGCCAAGTACCTGTCTTAATTACAATAGCCAAAGTGCAATAAGGTGCAAATCCTTCAGATGCACACAAACCTGTTGTATAGGATACTTCCATGAATTTAAAGCTGTCAGTCCAAGAGTACCACAGCTTCCACCATGATATGCATTTCTCGATGATCATTTCAAGATTACCAGTATAAAGTCTGGCCATCATCATTGCCAACTCATTTGCTTCAGACCCGGAATTCACAAAATACACAACCTGCATCATAAAAGCTCAAAATCATCACACTTGTTGTCCAGACAGTCACTTTGCTGGACTCTGCAAATATTGGATCCAATTCTTGCGAGGAAAACAATAATCACAAAAAGTTTGGTGAATTGCCCTCTCTCGCTCAGCAAACCTGCAACGTTACATAGCTGGTTCAAAGGCACGAAACAAGGTTGTAAACAATGTTACACGACCGCAATTGCAGCTTTTAAGATTACAATCTGCTATGAACACCAGGTCCATATTGCTAGCAATAACAACTCACAGTTCACTGAAAACACAGTCTCACTTTAAGACCAACCAGCCAAAGAATAAAGAATCCATCTTTCTGTAGTCCTTGCAAGCATTAAAGTTATGGTAAAAACAAGAAGAGAAGAGAAATCAAACAAAGACCTTGAGGTTCCCAGGCATCTTGGCAGCTAAGGCCTCGGCGAAATCAGCTATTGCGTGATGCAAGTAAATAGTGGTAGCATGCTGAAGAAGCTTACTTTGCTCTGCAATGGCCTCCAAAACATGAGAGTGGAAGTGCCCACATTAGACTGTCACTATTCCAGCAAACGCATCCAGATACCTCCTTCCCCTCTCGTCATATAAATATTGCATCTTCCCTTCCACGATGTTCAACTACAGATATAACCAAAACCCGTCAAAAAATTTCTAAGAAAGATTCAATCTTTAACATATACGTGGCAGAAAATTTTATTAGGGTGTTTGGTACATCATCTACACTCACAGGCTTCTGGTAGTAGTAGAAGAGGGAGGGACCAAGAATCATATAAATATTGCATCTTCCCTTCTACGATGTTCAACTACAGATATAACCAAAACCCGTCAAACAGTTTCTAAGAAAGATTCAATCTTTAACATATACGTGGCAGAAAATTTTACTAGGGTTTTTGGTACATCATCTACACTCACAGGCTTCTGGTAGTAGTAGAAGAGGAGGGACCAAGAAACCTCTTTCTCTGTTGAAGCACTTCCTCTGCCAACGACCATTTGTACGGTTTCGGCTGGTACTCAAACGGCGGGAGCTGCGGCGGACCATCGGCGACAGCGGTGGACGATGAAGGAACAGAAGAAAAGAACTACCCCGACGAAGATTCCGGCAAGGAGAAAATAAATTAAAATTGGAATCTTGTACCCTTTTCTTGAGAATACGCCACCGGAAAGCCATTCAGAGATTGAGAGAGAAGAGTGTTTGGTTTTCACTGAGTTAGCATTTAGCTCTTTATGGACTGGAGGAATCTGACAGCTGACGTATTGTCTCAGGTACCATTATGTTGCATTCCGATAAGCTGAGTAGCAGAAGCAGGGCATGCACACCATTACTTCATGTTTCATGCAAAAAAGACCCCAATTCTTCCATTTGAATAAGTACAAAATCCACAACCGGTGTTTCAGCTTTCAATCAGTATCAGCGGGTACGGCTGTAACTAATTAATGTTGTTGTCGTAATTTTCTAAATATAAAATATAATTGTTCAAGAATTATATTCTAATTGTTATAAAAGATAAAAATAATATGGTGTGCCACTAATTGTTAATGCACCACTTAATTGTTAGTGCACCAAATGCA
>JANZLX010000211.1:7175204-7186780 GCA_025531955.1 Erythroxylum orinocense | reverse complement strand
CAGTGACTTTGGTTCGTAAGTGTTGATCTTGTGACGTTGTCAAATTGTAGTAAGATAAATCTGTTAAGATATATGGTGTATATCTTATTATTTGGTTTTAGTATTTTTCGATAATTGGACATTTAAGATAATGTTGATGAGTTCAAAATTCAAATCAAAGTGGGATAGAATAAAATCTGTTATCTTGAATAATTGAATAGAGTTTGAAATCTAGAGAAAAACTCTTGTGTGAATTACATTGGTGGATGTTTGGATGTGGTAAAAATTGATGAAGTGAGGGAGACTTGCGTATGTGACTTGGTCGGTGTCTTAGTGTGGATTCATCATAGGTGTATGGGCTTATAACATTATAGGTGTGTGCAGAAAATTTTGAGTGAGTTGAAGCAGTGTGGGTGTGTGCGTGAATCATTATTTTGGATGATGCGTATATGACTCTTCATCTGGAATAACAATGTGTGCGTATGATGTTGTCGTGGGCTGAAAGATAGATCTAGTGAGCTACAGATTTTGTGATGGGGCATGAGTAACTCCCTTTATGCGTTACTCCCTCCTTGCGTCATTTTTGTTTAGTTGCTAGTGGTGTGCGAGGTGAGGCTTTAGGTCTTTTGTTTTGATGATTGAAAAGTGCATGGAAGGACGAATGTGTTGATTTTTATGTTATTGTCTTTATTGGAGTTTCATGTGAGTGGGCTAATTGTGTGAGGGCTGCAGAGTTAGTCTTTGTGTGTGACCTTTGGCTAGGTATTCTTCATCTCTCTTCAACCATAATAGTAGGCTGTGTAATTGTTGATGGTGTTGATTTTCGCAGCTGCAATTTTGGAGATTTTGAGTAATCTTTGTTGCTGTGTTTCATATGCATAACGTGGATTTTTAGACAGTTGTATAATCTTTTTATTAATGAAAAATGTGCTAAAGTTTTAGAGTGTGTGCAGTTGGGGTTTGGGGATTTTGAGTGATATTTGATAGCTGATTTTTTGGTGATTCTGTCCAAATTTGCAGCTATGTTTAATGTGATTTTTCTGGACTGAATGTGTGCTATTTTTTGGGGGGAAAATGCAAAAATTTTGTTTCATTTTGTAGCTATGTTTCTTTGTATTTTTGCTGCGTTTTCTGTGGTTTAGTGTGACCATTATGGGCAATCGTTATTGTTAGATTTTTGTGTGAAAACCCCAAAAGTTTTCGCGTGGTTATAGCTCCATTGTGTGTAACGTTTCGGTGAAGAAACATTTGTTTTTGTTGGTGATTTTTTTGCTGTTGTGCGTGGAATGCTCCAGTGATGATATTGGAGGTTTACAGTAGATTTCTTGGTGGGCAACTTCCTAATCTTTCGTTGACGAAGCTACATTGTTAGGAAGTTGTTTTCTTTCTCAAATGTTTTCATTTATATAAAATTTTGTTTAATCCAGGGGAACGAATATCATTCTGTACTGGTCAAAAAATGGAACAATATTCGTTCCTTCGATACCAGCCATTAATACCGGTAGGTATCATTGTTTTTTTTTAGGTACCGGTTAGTACATACAACACCGGGGCATACCGATTAATACCATAAAATTTAAAAAAATGAAGGACCGATTTGCAATTTTTTAAATTTTTTCCTAAACCTAACCGACCCCTCCCCCCTCAAACACTTGTGATCGACTCCTTTCTCGAACCTTCTCCTTCTCCTTCCTCTATTTTTTTTCTCTCTCTCTCAACGACTCTCACTTCACCATCGCTGTCATTGGTCGTCCTCTAAATAACCCCCCTTCCCATCTCTGTCTCCATCGAACCTTCCTTCTCATTTTTTTCTCTCTCTCTCACCGACTCTCATTTCTTCACTCACCATCATCGTCGTTCTCTCTCTCTCATTCTCCTCTTCATCTTCGACGATACTAGTGACTGGTCCGACGGTGTTGTTCCTTCCCTCATCCTCCTTGATCCACGCTAGCATCAAAGGACAGAGATCCTCCCTCAGCTCCTACCTTTGTGTCCCCCAAAGACGGCACGGTTTTCAACCTTCCTCCACAAGGACCAGCACACCACATCGTCGCCACTGAACGTCTGAAGGAGGAGAGAAGGTCGCAGCCTCGCAGTAGCTGGTTGCCCAGACCCGAAGCCTCTGACGCATCAGTTCGTCACCCGACCTAAAGACCCAAAGCTAGTAAATTTTTTTAGGTGTGTTTTTTTAGTTTTTCAAATTTTTCCTGCTTAAATCTTATTTGCATTTTTTATTGTGTTCGATTAGATCTTAGATTTGTGAATTGGTTGGAAGTAGGGACTTGGTTTTGTGATTTGCAATTTGCGTGTATCTGGTTGGATATTGGAGTTGAAATGTTGAATGATAACAATATTGTCATATGGAAATGAAGTTGAATTGAATGAGTGACTCACTCACGGTGAATGATGTATTGGTTTTCTAATTTGCGTGGGTTGGATTCATTGGAGTTGAAATGTTGAATGATAACGGTATTATCATTTAGAAATGGAAATGGAGTTGAATTGAATGAGTGAATCACTCATGGTGAATGACGTATTGGTTATAAAGATTGGTTTAAGTTTATTAGAAACTTATGATAAGTTTTTAGATGAATGAAATGCATCATGCACGACCTTGCTTATTATGAAAATTGAAAGTTAAACTTGAAAGTTGAAACAACTTAAATGTAAATTTTAAACTGGTAATGTTAAATTTATAAAATTGTAAAAACTTAAATCATTAATTGACACATTCTTAATATTTGTAAAATGGCATTTTATTTTTAATATTTGGGTATTGACTTTAGGTAAATAATTAGTTGAGTATAAAATTATGCAATTAGAAATTAATATTAATTCGGTTGTAGTTAATGATAGTATTTGCCTATTTGTGTATTAGTTTTGGGTAAATAATTAATTGAGTACAAAATATGCTGAACTTGAATTATTTGGTAATATATATGTGTGGGATATCATAAATATTTATAATAGATAATGTGTGAAAGTGGTGATGTAATAAATGTATCCCAAAATATTTTTTTCCAAATTGTGAATATGTTGTAGACTTTTAGGTTCCAATGATTTATACTTAGACTTATTAATGTCAATTAAAAATTGTAAAAGCAACATATATATTTAAGAACGAAATATAGAATGGTGTATTTAATATTATATTTTGTTAGAAATGAAAAGAAGATTCAAAGCTTTAAATAAGAAATTTTTTTTCCAAAGAAGCTATATCCTTCAACTTAATCGTCATGTTATGAATATATCTTTCTACTTGATTATCATGTAATGAATATATGTGTATGAACAATTGTATAAGATATGTCTTTCATTATTTGGCAATTATGTAAATCATATCATACCCTTCAACTTGATTATCATGTTTGAAACTTTGAATTGAAATTGTTAGAAATGGAAATTGTTTATGTATGATTTGTAGAAGTTGGAAATGGAAATTGTCGAAAATTGTTAAAAATGGAAATTGTTTTATGAAAGTATTGTGATTATTGGAAATGGAAATGCAAATTGTTGAAAATTTTTGGAAATGAAAATGGAATTATAAATGTTTTGTGATTATTGAAAATAAAAAAAGTTGAAAATGGAAATTATTTATGCATGTTTTGTGATTGCTAGAAATGAAAATTATTTTATGAATGCTTTGTGATTAATGGTAATGGAAATGGAAATTGTTGAAATTATTGAAAATGGAAATTGAAATTGTTTACATATGATTTGTGGATATTGAAAATGGAAATTTTTGAAAATTGTTAGAAATGGAAATTGTTTTATGATTGTATTGTGATTATCGGAAATGGAAATTGTTAAAAATTGTTGACAATGGAAATTGTTTATGCTTGTTTTATGATTGTTGGAAATGGAAATTATTTTATGAATGTTTTGTGATTAATGGAAATGGAAATTGTTGAAAATTGTTGGAAATGTAAATAGAATTATGAATGTTTTGTAATTATTGGGAATGGAAATTGTTAAAAAAAAGTTGAAAATAGAAATTGTTTATGCATGTTTTGTGATTGTTGGAAATGAAAATTGTTTTATGAATGTTTTGTAATTAATGGAAATGGAAATTGAAATTGTTTATGTATGATTTGTGGATGTTGGAAATTGAAATTGTTGAAAATTGTTAGAAATGGAAATTGTTTTATGAATTTATTGTGATTATTGGAAATGAAAATTTTTAAATTTTGTTGAAAATGGAAATGGAAATTGTTTTATGAATGTTTTGTGATTAATGGAAATGAAAATTGTTGGAAATGGAAATGGAATTATGAATGTTTTGTGATTATTGGAAATGGAAATTGTTAAAAATTGTTGAAAATGGAAATTGTTTATGTATGTTTTGTGTAATTATATTTGTTGAATGTTTTTAATTGTTAGCTTTTGACTTATAGTGAATTGTGTTCCATGAAATGAGTTATGTGTACTGTAATTATACAGAATGAGTTATATTATATAAAATGGATATGCATATTGTGTACTGAAATTATTTGTTATTTATTTTTATGTGTTATTTATTTTGATATTTGCATTCATTTATTTTTACAGATAAATGAAAGAAAGTTCAAGTATTCCTGATCAATCTACTTCTGGAAGATACAATGATCCAGCTTGGGCTCATGCTGCATTGATTCCCGATATGAGGAACCTTACTATTTGCTTGTTTTGTAATAAGAATTTGAAAGGTAGAGGAATCACCTAATTAAAAAAAAACATTTGACTGTTAAAGGAGATGTGGAACCCTGTAAAAAAGTTAGACATGATGTGAAGTAGAAGATGAAAACATTGCTTGATGAATATCAATATAAGAGAGATAGAAGGGAAAGGCTGAATTTTAAAATTGGTAGTGGAAGTTCGTTTTCTAGTTTACGTGGTGATTTTAGAAATGTTGAAGGTGGAAGTGGTAGTGGTAGTGGTGGTAGTGGTACTAGTAGTGTTCCATCTCAAGCTCAAGAAGAAGTACCTGAACCTGATGTGAGGAAGAGAAAACGATAGGTGACTAGTTTCTTTGCACCACGAACAACTTTTAGAGCCGGCCCTTCAATTCGTAGTGCAATACAATCAAAAAATGTGGCTCATAATGTCGATATAACAGTAGCTAGATGGTGGTATGATACAGGTTCATCATTCAATGCTTCTCAATCTTATTATTATCAACTTATGATGGATGCAATAGCCTCTTATAGTCTAGGATACAAAGGTCCTTAGATTGATGACTTAAGAGGTAAACTTTTGAGTTATTCTGTTTTTAAAATTAGAAGTTATCTGGCTAAAAGAAGAGTGAATTGGGGTACTTATGGATATACAATCATGTGTGATGATTGGACAAATAGGAGACAAGAGCCTATTATAAATTTTTTAGTTTATTCTACAAATGGCTCTATGTTTTTGAAATCTGTTGGTGCATCTGGCCTTATTAGAAATACTGAGACTTTGTTTGCGATATTTTATAAAGTTGTGAATGGTGTAGGGCTGAAAAACATTGTTCAGTTTATTATTGACAATGATTTCGCTTATAAAACATCAGGAAAAAGGTTACAGAATACGTATAATTCATTTTTTGGTCTCCTTGTGTTGCACATTGCATTGACCTAATGCTAAAGAATATAGGAGATCCTAGGTATTTTCCTATTATTGATGAGACTATGTAGAAAGGTGACAAAGTTCATTTATAATCATGCATGGGTATTGAATTTGATGAGAAAGGAATTTACCAATGGTAAGAATTTATGTCGTCCTGCTGTGACAAGATTTGTAACAAATTTCTTCTCACTTCAGTCTTTTGTTTCGATGAAGAAAGAGTTAAAACAAATGTTTACAAATGATAAGTGAATTGTATCTCAGTATACTAGGTCTAATGCTAGAGTGGAGGTTTGTAATATTATACTAAAAGACAAAGAATTTTGGTCTCAATGTCAATTTGTTATCCGAGTTTGTGAGCTTTTGGTGAGGGTGCTTCGCTTGGCTGATAATGAAAAAAAGCTAACAATGAGTTATATTTTTAATGCCATGGAGAACGCGACGGAAGCAATCAAGGCCAATTTGAAATATAAACCTTCTTTATACACGCCATATCTGTCAATCATTAATGAGAAAAAGGAAACATAACTTTCTTCTCCATTGTTTGCAGCTGCGGCAAGATGAAGTTAATAGAGGAATGTTTTTAACTATTACAACAATTGTTAGCATTGATGCGATGCAAGATCTTTTAAGCTCACAAATGAAGCTTTACAAGTTATCTTATGGAGATTTTGGAATGCCAATTGCTATTCGACAAAGAGAAAAACTTTCTCCAGGTATTAGTTATTTCTTTTTTCTTATTTATTGAAAATTAATTATCACTTATTTTGTTTATAACACTATTTTTGTTATCTTATGATTTACAGTTTCTTGGTGGGATCAATTCAGAAATGGTGTTCCAGAATTAAAAAGATTTGCAATTTAGATTTTAAGTCAATGTGAGAGTGCAACAGGTTATGAACGAAACTGAGGCACATGTGAATTTATCCATTCAAAGAAAAGGAATAGATAGGAGCATAATAGGTTGAATGACTTGGTTTTTGTTCATTACAATTTAAAGCTTCGAGAAAGGTATATTATTATCATTATTAATTTTGATATAATTTCTTATAATTTTTTAATAATTAAATTTAATTATTTACTAGGAGTCTTAATAGCACAAGTAGTTCAACTGATCCAATTTTCATTGATAATATTGATCTTTTGCGGATTGGGTTTCTAAAGAACCAAATTTTGTAGATGTCAATGACTTGGAAGATAATCTTGGATAGGAAAGCATTGACATGTCATTTGGTTCATTAAATTTGAATGATAATGATGATGAAGCTCCTCTCAATGATGAGGATTTTGTACCAAATGATAACTGGGGTCAGTGTAGTTATAGCGACTATCCTCCCGTTGACAATTGAATTTCGTTCCAGATTTTTATTTTTCCTCTTCTTTTAATTTTACTTATATTTGATGTTTATGTTAAATTCTATATATGTAATGTAACTGGAAATGTTTTTTTTTTTCAGGTTTAACTTCTACTTAATTGTTTCTTCATCATGAACTCTTTTTGTAAATTGTTTAAGGATATTTATTGTTCTTTTTATTGGTTTTGATGTAATTATTATTTATTAAAATGATGAAAATGTTTGATTGTAATATTTTAAAAAAAATTTATTATTCTTAGTTTTATATTTGTATAATGATGATTGTCTTTTTTATATTAATTGTGATTATTATTTATATGTGAAATATTTAAAATTATTATTATTTCATATTAATTCTGATTATTATTTATTATTATGATTTTAAAAAAAAGGGTTGATGTAAACAGTAAATTAGTAAAGCATACAGTACAGCTATATAATATACCAATGGACTATGTTGCAAATTTTAAAAATTTTAGGGACTATTTCATAAATTTAAAAAAGTTATCCGAAACGGTACCCAATAAAACCTTGTATAAAACTATTGTCGTTAGTAAAATAATTAAGCTAGATGAGGGCTTCGCAGACGTAAATAAGGTGTGCCGAACTGCGTTACCAAATTTCGGTGTTAGATTTATATTTGACGAAAGTTTTGATTTCATTTTGTCATTAGCTCTACTAACTCTATGTTATATGATTCATACGATTTGTGCACAATTCCGTACATTATCATTGCTTCCTACGATTACGATTGTCAAGCTACATAAAGTAAATAGAATTATATGTCGTAATATACAATGACTTTTACAAATTTTATTAAATTTATTTTTCCAAAATTTCAAAATAATATTAATTTTAACTAATTTAATTATTTTCTCCATTTGATTTCTTCCATTAGTTAAATGTAATAAAGACATCATTTTTATTTAAGAAAATAGACATATATCTTTTGAAGAGGATGTCCAATAAAAGTAAAAATTCTATCTTTCCAAAGAATTTCAGCGAGTCCCAAATATTCGAATATATGCCTCATATTTTTTTAATTAGTTTGTTGTCATTATCTTTAGACCAAAGTAATCATCTCATCGACTTGGATAGGCCAAAGGTAAGCTTCAGAAATCTTTAGTGCAGATGAAAAATCAGGGAAGAATGTAAAGAGCGAATTTAAAACAAGCACCGACGTGTTTCTTTCTAAAGCTCAATTGAAGATGATACGGTCAAGTATAGGCAAACAAACTCAGTCTAATAAATACGTTGTTATCATATGCATGTCTCTATTATAGGAAACTATTGCAGTTTGTTATCACCTTTGCACTTTACATACGCAACGCCCCTGTACTATAATAATTACACAGAATACAGAGTCTCTTCATGGTATGAGAGCTTCATATGCTTCACAGCCACAACCATGTCAGATATCGGTCGCTCCCTCACCACAACCATCATTACCTCCTCTTCTTCTCCAGTAACTCCCCCCTCTCCTACACCATCTCTCAATCAAAGCTCCATCGTTAAACTGACTTTTTCCAATTTCTCTTGTGGAAAACACAATTTTTACCCTTTCTTAGTTGGCATAACCTTAACAAGCACATTGATGGATCCAACCCTCCTCCTCTAAAAGTGATTGCTCCCTTAGATCAATCAGTTCTACCACTAGTAGCAAACATCTGATACTGCTCTACCTACTTAGGACAATATTGTGCAAGCATTCAACACTAGATCTCTTCCTTAAATCATCATCATCATATCTAGTCTAAAGTCCTGCATTGAAGCAGCGTCTGATAGTACGCAGCCTTACCCCTACATAATAAAGAGGTTATTTTCGGTAAACCCACATGCAAATGTGACTATGCAGGTTCACAGAATAAATAAGTAAAAGAAAGAAAAGTAAATCACAAATAATAATAATAATACGAAAAAATACTTAATACAAATAATAAGGATACAAATACAAAATAATAATAATAATAATAATAATAATAATAATAATAATAATAATGATAAAACTGAATCTATTAAGAAACTCAATAAAAGAAAAAAACAAAAATAAAAATAAAATAATAATAGTGTAATTTTGAAAATACAATAAAATTTTTAGATTTAATTTTATAGTTAAAATGACACGGGAAAGATAATTTAACAACACTACAAACTGTAATAACAACAGATAATTGCGAGAAACTGAAATACCAAAAATGTGGACAAGGTGTCACCCTTACCTTCACATACGGTTAGGATCCACTGGTGAGTGTATTCTTATTTAAAGGACCACAGAGAATAGCTGGAGAATGACCTTGATGCCACTACAAATGAATCTGGTCTACGCCCGAGGTTCTATATGGAAACATTAATATTAGATCTTCAGTTTCAGACGAAGAGGCACATACCTGGCCATGATCCCCTATTGTGGTAACTCCATCTTGTATTCTTGAGATCACAACCAGTCACAATATGTATATATATATAAAAGATAACATCACAGGATTCGGAGACTTGTATCACAGCTGTCATAAACATCCTCCTCCATTTGGCCTCTCAACACGCCATACAAATAGGACCAACCACACCCACCTTTTATCATTCCAGCTCGCTCTTTCTCCAACTTATAGATAAACTCAACAGTTAAAAACTCAGGTATCAAGATGATCAAAAACCCAGTCTAAATTTTCGCGAAGATAACATTCCTATCAAATGATTATTGCATTCAGAAGAACACCCTAAATCCGAAGGGGAAATTGAAGATCAAATAGTACTTTACTCCTGAGTTAATGTGATAAAAAACCAATCCAAGAACGTCAATGAAACATGATAGAATAAAAAGATCGGAAAGAACTCTTTTGTCAGCTACCAGTTGAGAAGGAAAAAAAAAGGACCGTTAACCCAAAATGCACATCAAGTGCCCATTTGGTGTTATGAAAGGCTAACTCAAAATCACGCATCATTAAAAGGAAAAATCAAAAAGAAAAATTGCAGCTACAAAACCTTTTGATCGAAGAACTTGAAAGAGAAAAAAACAGAAAAAATATACTCAGTAACGGAAAAAAGTTGGAAACTTAAAATCCATTAAGCATCGGGAACTAACGAATAACCCACTTAAGAATTGAGTAAGAATCAAAGAATCAAACAAATGCATACGCGCATTGACAATAAGAAACAAACCCAGAAATAAAAACCGAACCTTTCCACCAAGATAGATCTTCTCCATGTCAACGGAAACAAAATTGCTCGACTCTGCCATAGCCGTGGCTCCCGAGTGAGTAATACACATTAGTTACACCAACTAGCGAAGCCATTTTAAGATCTTCCTCAAAAAGAGGAGACCTGATCTACGCATCTCGGTTGGGATCGCAACTAGATCTAACAAAGACTACACGCCATAAAATCTATGTGAAATAAAAAATTCCCTTCGTTCATCCAACAAACTTCAAAATATGATAAAAAAGCACTTATATGTATATTGAAATCCAATGGCCCAAGTCAAGTTTCTTCCAAGCGCAAATCTTGAAGAAAAATATGCTAACTTGACAGATCAAGAATGCATTTTTTGGTGTAGGGCTACGAGATGAGTATAAAGTGGGGAAGAGAAAGGAGATCGAAACTTACATGTCGATCGACCTTAAGAAGGATCAGATATATATATCTAAAATGTTCAAGTGTAAAGGAGAAGAAAGACTTAAACAAGTTTAGCAGCAATAGCACCCAAGTCCTTGGCACGATAAGCACCAAAAGTAAAGGCCCAATCTTTGCCAGATGCCATTTCGTTCTCAACTGCCAGATCGAGCATGAAAGACACCTCCAACAGGAAGCATGGCTACAAACGCCTTACCGATATGTATAAACAACATAGTATTGAAAGTGTTGCTCAATTTTTCGAACATGCCAAAAACTATTATGATAACCTGATTTCTCTCAATGCAACTGTAAGCATGGATGATCTGGTTCAGTCTATTTTATGGGGGTTTCACTCAACCTTTCGATGCTTTGTTAGAGTAATTAATGCTCAACTAGGTCTAATCTCTTATAGTGATCTTTTTGGTCATGTCTTAGGTGAGGAGCAGTAGCTGCAAAAGGAAAATTTTTCTCCTACTTCTCCTATTATAGTTCATTATTTAAACTGTCAGTCATCTAGTGGAAGAGGATGAGGAACGCGTGGAGGTGATTCTGGTAGTTGATCTCCAACTTTTGTGACCTAGTTAAACTGTAACGGTCAAGGACAATTCACCAATTAATGTCCTTTTAAACTCCAAAATGAATCTTCCTTTACATGTCGTTCTTCCACACAATTTTCTACAACCTCAAATCTTCCCCTCACTCAACCCTTACCTCCTTAACAACAGTGGATTGTGAATTATGGTGCAAATCATCATATGATGATTGACTTGGAGAACCTTACCATCCATAAAGAATTCAATTTTTCTGATCAAGTTCAACTTACCATTGGTATCCACCTTTTAATTTCTAATTTTGGCTCATCTCTGTTCTCCTTGAATAATAGACTCTTTACACTTTCTAATATTTTCCATGTTCCATCTGCTCCGACAAATTTACCATCTGCTCGCAATTTTGCTCGAACTAATAATGTTTCCATTGAATTCTTCCCTCATTGTTTTGTCATAAAGGATCTTCAGTCATAAAGGATTTTGCATAAAGGACAACTTGAGA
>JANZLX010000211.1:7148399-7160821 GCA_025531955.1 Erythroxylum orinocense | reverse complement strand
ATATATAAAAGGAATACCTCATAATATATTATTAACAAGTCATAATGTTAATACATGAATCACATATATCCATTGGCCTAAGGCATACTACTAACAGAAATAACTTTAATTCACCTATCATACTCATTTCAAATTCACTTTTCATAAGACTATCAAAATTTGAACATAATTTTTCAGAAGTTGCACTAAAAATGATATCATCTACATATATTTGTACAACGATAAAATCATTTTTAATATTTTTCTTAAATAATGTTTTATCTACTTGACCTCTAATAAAGTCATTTTTAATCAAAAACGAACTCAGATGATCATACCAAGCACGAAGTGCTTGTTTTAATCTATACAAAGCTTTATGAAGTTTATAGACATAATCTGGTTTATCAATGTCTTCAAAACCTGGGGGTTGTTTCACATAAACTTCCTCATCTATAAAACCATTCAGAAATTCACTTTTCACATCCATTTGAAACAATTTTATACTATGAAAAACATCATATATATGCAAGCAAAATCCTAATAACTTCTAGTCTAGCTACAGGAGCATATGTTTCATTATAGCCTATTCCTTCTTGTTGATTATAGCCTGGAGCTACTAATCTAGCTTTGTTATAGTTTATTTTGCTTGATTCGTCTAGTTTATTTTTGAATACCCATCTGGTTCCTATAATACATTTATTGAATGGTTTAGGAACTAGAGAGCAGACTTTATTCATTGTAAATTGATTGAACTCCTCTTGCATAGCTAAAATCTAAGTTTCGTCTTGAAGAGCTTCATCAAATTTCTTAGGTTCTAATTTAGAAACAAGTGCTATATTTGCCTCTCTTCTAAATTTAGATCTAGTTCTCACTCCTTCTAAAGTTTCTCCTATAATCAAGTTTTCTAGGTGAGAAGATTTATATTTCCAGTCTTTCCTTAAGCTAATATTTTCAAAGATATCTTCTACCTTATCAGGTGGATTGTCTAATTGTGAATCGTCTAGGTTATTAACTAAAGGAATAGATAGAGTTTCATCATCAGAATTGTCTCTTTTATCTAGATGAGAGTCATCACCAAATTTCACATGCATAGACTCTTCAACAGATTTAGAAACAAGATTATAAACTCTATAAGCTTTAGAAGTAATTGAATAACCTAGAAAATTCCTGAATTGATCTTAGAATCAAATTTATCCAACTTTTCTTTTGTATTCAAAATAGTGCATTTGCAACCAAAAGGGTGAAAGTAAGAAATATTTGGCTTTCTTCCCTTCCATAATTCATATGGAGTTTTATTTAAAATAGGTCGCAAAAATACTTTATTTTTAACATAACAAGTTGTATTCACAGCTTCTACCCAGAAGTACTTAAGAAGATTCATTTCACATAGCATAGTCCTTACCATTTTCTAAATTGTCCTGTTCTTTTTTTTCTACAACTCCATTTTGTTGAGGAGTTCTAGGAGCAAAGAATTATGAAAAATTCCATTCTCTTCAGAAAACATTTTGAATTTTTCATTTTTGAATTCTCCACCATGATCACTCCTAATTCCAACAATAGACATTCTTTTTCCATTTTATAACTTTTTGCATAAAAAATTAAAAAGACTCATCTTTATGTGATAAAACAATATCCAATAAAGTCTAGTGAAGTCATCAATAATTATGAGACCATACTTCTTTCCACCTACACTTAGTGTTCTGGTTGGACCAAACAAATCTATATGTAACAGCTCTAAAGGACTAGATGAAGTTACAATATGTTTAAACAAAAATGATGTTTTAACTTGTTTTCCTTTTTGACAACTCTCACAAAGAAATCTTTGTTAAAACTTATCTTTGGTAAACCTCTTACCAAATCATGTCTCATTAATTTGGAAATATGTTTAAAACTAACATGACCTAGCTTTTTGTGTCAAATCAGTTTTTCATCGTTTTTTGATATAAGCCATGAAATATTTTGATTTTTCAAATCATCTAAGGTAATTTTATAGAGGTTGTTTCCTCTCTTGGCATAAAAGAATATGGAACTGTCTTTGTTTTTGACTAAACAAGAATTTTGATTCAAGGATACTTCAAAACTAGAATCACATAATTGACTTCTACTAATCAGATTATGCTTTAAGCCTGCAACTAGTAGAACATTATCAATAGACAAAAAGGAATCTTTACCAATTTTGTCGATCCTAACTATTTTGCCTTGTTGGTTGTCTCCAAAAGTTACTAATCCTCCTTGTTTATATTGGAAGTTTAGAAACATAGACCTTCTGCCCGTCATGTATCGCGAGCAGCCACTGTCCAAATACCATTGGTGGTGGTTACTTCTTCCGAGAAAGGAGATCTACAGTGTATATTATATCCTTCTTAGGTACCCATATTTTCTTGGGTCCTTTGAGGTTAGTCTTACAATTTTTCTTTGAATAATAATAAGAATATTGTTTCTTTTTCCTTCTGTTGGGAAAAAATTCCTATTATAAAGAACATTACTATTATGAATAGTATTTCTATTATTAAAGCCTAAACCGCTTTTATCATTTGGATGTCTATAACTTCCAATCATATCATTAATCCTTTTTGTACTTTCTGTAAATTTTGATAAATCTGCTGAAAGACTATTAATACTTTGTTTTAGTTGATTAATTTCCTCAAATCTATCTACAATTACTTTCTTTTTCATATCATCTACTTGTTTCTTGAGGAAAACGTTTTCTTCTTCTAAGAGTTTTGTGTTCTTCAATTTTTCAACAAATTTCTTTTTCAATAACCTATATTTTTTTAAGATAACATGTTAATCTTTTAAAAATTCTAAATAGGCATCCTGAAGATCATCAAAGTTAGAAATTACCTCATTATCGCATTCTCTTTCAGCTACTAAGCATATATTTGCTTGTTCTGATGTTTCTGAGTCGGATTCAGATTTAGACGAATCCAGATCTTCCTATGTTGCCATTATGCTCTTTTTGTTGTCTTGACTTTTCTTCTATTTTCTTTTGAGCAATGGACATTCAGACTTGTAATGTCCTGGTTTGTTACACTCATAGCAGACGATAGAACTTTTCTCATTCTTTAAATTGTGTTTGCTATTCTTTTAAAAGAGAAGTATTTATTTCCCTTTGATTTCTTTTTCCACATCCTTCTAATATTTCTTGAAATGAAGGATAATTCATCTTCATCTTCACTTGAGTCTTGATCATATTCACTGACATCATCATTCTTGATTTCTTCAATCTTTAAAGCTTTTGAAGATGTGCTTCTATTTTTTTGCATCTTCTGATTTTTCTAACCAGCCTTCAATGCAATAGATTTATCCCTTCTGGGTTTGTCTTCTTCATCAAGCTCTACTTCATGGATTTTTAGTGAACCAAGCAATTCGTCTAGCTTTATCTTGCTTAAATCCTTGGCCTCTTGTATTGCTGTTACATTGGGTCTCCATCTTTTTGGAAGACTTCTAATAATATTTCTAACATGATCTTGACTTTCATAGATTCTCCCTAAAGCTTTAAGTCCATTAATAATTGTTTGAAATCATCCAAACATTTGATTAATAGTCTCGTCATTTTTCATCTTGAACAGCTCATATTGATGAACAAGAATACTAATATTGGATTCTTTCACCTAGTTTGTGCCTTCATGTGTAATGGCTAATGTATCCCTCATTTCTTTTGCAGATTCGCATCCATGAATCTTATCATATTCACTTCTTCTTAGAGCACAACTTAAGAAGAACTTGGCCTTTGAATTTAATTGAAAGCGAGCTTTCTGATCAACTGTCCATTGGTCACGAGAGATGATATCTTCTCCATTGTTTGTTGGAATATATGGTCCATTTTCTATGATATCCCAAAGATCAATATATATGGATTCTATGAAGAGCCGCATCCTGTCCTTCCAATAATGATAGTCTTCACCATTGAATGCAAAGGGTCTTGAGGCACCTTCTGCTATAAAAACATGTGATTCAACCATGGATCTTTGTCCTCACTTTGTAACAGTGTTTCTTGGAAACCTTGCTCTAATACCAACTGAAGTAAATTACTTGTTAATATAGAAATCACGTATATTATGTAAAATAAACAATAGGGGGGTTGAATTGTGTCAAATAGTTTAAGATATCAATCTTTAAAAATTTCTTGATTTTCTTGACAAATTCAGATGATTACAAAAGCAATTCACTTAATTTAGTGAGTAATGCAATAGCGAAAATCAATATCTATTCTTCTAATAACAAGAAAATTAAAGAGATAAGAGTTAGAGAATATGACATCGTGATTTATCCTGGTTCACCCTTAACCTTGAATTACGTCCAGTCCTCAGAGTCCATATGAGATTTCACTATAACCTTCAACGTTACAAGTATTATTTCTACACTTCCAGAGCCTCTTCAGGTCTCTTTCACAAAATATTCTTTATTTGCTTCCTTAGCCTTTTCAGGCTCTAGCCTTTCTTTTCACTCGAGAAGATATTGTTTGAGCTTCACGTTATAGATGTATTTGCTCTCTTTTGCGTGAGCACTTGAGCACATAATTTCTCTAAGTATGCTTTTACAATCAAAATTCTTTGTATTGTATCGTATATTTTGTGTGTATTTTACTTATGATTATAACTAATATTTATAGCCTAAATCTTCAACGGTCTTCTTGAGAATTCTACTTGTTGAATCTTCTAAAAATAGTTATTAGTCGAGTCTTGTAACTAACTCCAACTAACTTACATTTTAGTACATTCTTCAATTTCCATCATCTTGCATAGATTCATATGCTTCGTCTAGTGTGTCATATGCTTCGTCTGGTGTCTTAGACTAAGCACTTCGTCTGGTCCGTCCTATTAAGCTTTTATTAAAGTATCGTCTTGATTTGATGATTTGCGCAACTTAAATTTATCTACGCACTTAACAAATTCATCAAAACAATTCACACACTTCTATGGTTATTATTATTTGACTTTAATTAAAATTAATAGAAGAAGTGAATTCCTCTTGGCTTAACACCTAAAGATAATTCCAAAACCCCTGAACCATTGATAAACCCATCTCAACCCTTATCTCATATCAACTCCACTTCCACACCCCTATCCACCATGCACCTACAGCACAATAATCCTTTATCCTCCTTAAAACCACATAAATTGCTCCTTCGTTTGACGGCTCTAATCCTTTGGAATGGGTATTTCAAGCCGACCAATATTTTAATTATTATCAAATCCATCCGGATCAACGTTTGAGTATGATTTCCTTTTACATGCAAGGCCAAGCTTTAAGTTGGTATATATGAAAGGTGCTTAATAACCAACTTACCACTTGGCAAACATTTGTCCGAGCATTGGAGATGTGTTTTGGGCTGTCTTCCTATGATAATCACCGGTTGGCGCTTTTTAAATTGAGGCAAACGGGTTCAGTTGAAGAATTCCAAGCTCAAATTGGGATGATATGTAATCGAGTTAACGAGCTACCCTCTGATGCTATTTTAGATTATTTTATTTCCAGGTTGAAACCAGAAATTCAATACGAACTTGCTCTATGGAAACTGCCCAACATCTCACTAGGAATCGGGCAAGCCAAGCTTATCGAATCCAAACTCAAGGATAATCGAGACCGGTTCTGGAGCCCCGTTCCTTGCTCGAAAAGGGACAATTTATGATGTTCGTAATAGATATAGATGCGACAAAAGTTTTCTTTTACAGCCTGAATTGGCACTTGAACACTAGATAAACGCCTTCTTATTTCAAGGAAGAATGCTCTCAATTGCATTCAGAAGAAAATTAATATTTATTTAATTCTATCAATTTCAGTCACATAAAAACAAAATGCTAACCCATACCCATATGATTATGATCTAAGGAGAGACATCAGGTCCCATTCTTCACATGTCCCCATAACTAGAAGTCACCTGTCAATGCACAGCCCATACATTGCAAAGAAAGAAAGCGAGGTTCTTCTTGACCCGCAGGTTTGTAGTCTTTAGCAATGTAACATGCCAAGAATGAACTTGATTGGAGTGATACTATCTCATTGTTTCTGTCAGTGCCCTCAAGTGTTGAATTAAATTATGCTGTGTCCTTCATCCCCATCTCCTCCTGCCACAAAGACAAAAGGCAAAGATTAGAGTTGCAGACTTTTCATTCGATGTTTTCTATAGGCAATCCCCTGGAATTTTGCATACCAATCATTTCAAACCCTTTTGTTTATTCAGTGCAGTCTCATTATTTTGACCCTTTTTGGAGCATTTCAGCTTCTTATACACTTGAATAAATGTAAGAACCACCAGTTTCTTTTAGACTAGACTTCTCAACAAAAGAAGGGAAAGATAAGTTTCCTATGCACATATCATAAATTGTTTAACAAGGATCTCTTAACTTGAAGTAAAAGCTAGCATCCAGTTGTATTAATAGAATGACATATTCTCGTGAATAATCTGATAGTTGGACTCCTTCTCAACAACGTACAATAAGTCAGGATTCTTTTAGGCAACATTAACCTGTCTCTTTCATGCTGAGTTTGCTGTTTATTTATGTTTGGGGGCTTCTTTTGTATTTCTTTTCCAACAGCCTGCTCATGTATTTTTGCTTTTCTCATTGTTTGATCACATAATCTACCATAACTTTCTTGCTATCCGTCCAATGCCAAGCAATGTCTCAACAGTGTGATCTCGTAATCCAGGTTAATGGTCGTCGAACATTCTTTCTAAATCAGGTAAGATATAAACTTCACACCCTTATGAGTACAAGGTTTTATCTTTCTTCTGAAATGAACAGATAGTTTGATTGTTCAACTCAATTTTACAGAAAACTTTATCAGTATACTCAGGAAAGCTGAAGAAGATTGTTGCACGGGAAAAGGAAAAGAACGAGATGAAGAGTTCAAGGATCAGAATAAATGACTTCCCTGGAGGCTCAGATGGATTTGAACTGATTTCTCGGTTCTGTTACAACAATGGAGGAATCAAGATCACAGTTTCGAACGCGTGTCTTCTTTATTGCGGTGCAGTATTTCTTGAGATGGATGAGGAGGTCTGCATCTTCAATCTGTTGAAACAAACAGAGACTTTTCTTCAAGGAGTGTTTTTCTGGCCTTGGAATCATATACTTGAGAGCCTCAGAAGCTGTGTCCCATTCTTTGCGGTTGCAGATTCATATGGCCTCATCCAAAAGCTCATCTGTGCAATACTATTTAAGATTTCCCACAACTCAGAGGCAAAACCTCTTGCTTGCTCTTCTTCATCCTCTTCATCTCCAGAAACTGCAAATGGGATGTTCGCCTCCTCAACCAAGACAACTTATGATGATTCATCAATCGATCAATGGTGGTTTGATGACTTAACAACTTTACCTCCAATGATCATCAACAAATTCGTCCAGAATTTCGGGGCTTACAGGTCTAAAAACAGCAACTTAATCCTCACTCGTTTCCTTGTCCACTACTTGAAAAGTGCACTTCAACGCAAAGGTGGAAGAAACATGAAAAAGGGTGTTGTACATTCAAGGAACCAATACAGTACCCTTGCAGAACAAGCCGTCCAAGGTGTGATTTTAGTGGGACAAAAGATAATTTCTTGCAGAGGTTTGTTTTCAGTGTTGAGGATCGTGTCCAATTTTTGTTTGAGCAAAGATTACAGGGATAAGTTGGAGAAAGTAATAGGTGGGATGCTTGACCAGACCACATTGGATGACTTGCTAATCTCCGGGAGTGATACGTGTGTGTATGACGTTGATCTGGTTTTGAGATTGGTGAGAATATTTGTTAACAGTAAAAATGCGTCTGCACAGAGAATGAAGAAAGTAGGTAGCTTGATTGACAAGTACTTGGGTGAAATATCTCCTGATCAGAACCTTAAGATCTCAAAGTTTCTTGAAGTTGCAGAGAGTTTGCCAGATTCTGCTAGAGAATGTTTTGATGGGGTCTATAGAGCCATTGATATCTACGTAGAGGTCAGTATGGAGAAAACCCTTGGTTTCATTTTTGCCTCTTATTATCCATGAAAATGTCTTTAACAGATATTGCAGAGAGGGGAGAGGCACACATAAAGATAAACATATTTTTATCAAAAGATAAGTGTTATTTGTTTTTATTTATATTATTAATTATGAATTGTCTATTTTAAATTTAATAAAAATATGTTTATTTGAGTTATTAATTTATGTTTTTTCCTATTTTTAAAATTCGTGAAAATTACAAAAGGTAGTTTTTGTTTTTAGTTTTTCCTCAATTACTATCAACTAAAAAATATTGTTTAATTATTTAATATATTAGTTATTAATAATAATTACGAATAATTTAATTAATATTTTATTTTATTTTTGTAATTAAATTAATTAAATATTTATTAATAAATATAATATAATTTAAAATATCTTAAATTATATAAAATTTAAATAAAATTTTTATTTAATAATTAAAATATATTGAAAATAAATTTTAATTTTTAAATTTTTATTTCAATAAAACAAAATTATTTTTGTTGATAATTTATTAATAAATATTGTATAAGAGATTAAAATAAATTTAATTAATTAATGTCATTTATCTTTAAGTTTTATCTAATATATAATTATCATAATTAATAAAAAGTATATCTATATTGAAATTAATAACTAAATAGTTCACCGGCATGAATTTTTGCTAAGATAATCCTGCCTTTCATTATGAGTTAATTATACAACTAATCATTGACGCCATGTTTTCTGTCGAATTCTGATGTCTTTGCATGCAATTGCTTAGTTTGTCCTTTTTTCCTGGAAATCTCTCAAGCCCCAACATGCTTGACACTTCTGAGTTAAGGCTCCATTTTTGTGCTTAACACTTCACTAGATATAACTCCCTTTTCTTTTTCAGGTGGTTAGGAAGCTTCGTCACATACTTTTTTCCAATCCCTCCTATTATCTTCTTTAGTAATTAATCAAATCTTATTATTGTTGGTGGTAATAAACATGCAGTCACATCCGACCCTTTCCTGTGAAGTGAGATCGACGTTATATGAATGCCTTAACTACAAGAAGCTTAGCTTTGAAGCATCCAAAGACATTGCCAATAACCCAAAAACGCCTCCAAATATTGCATGTCAAGCATTTATGTCCCTCAAGTCCACTAACGCCACTCCAAAAGGGTATGTTCATAATGAGATTACCATTCCATTTGACACCTTGAGCAGTTCCCAGATGAGATCCTTCAATGAAATTGATCAGAAGAGCCCTTCAAGGGAAAATGAAGACACGACATTGGCAATAAAGAAGATGGAAAGGAGGGTGAAGGGACTCGAGAAGGTGTGTAGAGAGATGAGAGGTCAACTGTCAAGGTTGGTTAAGAACAAAGCCGCTACTAGTAGCTCTTCACCTCAGTATAGATCTTTGCCTTTACTATGTAGAATCACACACATGTGATCACTCTCAGAAGAATACATTCGGACTATTTCGTAGTCATATATATATATATATATGCACACACAAGCTTATATTACAGCTCCAGAAGATTGCAGTTTTTAATTTCTTCAGTGTAAATGCCAAAAATACTCTGATACTTGATTCTACAGGCATATTGAGAAGATGCTTATATAAGCAATTTACTTTTTAACCCATCAAGCCAAATCTGTCTTCGAATATTTGAGCTCATACCTAAGTTCAAAGAATTCAAGCGTTTTAAAATTATACTATACCATTTGGTGTCTATCGTGTGGTCATGATTAGTCAATTTTGAGAAGTATATGGTTAACAATCATATACCCATATTTTTGTTTAGACAAGCTACGGATATAATGGCCCTACCTCCTTTACCCTCACAAATACGTTCTAACTTTGATCATGCAAGCCTTATAACAATGATTGAAAATATATAACATCCATTATTGGCTTTAATTGCGACTTTTCAAACTAGGCTCACGCTCAACCACCTCGTAGTACACAACAGGCTAAGCTAGTTCCAAATGAAGCCTAATATTAAATCCTTAAGTCTAAGTTAAGAAATCATGTAAGTGTTGGCAAACTTTAGCCAATGTTTGACATTTGAGTTAATATAAAGAAGACATGTTGATAATGGCACAATGTAACAACCTCCAAGTAGGTAACACAAATGAGCAAATATTGGTGAAAAATTAAGAACTATATGAGTATTGACAAAAATTTTGACTACGAGTGATATTTAGATATGAGACCAAAAGGTGAAAGATACAACTAGGTCGTGCTAAGTCTGCGAACGCATAAATGAACTTAAAATTGACAAGGTTATAAGATATATAAAGGTTTATTATACAATGACTTAGATTATTAGTAACTTAGGTCATAGAGTAATGTGACTGCACCATGAACATACATGAACGGAACGTGCATAAAGATGACTTAAGCTAATTAAACCAAAGGCTCATTAAGATATTTGTTTTCAAAAGGAGATGATGTGATGGCACAAGATAAGCATACGAAAGTAGTGAGCTAAACAAGTGAGATCACTATCTTATAAAGTGAGATCACTTCTTCAAGTAGTAAAAAAGTGACAAAATGAGGTCGCAATAAAGTGGGCATCTTTGAGACCTTATTTCATATGTGCAAAGTTAAGTTAGTAGAAAGAAGGCATAACTAGTACTGACATAGTGGAGTTAGTAGAAGTAGTAATTTTCCACTAATTTGATGGGTTAGCGGAGAAAGTGGATATTTTTAGTTATATAGTCCTAAATTCTTGTCAACATCTATAAAATTATCCTTTATATTTTATTTTACACTATATTGAGCACATCTAATCATCCATAAGAGAGTTGAAAATTTTAAGAGAAATCTCTTGTTAATAGCTTTGAGCATGAAGATCTTAAGTGGTTGTTTTATACAATACTTTGAGTTAGATGTAACTCAAGTTTGTATTATTTTATTGTATGCATAGGTTAGCAAAATGTTAGCTTTATCATATATCTTTTATTCATATTTTGATTGTTTTGTACGAAATAATTATGTGAGTAAAATACTTAAATATAAGTGGTGTGAGCCATTTGAAAACAAACAAATTTGTTAGGTTTTGATGAACTTAAGCTTAACTGTTGCATGATGACTTCAATGGTTTTATTCAATTATATTGTGACAAAAAAAGTGCCCATGAAAACTAGTATTAAAGCTTTGTTGGTGAACGATGGCTGTTGGAAGCAATCTCGTATAAAGAGTTGCTAGAATAGAGACAGCCATCGGTCCTCTAGCCCTAATGAATGAGGATGAGATTCCTTTTTTGAAATGTTTTAAAGCTTTGGTGATGAGCTTCAAGAAATAGATAGAACACATGAGGAGCATTTGAAATATAATGAGGATATAAGCTATGACTTATTAATACTTAAACGTGTTATATCTAGACATGAACTAGGTGTTTAATCAGAGAGCACTTTAGTGAAGGTACAAAAGCCATAAGTTTTTTATGGCAACTAAAGTGTCAAAGAGTTTAAAAAAATTGTCAAATATAGCGCAATACTTTATGGGTGACAAAGGGATTTGATGTTGAAAAAGTGTTAATCACAATAATGTAGATAATGGATGATAAAAAGTTATGGTGGGGGACAATGACCTCAAACGATATCAATATGAGTATACCTCTCATTGACATTTAGGAGAAGATGAATAAGGAGCTAATAGATTAGTTTCTCACCAATAACACTTCTTAAATTGTCATAGAAACTTTGAAATGGTTAAGCCAAGATAGTTCATTAAGGGAGTATTTGAGGGAATTCACATATTTGATATTAGATGTGAAAAACATGTCAAAAGGAGAACAAGTTGTTATAATGAGCTTGCAACGATGGGTCTAAGTTAAGCTTCAGAGGCAAAACATGAAGAACCTTCCTAGTAGAATAGAGACTGCAGATGCCTTAGTAAATCTCTAAATGCCACCACCAATTCGAATTAGCAGAGAAGGCAAGAAGAATTTTAGAGCATATAACGGTTAAGAGAAAGGTAATGAGAAGACATGCGAAACTTCATACCATAATTCAGATAAACAATGAAATTGAAATATTGCTTATTTCACTTATGAAAAGCCACATTTTTCTCAAGAATGCCCAAAATAGAAAGCCAGTGAGTATAAAATAATTTTTGTAATTGCTAAGGATCAAAGGGAGAAAGATGGGGACTTGATGGAAGAAGTATACTTGAATAATTATGCTACATTAGGCATAATAATTCTTATAAAGGAGCATCCAAGTTATAAAAAAAAAACAACGAGAAAGAGAGGGAAAATGGTAAATAGGTTACATGCTTATGAGAGCGACTCATAATGTTAACATGGCAATAGCTAAATAATGGTATGATTCATGTATGACATTCAATTTTACTCAATCTTATTATTATCAGCCTATGGTAGATGATATTGCCTCTTACAATCTAGGATAAAAAGCTATTTTAATTTATGTCTATAGAGGTAAACTTATGAGTAACTTTGTTTATGAAATAAAAAGTTGTTTGGATAAAAGAAGAATGATTTAGGCTACTTAT
>JANZLX010000211.1:7117604-7136686 GCA_025531955.1 Erythroxylum orinocense | reverse complement strand
AATATTAAGAGACTATTTTATAATTTTAAGAAAAAATTAGAAATTATTTATAAATTTAAAAAATTATTCGAAATAATAAAATTAGTACTGATATTATCATCCTAGAATGAAATTTCATGCTGATATCAAATTGTTAAGAGAATTAGAACCCCAAATCAAAAACACTTTTGCGTCCTTATGTTCACATTCAAGGGCTCCCACTCCGAGCAGAGCGTACAGGAAAAGATAAAATTAATTGACCCACTGATCCTCCTCACCGATGGGCTCCTTCTCTTTTAATCAAGGGTGCCTAACGAAGAGTGGCTTAATTGGTATACGCTCCTCGCCTAAAGCTCTCCCTTACCTTATAGAAGATTTTAAGTTTGAACTGCGTCAAAAGAGAGGAATTGAAATATTTTTCTAATTGATGAGCCTCTAACTCTTTGGATAAAACTTTTTGATCAGAACGGCTCCTTTTGTGCAGAAATATATCGACTAAGTAACAACTTGAGAGATCTTGGAGTTCTAAATTTACCTCCAAGACTCTTAAGGTGAGATTTTAAAGGCTTAGGATTAGTCCGGTTTATGGTTTTAAAAATCAGACCGGACCGATCGGTTCGACCGATAACCGGTCAGCTATTCACTCTGATTTAACTATAAAAATCGGTATGCAATTGAACTAGTCTGAACCGGTCAAAACCGGTCGATTGACTGATCAGAGCGGTCCGGTCTGACCGATCCGACCACTGGTTTAGTTAATTTTTTTTATTTTTTTAAATATTTTTAATATTATTTATAATTAAATATAATTATTTCATAATTATGACGTCACACCGGTTCGATCGATAGTTAAATTGATCAAACCGGTCAAACCGATGATTAATAAAGCTTCGATTCGATGATCAATCCGAGTTTCAGAATACAGGTCCGGTTAAATTGAAATATCTTTAAAAAAAAAAGCGTACTCTTAGGCTTTGACAGCTAACGAATGATAATAATAATAATAATAATAATAATAATAATGAAAAAAAGGAAGATTTCTCTGTCTGTTTTGTCTTCGTTCGACCTCTGAATCTGGTAAGACTCTTTCATTCGAGTTCTCTTTTCTTGGGTAAAGCATCATCCTTTTTTCATCATGATACATATTTCATTGCAGATGCTGAATCAAATATTATTATGTACTTTCTCTTGAACATGCTGAATCAAGCATGTTCCTTGTGCTTTGTCGATCAAGCGGTTTTAGGATAAACGTTGGGGCTTTCTGTTAGTTCTTATTGCTTTGAGTTAGAACATTAACTGCTTTGAAACCCTATCGGGTGATTATCGAAATCCAAAAGAAGTTGGCTTTGGGGACAAAAGGCAAAATGAACCAAAGACGAATGAAAATAGCGATTGAATAACTCACTAGCTGCTGCTTTTTGACTCAGCTGCTGCTCCTTTAGTCCTAAGAAACCAACATCAATGATCAGCAGCCATTATCTATTCTTCGTCCTACTTTATTGAAGTTAATAGGTATCACCTGGGCCTTGATTTCGGTTCCGGAGATGGGTTCAGTGGGGCCTTTGCAATCATCTCAGGAAACGGTCAACCGCTGGTGAAACATCACTTGTCAAAATTCCAGATAGATTGCTTTTTAACTAAGCGTAATACTATACTTTTGGAAGAACAAAGAGAAGATTTATCGTGTGTTAGCTCTTCAAGTTGTTGAATTTCTCTATCGCTTCGTGTGTATGAAAGTTGAATTCTATCTACTTTGATGATCAAGGGCCACCTGTGTGGGTTGAGATTTTGTCTGCAACGTGCCATTCATCAGTGCGAGTGTTGTTATAAATTCACAATTGTACAATTTCTTCCTATTTTCTACATAATCTTAATTGAAAATTTCAATTTCTTCAGAGCATCATCTTCAATGTTTATTTTAGATTCGGTTCGGATCATAAACTAATCTTGTAATGCAATGATCAGTTCCAGCTGTGATCACCACTGAAACTTGATACGGAAGGACTTGATAATGGACCATCGAGAGAGGCTATATGCAGAGACATGGGACAAATCGATGCCTTCAGAAAATGAATTTACAAAAGAAATGTCCTCAGAGGACACATTCTTCACAAATTTCAGACTGCTGCAAAATCAGAAAAAGTTGGAAGATAATGGGCATAAGATTAAGCCCACTTTTCAAGATTTCTGTAGAACATCTATAAGCCAACCATCACATTCTCAAGCTGACAACATGCACGATTGGGATCCTAGAGCTATGCTTAACAATCTCTCTTTACTGGAAAAAAAGATACTTCAGCTTCAAGATTTGGTGAATTCTATTGTCGGCCAGACAGGCCAGGCGTCAGGGCAGGTTGATCAACTTGTAGCTCAGCGTCAGCAGCTCATCACTGCTGAAATCACTTCCATAATTGTTCAGTTGATCTCTACTGCAGGAAGTCTTCTCCCATCAGTGACTGTGAGGCACACTCTTCCTACAACCACTACAAATGGACCGTTTGGACAGCTTAGTGGACTTCATGTTTCTTCCAGGGAGATCATGAACAATGTTGTACAATTACAAAGCTTGCAGCATGGTAGTGCAAGTAACGTTTCTGAACCAAACTACTGTGCTGAAGAGCATGAACCAAAAGATGAAGATGCTGATGGAGAGAACCTTCCACCCGGTTCTTATGAGATCTTACAACTGAAAAAAGATGAAATCCTTGCACCACATACGCACTTCTGCAACATCTGCGGGAAGGGCTTCAAGAGAGATGCAAATTTGAGGATGCACATGCGGGGTCATGGTGACGAGTATAAATCTCCTGCTGCACTTGCTAAACCCCACAAGGAGCCCGGCTCTGAACCAGTCCTTGTTAAGAGGTATTCCTGTCCCTTTGCTGGTTGCAAGAGGAACAAAGATCACAAAAAGTTTCAGCCTCTGAAGACGATATTGTGTGTCAAAAATCATTACAAGAGAACCCACTGTGATAAAAGCTACACCTGCAGCAGATGCAACAACAAGAGGTTCTCTGTCCTCGCCGACCTCAAAACTCATGAGAAGCATTGTGGCAAAGACAAATGGCTCTGTTCCTGTGGCACCACCTTCTCAAGGAAAGATAAGCTCTTCGGACACATTACTTTGTTCCAAGGGCACACCCCAGCAATTTCCAATGATGAAACTAACGGAAAGGCTGCTTTATCCGACAAAGGTGATAACAAAGAAGTAGGTGATAAAGTTGGAAATATGAATTTCAGCTTTGGTTCTAATGAGGCCAGTGGAAGTGAAGTTCAAAGCATCGTAGATGGGAAGGGGAGTTTAGATGATCATGCCAGTTATTCCCTGCCTTTGAGCTTTGACGCGTTAAATTTTGGAAGATTTCAAGAGTTCCCACGAACCTTGTTCAATGATTCAGAGAGTTCATTCGCTTTCCTAATATCAGGGTCTTCTAAATATAATCAGAAAACTAGGGGGGAACCCAGTGCTAGCAAGTTTTCTTGACAGTATTGCTTTGATCATGTAACAATTGCAGGTGACGCAGTTTCGTGAATTGACAGCATAGTTTGTTATTATCCGTTCACGTTATTCCCAATTTTGATTATTATGAAAGTAATGCAATCTCATTTCTTCTTTAAGCATGCAAGAGATTCAACCTTGGATTTCATAAGGCTAAGTTCTAAACGGAAATGTTTTATTTTTTGATAATTAAAAAAACTTTAAACTTTATTCAATTTTACAATTATAGTCAGAACTTAAAAAAGTGACAATTAAACACTTAAGCTTTCAATTTTTTTCAATTCTAATCCGACATTAGTGTTTCTGTTAAATTTACTAACATAGCTTATCACATGTTCCAAAAATCCTAATTAATAATACATGTCAGCCAAAATTAACATTAGTGAAGATTAATGAAATAACATTGTTTAATCACATAATTAATATGATGTCGTCGTTAAAAAATGACAGTTTAACTTTAATTCCTAAATCAGTTTACTCTGTCTCAACGTTCTCGCTCTTTGTTTTCAATTTATTTTCTCACAGCCTTCATTCTTCTTTTTCAGTTTGTTCTCCCAACTCCCTCAGCCTTTTGTTTGAGTTTGTTCCCTCGATACTCAAATCTACTCTCGCATCGTAGTACATGAGCAAACTCTTCAATTTCAGTTCATTCTCACATCACAAGAAGCTCATTTTGTTCTCGTATCACAAAAGCTCATTTTTTACAATTTGAGTTATGTTATTAAATGACTTTGTTTCATTAATCTTCATTAGTTGCCTTAATTTTAGCTGACATGTATTATTAGTTAGGGTTTCTGGAACACATGATAAATCATGTCAGCAAATTTAACGGGGACAATAATATCGGGGTATAATTGGAAAAAAAAATAAAAGTTTGAACATCTAATTGTCACTTTTTAAAATTCAGACTATAATTACAAAATTGAACAAAGTTTAAATTTTTTTTGTAATTAACCCTTTTATTTTTTGAGTTCATTAGTTTCCCTTCTTGTGTACATTTAAATAAGTGTTGGTACACAACGTATGTTATAAAACATCAATTCAATGGGACTTCATTAAATTGAATTAACTCTTATCCACTCAGATGTATTGTTTGATTAATTCTGAAGACAAATTGATTAGAGTGAAAGTTAAACTTTCTTTCTTTGTTTTTTGATACAATTTTCTGATGGACTATAAATTAGCCTTTCATAAAGTAACCATGATTATATGTTTGAAGTTCTAATATTAAGTTGTATAATGCAGCAGTTCCTTTCTTAAATGAGAAGCCCTAAAAGGAGTCCCTTCGAGTAAAAAAAGAGGTCGAGTCTAGAATGAAGTATTTTTTAAAATCCAATTGGAACAGTGACGGGATCCATAGAGCATCTCATGTTCATACTTAGTTCAATTTGTGTCTCATTGGTTTTAAGTTGGATTTTTTTTGTTTAATATGTTTAATTCCAACATGCCAGCATGTTTAAGATAGTTCGATAAAATACCTAATCATAGGATTTTTCATAAAATTACACAACTCAGCCAAATATACTGCTTTGGACCTGAGCAATCCAGACTTCAAAATCGAACTTATAGAGACCATTTCAGCTATTGGATCACTTTCAAATATATAATTATCGAAGATATCATTCCCATATACTTGAGAAAAGGAAGTTGATTTCTCTCCTGCCAGGAGAAAAACCTGATGATACATAAAAATTGACGAAAATCATATCACATGTACTATCTCACCTTCAATATTCTCTCTTTACAACCTCCTAAACTGGTCTAAGGGTTTCAAAAACCTACTCGCCTCTAACTAAATACTCGGATACAGTAAGTTACAACAAACAACTTCCTTCTCTTCTTTTCTATTTTCACTTCTTTTAATGTCTGTTAAGCCTTCATAAATCATAACATTAAATGGCCCTATTTAGGTGACGATTTTACTTACAATGGTCAAAATCTATGAACTGCTGTTTTGCACGGCCTGTGAAACACATCTATCTTCAAGAATCTGAGGGCTTAAGATTTTTCGAAGAGAACGATATTGCAGACGGACATTCTCACCACTTCCAATGATCTTAAGCAAATACCTGGAGTGACGGGAAATGTTCTTTCAGAAATTGCAATTAAAGCAAGCATATTGTTAGGAAATTTCCCACAACCAACTTAGAAGATTATCGCTTTACTGCCATGAGACAAAGACAAGATTTTCCACTCAAAAGAAGGGAGCCATTAAAGAGGTTAGTCCACAAAGGGAGGATTTCGTTTGCATTTTAAAATATAGGGCCCCGTACTTTCATTTTAAGTATGGAAGAGACTCAAGGATTATAGAAGACTTGATACACCACAAGACCACTGACGGGGGGAAAAAGTGCAGAGATTGAAAGACAAAGTTTGACACGCAAAATGCAGAAGAATAGGATAGAACATAAATGATCACCAATTTCATTACCAAGTAGGACAAACGAGGAGGTAATCTGGACCACCTGGTTTTACTTTCTTTCAGATAATTGGCTTGCAATATAGAAGAATAACCAAAACAGATGCAAAACGGCCAAATAAGTGTTTAATATCATCAAATATTGAGTAATTCAATCGAGTATTACTAGGCTAAATGTGGAAAATTAAGAGCCCTCTCAACTTACCAACCATTGAGACATTGAGATGTAATGATTGCTTCCTTCCCAACAAACTTTTCAGGCGTCCTTCTATTTCCCTGTACACATTTGACATCCTTCAAATTAGTCATCTAACAAAGCAACTGATAATAGAACAAGTGAAGAAACCGTTGAAAACAAACCTTTATTATTACTTTCTCATTCACAGCAAAAGGATATTGCACACCTTTAGGTAATCCATCACCAGAAGCTAAGTCTCCATTCTCCTGAAGGAAATTAAGGCAAGAGCTCATTGGTTTGAAACTACCACTCTTTCTTTTGACACACGTCATGTTGCAATAGATAGAGCATAAATATTTTTATTTTTCTTTGGATGCAGCTTGCTAGAAATGTTGTTCATTATACCTATGTTTGCTAGAGGATAAATATTCCATTCATAATTCAAACATCAAGTACACAGTATAACTTTATCAGAATCCAAATTTCATGAAAGAACAATTGAAGATTTCCTGAGTTAGACTCACATATTCACTTAAATGGTAACTAAAATTTGTTAGTTATAACAAACATATGCACAAAATTCAACTTCATGCCTTTTTACTGACATCCATAAATTGACTTGGAACAGGTAGGATTAATCATTCATTGTAATCATTCTGGTCCAAAAACTATCCACTAAACTGAACAAACATCCCTATTAACTTCACAATTTGACCGGTGGTGATTTGTCGACTTGGCAATAGGCCAGACTCAGCCATGTCACAATTGCAAAGCCCAAAAATTTTCCCACTAGGCCTGAGCCCGGCCCAAAGCTTAGTAAAATTGGACTTTACCTGTTGATTTTGAGCTGGGCTTGGGCTTTTATGCCAACTCTAGTAATTGGCATATAAACTATTGCAAGGACAAGAAACTTAGTTTTCAGTCAATAAAACTCAACCGAAAGAACTTTCCCCCAAATAAACGAATGATTGCAAATGTTTCAATAGGCAGCATTTAGACAAAAGAATCAGAAATTTAAAAAAAGAAATAGTCCATAAAACTTGTTAAAATTTCAAGTCAGACATAACTATTTGCCATCCGACTACCTGGGTTCTCAGCCTTCAGAATATCAGCATTTTCTTCTTTAAAGATTAAAGTAATGCCACTTTACCTAATTACCACTAAAGGCATCAATAACACCCTGTTATAATGAAAAAGACTTCTGCTTAAACAGTAAATTGGTCAGATGTGTCTATACAGCCAACTTAAGGTCGAAGATTGTGGTGAATCATACTTTTATTTACATTATGAGTTCTAGACATGGATCACTTGCCCCTCTGTTGCCATATTCAGTTATTTCATAAGAAGTAGAGGAATCAGCATTCCCTGCACCTACTTTGCATTCACTACAAAAAAAGCTGGAGCATTTAGAACATTAGAAATTTATTTAAAACATACCCTGTTGGGTCTTCTCAAAGCATCTGTTTGGTCACCCATTTCTTTGCGACGCTTACGAAGAGATGAATTATGGAATAGCCTTCGATTATCCTCCTGTTTTATGGCTGCAGCTGCAGCTCTAAGAGCTAAAGAACCATCACATATAAGAAATGAGGAGACTAAATTAATGGGCTTGACACAGTGGGAGAGGGATGAAGGGGGGAGGGGAATGCTTTCAGGAATTTTATCACAGAAAAAAAAAACAGGATAAACAGTCAACCTACCAATGTTAGGAATCAAAGACCCAGTATCAATTTCTGCATTGCAAAGGGTACATCTAGACTGCAATAAAAATAAGAAGATATGATGATTACTGTTTCCAATTCTTTGGATGGAGTTAGTGAAAAACCTGACAGTTCTACTTACCATATCAATGACTTTACTTAGCATGAGACCACCAAATGAATGTCCACATGAAACAACCATCGCATCTTCAAGGAATGCACCACTGAACCATATGAAGAAAAAGAAAAAGAAGGGAATATACATGAGCAGTAGATAGTGTATAAGAAACAGCAGTTGATTGTTTGTCTCCAGTGAATACTAAATTAGTTAAATGGATAAGTGAAATCTACAACAGCAGTTACATAAAGAAATTAAATTTAGGAATAAACAAAGAAAAGGCATTCAAAACTAAAATCAATTCGCATAGTAAAATTAAATGTAGAAACAGCCCAAAAATGGTTCCCATGTATATAGAAAAGAGAGAGAAGAAAAAAGCCCATCATTCCATCATCTCAACCATGTTGAAAAAGACTTGAGCCAATTCTGATTTGAATAATGTTAACCATTAAAAAAGCCAATGTAAAAAGGTACAAGTCTAGATAAATAAATGATACATACAATTCATTATTTCTATAGGTATGTATATATACACACACACACACACAACTATTAGTATACTCTTAGTGAATCCTCTGAAATTATTATATTCCTACGATTATCAATGAAATATTTAACTTCCTAAATAATATAGATCCGTACAATTTAGGGATTAGATTATTTCAAACAATTCAACACTCCCCCTCAATCTGGTGAATAGATGCCTATCATTCGCAGTTTCAGCATTGCCTTCGTGAACACATCCGCTGCTTGATTTGTTGTAGGCAAATAAGTAAACTCAATTCTTCTATCTTCAATCTCCCATTTTATGAAACTTCGATCAATCCTTATGTTTCAAGTGATCATGTTGTACTGAATTGTTAATAATGCTTATAGCTGACTTGCTATCACTATACAACATTGTTGGATAGGTAAGTGCATTTATAGATCCTCCATCAACCTCTCCAACCAGATTAGCCCACATATCTCTTGAGCGGTTGCCCTGAATTTTGCTTTAAACTATGGACTGCTTGTTACTTCTCCATGTAACCAAATTGCCACACAACTTCGTGAAATATCCGGCTATTGACTTGCTGTATGAGCCCAATCTGAATCAGCAAAACATTCTGCTCCTATAGAATCACTTTTTTGAAAAGTATCAATGAATCCCTACCAAGTTGTCCCCTTAAAGTACCTCAGGATGTGAAATACTGCATCCAAGTGTTGCTTAGTAGATGAATGCATGAATTGATTCACAACACCATCAACATAAGCAATATCAAAGCAAATAACTGAAAGGTAGATGTGTCCCCCGACTAGCCTTTGGTATTTTCCCTAATCAACAGGTGTATCATTTTCGATTTCCCTACATTTCCAACTTCTTTCTAAAGGTGTTCCAATAGAACCGCAACCAAGCATCTTGGATTCTTCTAAGAGATCTAGAACATACTTTCTTTGAGAGATTGAAACATCTTATTTTCTACTGGAAATTTCCAGCCAAAAAAAATTTAAGTGCCCGCCCAGGTACTTAACTCCAAATTCAGATGGCAACAGATGTTTAAGTCTCTCAATTTCTTGGGTATCATCGCCTGTAATTATGATGTCATCCACACACATGATCAATAAGGACTATTTTCCATTTTCTGTGTGCTTTGTAAGTAGAATACGATCAGCTTGTCCCTATTTCTAACCAAAAAGAAAAAGAACACAGCTGAATCTTTTGAACTAGTTCATTGGTGACTGTTTGAGCCCATACAGAGACTTCTTCAACTTACAAACCTTCCCAGCTCCTTGCCCTACTTCAAAATCAGGAGGAATCTTCATATAAATCTCTTCCTCTAGTTCACCATTAAGAAATGCTTTCTTATCATCTAATTGCATACGCTACCATTCCATGTTAACTACAAGAAACAGCAGTACCCTAATACAATTCAGATTAGCCACTAGATAAAATGTTTCTTCATAATCTATCCCATAAGTTTGTGTCAAGCCTTGTGCCACTAGCCTTGTCTTGTACCTCTCAATACTTCCGTCCGAATTATTCTTAAAGAGTAAATACCCATTTGCATCTTACCACCTTTTTATTCTTAGGTAGTTCAACAATATTCCATGTATCTTTTCCTATTAAAGCCTTCAGTTCTTCCATAACATCCAGCTTCCACCTTGGATCCTTCAATGCACCCTCAATGTCTTCCAGAATTTGCATATTATCAATTTTGATTAAAAACCCTAAATTGCGGGGACAATCTAAACTATGTTAAATAATTCAAAGTAGGATGTTTTGTACAAGATATTAACTTTTTTTTGAATAGCAATTGGGACATCTAAGTCATTGTCAAAATTTATTTCCTCTCTTGGCGGACTAGTCTTTGTTTCCAATGATTGGATCTGATGAGGAGTAATAAGACTTCTAGAATAAACTAGAATAGGTTTTTCAGGATATGATTCTCCATGAATAGTCACCTCTAGTTTGACAGGTTGGATGGTTGTTGGGCTTGTTTGGTTGGTAATTTCACTAGGTAAGGACTAGGCAGTGATTTCACATATCTGGAAATCATTCATTGCATTCATAAAACCTGTCATGTTATCTGATGCACCGGTATCTACAATCCAACATTTATTAGCAAGTATTTTAAAAGGTAGACCACATTTTATGCAATCTTTTAGAGCCATAGATGTTGGTGGGTTTTCAGGCCATTTGGACAGTAACAGCTAGTGATGAAGTTCAACCTGTTCAGTAGATAGCTCAGTTCCTTTCCCATTATTAGAGGTGACACTAACTCATTTTCCTTTTTATTTCTCAGCTTCCAATTTGCTGGTTTCTCATGAATCTTATTATCGCAGTGGTCACACAATGTTTGCAAGTGCAAAACTTTGGGCAGTATCTATGGCTGAATTTAACATTAGTCTGCTTTCTTCTCTGGTAACTAAGGCAAAGATGTAATGGGGTGACGGAAGTGGCTTCATCCTAGGATTCGACTGTGCACTTCATTCAAATCAGCATTCAATCCTTTAAAGAAATCAAATATCTTTCGTACTCCGACCATTTACTATACTCCATACTATCATTAGACCTATCCCGCTTTGGATCACATAAAAAATCCATTTCCTGCCATAGTTCTAATGAAGTATTGTAGTACTCGGTGACACTTTGAGCGCCATGTCAAGTAGTCCAAATAGCAGATCCGGTCTTGAAGCATTGGATTGCATGTTCAAGATCAGAATATATTTGCATACCATATCTCTTTTGTTGTCTTGTAAAAGAGATAGGTTCTTTCAATCTTTGGCTCCATTGAATTAATGTGTCATGCCATAACAATCGAGTTTTCATCCTCTCACGTAATGTAATTGTTCGCATCAACAGATGCATTGAATATGCTCTAGAAAGATAGCCAAACTTGACTTTACAATTGATCACAGCAATGACAGATTGAAACCATTCTCAAATTTTTTACCTTTAAACTTCGTAATGTAATTTGCATTAATAATATCAGCTGGTGATTGGTTAGAAGGAATACATAAAATACTCGTTTTCTACAAGTTAGAAGTGGCTGAAGAATCTTAGCATGGTTAGACTACAATTGGCTGCATCCATAGTTTTTGTCAGCTAACAAGATACAAGTCTAGAGAATAGGAATAACTTGTACATACAATTTATTATTTCCATAGGTATATATATAAAACTATGAGTATCCTCTAAAGGGATCCTCTGAAATGATTATATTCTTAAGATTATGAATGAAACATTGTACTTCCTAAAATATGGTGAAATATAATTTAGGGATTCAGAACATTCCAACATCAAAGATATGTTAAGTTGGTCTCACCAATGCAACTACACATTCTCGTGGTGAGTATTAAAAAGGATCAGTAGATCACAACAATCAACACATTACTGGAAGAGATAACAACTGGCTGATGTAACTAAAAGAATTAATGAATCTGGAGGACCCTCAAGATTGACAGGTAACATCCAATTACAAGTTTGACTTCTCAGAATTCATGCGTGCTGTAGTATATGTATGTAGTTCTATATGTGTGTCAATGTGTGTCTCTTTGTGGCAGAGAGAGAGAGAGAGTGCAGGGAGAGATGAACTTCTCATGCCGTAAAGCACATATATCGCATCAAGGAGAAAAGAACAGGAGGAGATATAAGCATAGAACTAAATGAACATGCAAATTAATGTGTTATCAAATCTTATTGCATACACACAGAATGGAATTTACAAGAATGTTCTCAACTGCCCAATCACTGTCACATGGTAATTGTCCTAAAAGTCAATTGAATGGCAATAGCATTTGATTCTATGAAGCTACGTAATTGTCTCATCCTATCATTATCAGTTTTGAAGTTTTCATAACGTTTTATATTGATAAACATTTCAGAAAAGCTACAGTGATATTTGATTTAAATGTAATATTTTTTCCATGGAGTGATGCAAGTTATACAGAATGCACAACAACTGCCGCGTCAAATTCAAGACTTGAAAGTAAAAATTTATTGGTAAGTTCTTCCCCTATCAAATGAGAAAATTAGGATATCTATGCCAAACTGGAAAAGTCGGAAAGGGAAAAGAAAGAACACGCAAGGACCAAAAATAACTCACGATATCGGATCTGAAAGAACACTTCTCAATGATGGTTCTTTGCTAAAGTTACTCCTATCCACCTGCAAAGCATGATATAATCATACAAATCACAGCCAATCTAGCAACTTGATTTCACTCACTGAAAATTGCTGTACAATTGACAACATAAGGTAATTGTTGATGCGTAAGATAACAGAGAAAAAGGCAACAAAAGGAAAAAATAGTAGAGGGGAAAAGCATGCAATATGAAGCAGTTAATATTATAAGTGATTCAAGTTTTGGTTCAATTTGCACCTTTCTTTTATGGTTTCTCTACTTGGGATTGTTATTAGCAATGAAAAACCAACTTTGAAAGGAATGACAGTACGAACTATGGAACCTGTTTTAGATCTCACTCAAGTGAGAAAGAAAGACAAACAACAGAGCATGGATATGAAGTCATGACCTTCTAAGAAAATGGGTAAAGTACTTTCATTAGTTTTACATATTAGTAAGAGAAAATATTACTTACAGTGCTGTCATCTAGCCTACTGCACATAACTTCCTCCTCTGCAGAAAGCTCATCCATAAACTGGCTCACAGATATTGGCACATAGCTTTGGGGAATGACGTGACCAGCAGCCACCATTCGAGAACAATCTAATATAGCATTACTCTGGGGCATAAGTCTAAATGCCAGTGATGTCCTGAAATCAGGTAGATTGCTGATCAGTTTAATAGTGAAAATTACAATTGTGGAAACTGACATCTTCCACCAAAAGATGCTGTAACTGGAACCAAGTTGATACATATGAACATTAATTTATTGGTTAATTCACAAACATAGTTTGATGTCACAAGCATAGTTTGCTATACCTCCCACCACTATTACTGCTTGATGAATAATCAGATGCAGCTCTATAAACAGCAGTAGGACGGAGCCCAGCAGTTGCATGACTAAGTGCTTTGCCTGTAATCAGTAAAAGATCCCTTGGAGCTGAACTGCAATCAGCTACATACCAGCGACCATTGGGATCACAAACCTACCGAGAAAATTAGAAAAGGTTCATATGAATCAAACAACAAAGCAACCATAACTTAAAAAGGTCAATGATTATGCACAAAACAGATAGGCATCACAAACATCACGAAAATTGGAAACAGACCCTCATTGGAGAACCATTTCACAAGTATTATGCTCTTCCAAGATAGAGAATACACCTGTATACCAGGATTGTCTGAGGAAATCAGTGTTAACAATCCCTTCTCGACTTCACCATTAACAGCTGGCTTCCCTCCTCCTATAGCACCTTTTCCATTTTGCAAAGATGCATGAGAATAGGTCGCAACAAGTACTGACGAGGACACTTCATTTGCAGGTAATGGCGTGTCATCAAGTAAATGGTTGAACACACTACATTTTGAAGAGTTATACATTAATTTAATAGGCAAATTTTGGAACCAAGTTTCACAAAATTACAAATCTCCAACATAAGCATCCTTACTCGCTTCGCAGGCGAAGATGCCTTGCTATTGAGCATAGTGCGACACGAGCAGCCTTTCCCATGCACCTAAATACTTCAGTCATGCACGGAGGACATGAGTCCCAATCTTCCACAGCCCTGCCACAACACAAGCACTATTGATTTAAGATACCCATATGCATGGTCAATCTTCATATAAAAATTAGCAACCATGTAATTGTTTAAGTAAAAGTTAAAAAGCAGGTCTATGGAGCCACCAAAATCAATGTACAATGGTCAAAAGGATTAACATTGTAATTCAAGCCTCCAAAGGCAAATTTCATGCAACAAACAATTTGATTAAGATAGCGAAAACTGGAAAGAAAACAAGAAAGAGGGAAAAGAAAATGACCCAGAACTTGCACTATTCAGACATAATTCATTTCTTCGAACTTTTCATGCTCTGGCAATTAAACTCAGATTATGGATCTATCGGTGCTGAAATAATTTCCCGCTAATAGATAAAGCATGGATAATGCAGGGACATTGATGTCAGAAGGAGAAAGAATTGCATATTTTAGAAAAGACAATGGTAGGGCATCTGCTTTCACTTCTAAAAGGAGAATGACTAATACGTACATAATTCAGCAACTAGAGCTTCCAAATATAAAATATCGAGTCTAATGGTAGTTTGACTTATATCTTTAAAAAGAGAGGGGGGTGTCAAGGGAGGGGAGTTTGACAGGTGTCCACAATTTGTCATAAAAGTTTGTAGAATTTTAGTTATATTCACTTATGAACAAGCTTTGCAGAGATATCATGGTAGAAAATAATTGATAACAGCTATCTAAATTGCAATCAAAATATAGAACAGAGATGACGTTAATAACAATGCTTAACTCTCTGCAAATTTCAATTTTCATTTCAGCAAAATAACATGTTTTTCTTTTATATTAGGTGATGTTTGCTTTTGCAGAACTTATATTGCGTACGATTGGCTTTATCAACCACCACAAAATAATGGTTTTCCCATTGTTCTTAGTTAGTAAAAATTATGATGTTTCCATTAAACCACCAATAATGCAATGTGTTATTATTGGTGTTAAAAACAGAAGAAAAAAAAAAGGAATCCTGGCTAGAAAGAATGGGCGAAAAAGATTTTGAAAATTTCAGAAAGTGTTTAATACATAACAAAACTAGGAAAAGAGTAGTCAAGAGTCATTCTAATAGTAAGTAGACCCTAAGTGATACAAATATTACAATATAATTAATTAAGTTTAAGTAAAATTTCATAAATGACTAAATATTCCAAAAGAACGTGATCATTTACTAATTCTTCAATATCTTATTAGTTGACTACAATATAGCTTCTCATATTTATCTTGTAGATATTTCATAACAATCTGTAGATTAGGACTTCTTTATAATCAGCGTATATAATGCTGAACAGTAAATAGGTTGCAGGGATTTTAAATTATCAATGTGATTGAGGTTGACATAGCAAGATACCAATCAGAAGATACAACTCCAAATCTCAAGTTGAACAGTTAAGAAAAGACCAAACAAAGTTGGTTTCAGCCAAGGAATATAGATACAAAGTGATCCCCTAATAAATGTGCTAGACAGCTATTCTCATTTATACTTATAAAAAAAGAAAAACTAGCCCATAAATAATGCAACAACCAAAGTTTCCAAAATAGTGAAATATTGAGGTATACGAAGGATAGTTTGACAAGTGTTGAAGTCCGCATGATTGACGCAAATCACCCTGTAGTGTAATTTTAACTGAGCATTCAAATTACGGTAGAACATTGTAGAATTTTGGTTTCTAAACATACTCTGTAAAGGTACAAATAATCAGTGAACAGTTACCTTATAAGACACTTTTTCTGCAAAACTATCAATTTTTAGTTGGTCCTATGGTTTACATTCAGTACTTATTTGAATTGCTTTCCAATAGGACTTATTTGTATGCATGGAACTGGTTTTGCTTATGTTAGGTTCTATCATCAACCTTAAACTAAACCTGAATTTGTGCAGCTATAAGCTATTAGGTAGTACAGCTTATGAGGTGCTTAAAATGCAGGGAATTATTCTTGTGAAAGAAAGAGAGGAAAATGTGGTAACGAGAGAAAAAGGAAAACACATGAAGAAATAACAGAACTAGGGAAAAGGTAAACAAGTGAAACTTTGTCCTAGTAGTAAAGAAGACCATATACATAGAAACCCCTAATCATTAATACCCCAAAAAATGGAAGTGTAATTGATATCAACTTGTTCAATATCTTCATGGTTGACTGCAATAAAAGAGACGACTTCTTCATTAGCCTATGTTAGAGCTTTTATTATTCCATGGAATACAATTTGGAAGTTCCTTCAAGATCAAAGCATATGGTAAAGACAGTAAGCAGATTACAGGGGATGTTAATTATGAAAATGCTCTAACTTCCATAACAAAACGAAACATTGAGAAAACCTCGGTTCCCGGTAAAAGTGTAACCTATTGATGAACAAGTCGAATTCAGTGAATCATTTAATTCGAAAAAGAAAGAAATATCATATTTTATTTACTACCAGCTTGAACCATGGCAACTATAAGTACAAAGTGAGCTCCAAATCATCAACGCACATATAAATAATATACAAACAAATATCCCTTGTATAATCAGGAGAGTCTCTTTTTCGCTTAGTTTCAGTTAACAAACGAAGCTAATAAACCATTACTCAGCTAAAAGCAAAAACATTAAGATGAAAGCTTACCTTCCAGCCCTGTACATATATACCCCGCGGCCATTACTACTACTACTTCCTTTGCTGCGAGCCCTAAAGTACAAGCGCGCGGCTTCCAACCCACACTTGATGAGTGCACCATCTTGGCCACCTAATTCAATTATTGCTGCGTTATGCCTCGTCAACGACCCCGACAGAGCCTCCACTGCTCTGCTATAGGTCTCAGTAGGCGACCCATCGTACGGCTCTATGTCCGACAGCCGGACTCTCGCCAGCATCGGCGCGATCACATGATCGGAGGTTTGGGCCAGAGGGAGAGGGGACTGGGCTAGCGTCGTATGAGGCGGTGGTAGCGATGATCTAAGAGCGGCCGTTGAAGTAGAGTTCGGGTGTGCAGATGAACTCTGCTGCATCATCATCGCAACAACAATCAATCATTCTGATTAGAACTTTGGGGCGTTTCGAAGAAAATTCGAATAAAGAAACCAAATATTAGGGTTTTAAATGGGTCATTTTCGTTTCATATCATAATAGCAAGGTGGTCGTGGCTAATAATAGTTAACAGCACCCGTGTTCGGAACCTGAGTCTAAAATAGATAGGTTTTCCGTTCAGCTGAGTTTATCGTTCAGTCAGAGAGCGGCTGATGAGGTGGCGGTGTTGGTTGTGGTGGTGACGGTGACGGTGGCGGAGGAGGGAGTGGGAAAGCGAGAGAGGGAAAGAACTGGTAGCTGCTCCCTTTTGGCTTCGGAGTTGAGGTTTCTGTAACAGGCAACGTTTCCCTACATAAAGGTGTAGTGACAGGCAGTTACTTGAGGCTGATCTGACCGTTAAAAGTTTTGATTTTGGCTTGTTTGCTTCGATCGTACGACTCCTATCCGGAAGAGCCACATAATGGTAGCAGAAACACGATAATGAATGTTATCTACTTGTAAGTGACTATTTTGTACATTCAAACTTAGAAAAAGTGTTCCCTTGTAAGGTAAGTGAATTAATGATTAAGTCCAAAAATGTGTAAAAGAGAAAACAAAAAAGATAGGTCAGAGGACACCCACTTACAAATAAGAAGGGAAAAAAAAAGTTAACTGTCTGTTTAGATAGGCTTATATTAGTAGAATTTTTGTCAATAGAATTTTTATCAGTAGAGCTTTTCTTAGAAAAGCTTTTTTACTAAGACAATTAACTATTTGGTTGTTAATTAAAAAAACAGCTTTTTTGATAAAGATTTATACAATAGACTATTTGGCAACATAAAAATAAAAAGTACTTTTATTAAATAGCTAATGTTCGAATATATTTTTAAAATTTTGAAATGAATTATTATGTATATATGTACGTATCATACTTAAATTTAATTTATAGTGTTTAAAGAATTCTGAAAGATGTAAATAAATAATTTTTATTAAATACTTTTGAATATTATATTTTTAGTAGTTAAAATTTAAAAAAAAATATATATATATATTAATATTATATTCAGTAGTTAATTTCATTATATTGCAATGAATATTTAAATTGCACTAAATAAATAATATTTTGATGTATTTGTAAAAACTAAAAGGAAGTATTATGCATGTATATATTATATGAGGAGTATAAATATAAATTTAACAATAAATAATTCAATTTTTAATTTATACTATTTGAAAGAATCCCAAAAGAACTAAATAAAATTTTGACTAGTAAATTTTTTAGTAACTCTATATAACATATTAACAATTTGCCAAAATAATATTATTAAATAAATTGTAGGCTTATTTGACAAAGAAAAAAAATTACACTTTTCACTACAAGAAAATTGTGGAATAACAACGGAAATATATCGACGGAACAGTATTCGTATGTGTATTGCGACGGAAATTTCTATTCTGTTGGAATGTAACATGAAAATTGCGACCGACAAGAAATTCGTTATTAAATTTGGAGAGAAATATTCGTGAAAAATTGTAGCAACGGAAATATACCGATGCATAGAATTCCGTCTGTAAATAGGGGCGGAATAAATTTTCGGTCGGGAAAGTTGTCAGGGGTGGTTGTTTGCCGACGGATTTTATTCGTCGATATTGTTTAAAAAGTCGTCATAAAATTAGGTTCAAAAGCTGAATGTAACGACGAAATTTTAAACTATACCCACGGATTTGTTCCGTCGCCAAAAATAATTAAAATCGGCCAAATCCCTCCCCTCTTCTGTCCTCGTGCCCGACTCGTTTCTTTCTCCCCTCTCCTCCAGCGATTTTCCTCCTTCGTTCGCCTCCGACCAACTGCTGCGTCTCCGGCGACAACTGCTGCTGCCGTCTCTCCTCTGCTGCTGCAGAAGGTAAGCCGTGGGTGATGAATTTTGTTCATGTTGTTTGGACTGATTTAATGGCTTTTGTTTGTTTATTTAGGTTTGATTGGTCTTGTGTGAGTGTTTTGCATGTAAATAATGGAAAGATTTAAACGATTTGTGTG
>JANZLX010000211.1:7094287-7115186 GCA_025531955.1 Erythroxylum orinocense | reverse complement strand
AATCACCTCATTTGGATAACTATAGATCAAATTATGGCTAAAACACCAGAGCATGTTCAATGGACATACACATTTTCCAGCTCAACATTTCTATATAATCCATCTTATACCTAAACCATCTTTTCTATTTCTTTTTAATTTCATGAATTCTCCTTTCTTTATACATGAATAATCATGAACAACTTCTCATTTAATAGTCCTAACTTCCAATAAAGGTTCGAGGCCCAACATCGGCTCTCTCATCGGTATGGGTCTCTCTCGGGCATATCTCTCAGTGTTTTGAATGGTGGTAAATTGTCATATTAGCATGCTTATGATTCTTCCGTTGCATCTATGGTTGATTATTTTGATTATGCATTTTGATACTGTTTTGTCTCAAAGGGAAGACATCAGATTGTTTAGGTGAATGTTCCACTCAGGGGGAGATTTTAAGGTACATATGTGACTATTCGTCGTGCTTTTTGGCATCTTTTGGTCCCAAGGGGGAGAAATTTAGATGATTGGTGTTCTTTGGAACTTGATGTTTGATTAAGGGGGAGCATTGTGAATTTCATATTTATATGTCCAATTATGATTATTTATGTAGAGTTTCATACTTGTGACAAACAATGCCAAAAAGGGGGAGATTATTAGGATATGTATTTTGGCATTATTTATTAATTGGACATATAAGATATTAGTTGGATTTTGACTAGGATTCAAAAGGTATTTAAATAATGTTTTAGTTGTGATAACATTCAAATTAAGATGAGGTTATTGTGTATTTGAAGTGAGACTCTTATTATTTGAGGATATTGCGGATGTCTCTCATCTATTCCTACAGTTAATATTATTGTGTTTATGTAGGCATAAGATAAAACGTTGATGGGAGATAAGGGCAATGTGGGAGTATGCATTAATTGCCTATGAGTGTGCATTAATTTCTCATTGGAAAACGTGAGTGTGTGATGGCATAAGATGAGAGTGTCGTTAATTGCTTGGCTTTGATAGTTTGATTTATTTTTTGATATCATTCCTATTTGAAAAGGATTTGTCTAAAGCAAGTAGAGAGAGGTTGCGTGAATATCGGGGGTTTAGTATATTGCTTCTATGGCTGACGTGGCATAAGGTGTAGGGCATCCTTATTCTGATATTGGTATTGTTTGCTTGCTTTTGGTTTTTCTTGAAAAAAAGAAACGGCGTCAATTTTTGGTTGGGTGGCTGCTGCGTTATTGGTGTTTTTCTGATCCCTTGATTGAGTTAAGTGTTTGTTGATGCTGCGTTGGTCACTGGAGTAACAAGCAGGTGCTGATGTTCTGTGTCTTTGAAGAAGATTGCTTGGCGCGGCAACTTGATTTATTTTGTTGAATATCTTCAGATCTATTTCTGGAGAGCTTATCAATCAGGGAAGTTGCCTTTCTCTATTTTTATTTATTATTGCGTTGAGTAAAAATAGTTAGAAAATCCTCTATTGAGGTTAATACGAGGCGGTCGTACAATAGGGTGTGAATTCTTTCATGGGTAGTTAGGCTGTGGGTTGGTTACATAGATTGGGTCTTTCGGGGTAGATCAATCTTGTGTAATTTTTGTGAACTTCAGTGAAAGAATTTAATCTGGGTGATGGCCTCGCAGACATAGGCAAAGTATGCCGAACTACGTTACCAAATGTTGGCGTCTTTGGTATTTTGCTTTTGTGATTTGTTATTCACTTGCGCGTGGAAAAATTAATTTTGGATAACCTGCGAATTTATTGACGATTTAATTATTTCAATTTTCATCAAGAGAGTTTAAACTAGAGGACACCTCATGATCATTTGTCATAAAGCACATGAGTTTTACCTTCTTATTCAATTCTTTACTCTTGATATCACTTATATAATCCCTTATGATCTTTAAGTGATCTCTTCTTCCATTGATTCTTCTCCTTATTATTACTGTATTTTTAATTTTCACCTAGATTCTCATCAAGCTTATAAAAAGTAATATCGATACCATTGTTACTAATAGCATTACGATAATCATTAACATATCTAAGATCAATTGTGTACCAAATTTCATGAACATTTTGGTATATTAAAATTTTAGATAGCATATTTCTATCTAATGTAAAAACATAAAATGTAAATTACCTTATTATTTAATTAGTAAGTTTATTTTCATTTCGATTAGATCCATAATTGTAATGATCCAAAATTTTGTTAAATTACTCATAATTAACCAATAAAGAGAAAAGCTTATAAAAGTATAAGTTAAGCTTAAGAAATCTTAAGTTCATTTCTCTCTTAAACTCTTTTCCCTATAAGTTACTATTCATTCCCAACTCTTGACACTCATAACTTCACCGTCCAACCACCATTTCCAAAGAGCTAGGGCTCTGCGGAAAGCTCTCGGAACATTCTACAAAACTCATAAAATTGTTTCTTAGAAAATGAACGAGATTTGGAGGAATCATGACTGGAAGTTTTGATTCATTTAGGTAAGTCATTGGTCTCCTATTTTAGTCATTTTTTGTGAAACTAACACCCTCATCGTGTCTATCGGCCCTAAAAACATAGGAAAGGAGGAAAATTGACACCAATTGACCCCTTTTGCAGGGGAACGGAAATGGGTCATCTTTGAGCTTTAAACCTTCGATTCTCACAACCGGGCAGAGTTTTGACACGAGACCAGTGTCATTGGATTCCTGGAGGTAAGCTCGTCATTTCTAGGTAGGTGGTGTAGATCATCGCCCCTTTGGCGCCGGCGCGTGTACCCCATGCTCTAGTGACAGTGATGATTTTTTGACCAGCTCAGAAATGGTCAAAAATAATTTTAAAAATCTCCAAATATTATGTAGATCAATTTTCATAAAAGAAATGTATTGAAATTTTTCATAGTTTGTGAGATAAAAAAATTAAAAAGGGTTATGTTCTTATAGAAATGCATGAAATTGATTAAATTGAGTTGTCCTTGATTAGAATTGAGAATATCGTAATGTATTAAGTATAAATGAGGGTGTTTGGGTTAGAAGTTGGTACACTTGAATTATGATTAGATTTATTATGAATTTTTGCGATGTAAATATGGACTCAGTTGGGCATGGACATGTAGTTTGAAGACCTAAATTGAGCTATGATTACTGGTGGTCATCGAAGTGTCTTTTCATTACAGGAATTACACTTCTTTTGGAAGGGGGATATCCGTTTTATAGGAAAAACTCTGTTGAAATTTTCAATAGGCTTCTTGTAAAATGTGAGACACTAGGTTCGACATAAAGGGGCACATTCTACCCGTGAGTTAATATTTATAGTTATGAACATGTATTAGAATTCATTCTTATATTCATCATGAAAATTACCATCATTATCATATGCACGCATGGCATTCATACATATGGATTGGCACATGTATAAGTATTTTGTTGTAAAATGTTATGCTCATTTTGATATGTGATGATGTGGAGGATTGTTATAGTATGAGTTACTTGGTGGGTGTCACTAGGTTGGTGCACAGTGAGTCATTAATCGGGTATAGATTTGGGTTAGTTTTAGGTCTATTGAATTAGATATGATGCGGTTGGGGCAGTTCAGTTGAGCTTGTTCTAATCGATATATGGTATATGAGAGTTAGCATGATTGTGGTCGTTCGGTTGAGCTTGCTCTTAGACGGTAATCATGTCGTAGTGAGGTTGTGGCGGTTCGGTTAAGTGTGGCTCTCGGACGACAGTCCATTACATTGGACCAAGTGAATCGTGTGAAACAAGAGAACCTTTATGGCTATAGTATGTGGATAAGAAGTATATTATAGGGTCAGTCGTCAATCCTCCATTATTATTTGTGATTGTGATGATTATGTCGCATGATATTGATATAGGAAATGCATGCATGTTTGTAAACAAAATCATTATGTTATAAAATTGCATTTGTGGATATAATACATTATAAATATATATGTAACATTTGAAATCCTTAGGAATGCATAACATAACCATAATATTAATTCTCTCAGCGAGGTCTGATTCCCCTCAACTATTTTTCAGGATCTTCTTTTCAAATCTCTTTTAACAGAGTACTTTGTCGATCTTCTTTCCCTCAGACAATTTGATGTATGTTTGTTAGTGACTTTTGACTCTAGAGTCGCATAAGTCTTGTATGTGTTAAATTTTCCCTTGTATTAACGATCTCAATGCTATAGCAAATTGACAATTGTTAGAACTATTTGATTATTATTAACATGAGTTTGATCATTTTAAAATCTCATCTTTATTACGGATATATAGATTTGATGGCAGTTTATGCTTACTAAAGGTTCAATAAACCTTAAGTTTACTATTCTTTTAGTGTCGGTTGCAATCCAAAGTTGGGTCATCACAACAATTCTCTACAATATCTTATAATTCAAAATCTTCCGTTGTAAGAAAGACTATCACCCTAGTTATTCATTTACGGTAATTTAGGTAACGCTAAAATTTAAGTTGAAATTTAATATTTTAAAGTATTTAAATTTAAACATAATATTTAAAAAATGTTCAAAATAAACTTTGACGAAATGAAAAAACTAATAATATTAAGAAAGAAAAAAATAGTAAAAATGCGAGAATGAGGCATATCATGTTAAAATTTAAATGCAAAAAAGAAACAACAAAATTAGCGGAGTTCCTTCTACAGCTAGAGTCTATGGAAATAAATCCTTTGTTCCAATTAACCAATTTCTACTAATGCAAAATTGGAATACTCTGACAGGAATAAGGTGCTTCAACCCATTAAGTTACACCAAAAACCCATTTATATCTATCTTCCTTTTTAATATAATTAAATGTAAAAACAAAATTAAATTCAACTTGCTATTTCTTCTACTGTACTGTTTCTTTTTTTATCCAATATCTTTTGGGTTTTGATTCAATCCAAATCTAATTTGGTTTTCTTGAAAACACAACAATATCCGGCTAGGTAGCCGATGCAATGACGGAGGTTGAGGCAGTGGTGGCCTTGAATTTGAAAGAAGCGCACAGCTGGTGGGAACAGATTAACGAGTCGGTGAAGTGGCAGGATTCTATCTTCCATGCCCTCGCTGTCCTCTACGGACTTGTCGCAGTCGTTGCTCTTGTACCTACGCCTCCTCCTCCTCCTGTCTTTTTGCTATTCACCTGAATTTAATTTATATCTTCTGACGTTTAATTACTGTTACATATCAACAACAAGAATTATTATTTGATGCGCTTTCGATTAGGGTTTCCAGCTCTTAGGGTTATGTGCATGCGTGAGTTTAAATATTTTTATGGTTCATGGAATTGTTTCTTATGTTGGTTCAATTGGTTTTGGTATTCAGGTTCAATTGGTACGTATACAATTAAGAGTTCCGGAGTATGGTTGGACCACTCAGAAGGTTTTCCATTTTCTGAATTTCTTGGTCAATGGGGGTTTGTATCTCATATTGTGCGATTTTATATGTTTTATGAACTTTTGGGTTTACTGAGATTATATAAATGTGTGTGTTATGGTTTCTTCTATACTGCAGTTCGATGCGGGGTTTTTGTTTTCCGGCGGAATGTGCAACACATACATCCATTGGTTGGTGCTTTATGTTGAATAATGTGTTATATTTTGGTATTAGTTGTCTATGATTGTACCTAATCTATAAGCATGATTGCTTACATTTGTTAGATTTTGCAACATATCCTACTTGATTTACCAAGTCTTGCTTTCTTTACAACATACGCGCTTTTGGTTCTCTTCTGGGCAGAGATATATTACCAGGTTACATTCCTTTGCTTAATCAATTATCCTGGTGAAATTTACAATATAATTTCTGCACTTGACATTGATTAATACCGGACAGGCACGTGCTGTATCTACTGATGGGCTGAGGCTGAGTTTCTTTAGTATCAATGCTGTGGTTTATGTTATCCAGGTGAATCTCTTCTCTGTTTCTTTACAATCAACTAGCTGATGCTTGGAACAAGCAACTTAGACAATTCTTATATATCAAATTTAAGGCTGAAAACATGCTTAAAATGATCTAACGGAACTCCTTTTCCAAATTATTAGCCTATTATCCTTCATTCTGCAATACAGTTACAATAGCATGGTAAAAAAGCTTGCTGTTAATTGTTGTAACAAGTCGTGATTGAAAAATAGAGGTAGAATAAGATTATACAATTTAAATGTCATATTTTGGTCTAACAGCGACTATTTTATAAAACTTCTAATCCATGTGTTTCCCCTGAGTCGTTATAATTATTAATGCACCCAACACTACAAATTCCAAGCAGGAATTCTAACAGGAACTTTAAAAATTCTGCTGCTTTTGTCAACCCCAACCCAATAGGCCACTCCCGCAGTCCTACTATATATTGAAAGGAATAAGTAGAAATAGATAACTTAAATTGTTCATTGAAATTAAATCGCATGCAGTAAAATATGTATTTTTCTTCATTGTTAGCATGTCATTTCATTTTTCCTGGATGGTGCTAGACGTGGACCAATGTGGGATGCTTGTCTATCAGTTATGATGTTTTAGCCACTGTTTTTAATCTAACCCCTCGGCCTTTCCACCCCTTATTTGTTAACTGATCCACATGTATAGCATATTTAATGTGAACTGATGTCACAGTTAGTCAAATGCAGTTCATTGAATTCAGCAACAAATAAGCATGGGCTAATGGTTGTTGTAGCTAGGTTGGTTGGTTGGTTGGTTGGTTGGTTCTAACATTAATCAAAAGGTATTGAAGAATCACGAATAGAAAATGATGTTGCCGCATGTTTTTACTATTAATTAATACCTTTACCATGCTTTGGCATGGTTTCTTGGGCAAGGTTGCGCCTAAAAGCATGGTTTCTTGAGCAAGATTGCGCCATGCATGCCTAGGATTTTGATTCTAATGTATATGTGTGCCTTCTTTCAAGTTTCCATACATGCATCTGTGGAGTTGTTAGTATGTACGTATTCATTCTCAACCAATGTGTATTATACATATTTAGTCTTAGGATGGGTGCAAGAGGTGGTTATTTTCAAGGGTAACTGTTACAGATAAAGAAAGGTCTATCCAAAACATTTACCAAACAAATCTAACTGGAACATTGTTATAATGAAGTTCGAAATGCACATTTAACAGGTCTCTTTCATTGATGTTTGTGAACTCTTTGGACACATCATACTGATAGATTTAGTAATTGAATGACCTTTGTCAAAACACTGGCACAGAAGTTTTGTTTTTTCTTCATATGCATTTTGTTTCTGTTGTTCTGAGGTCATGCAATTATCTTTTTGGATACCATGTTGCAAACTGCTGCTATGTTCAATATGAAAAGTCATACACAAAGACCGAATGTTTCCCTTACAAAATTACTTGTTACTTTTAGCTAATTCTGTATTTGATCAATTTCAGATTGCTATGTGGCTGGTGTTATGGTGGAAGAATATCCCGGCCATTGTCATTCTATCTAAGATGTTCTTTGCAGGTTCTTTTCTTAGTGTGCCGAATTTTCTTCTGATATGTAGTAGTTCGATAGTGATAACTGATGCAGCATGCTTTTCACCATACTGGGCAGGAGTGTCTTTGGTTGCAGCTCTTGGCTTTCTCCTTTATGGCGGAAGGTAAACATTTACACTGACCCTCCTACATTGTGTGTATGGTAACAGAAGAACTTTATTTGTCATCATTTTAGTCTGAATAGCTAGATCATAGGCCAGATTATGGTGTTTTTATAAGTCCTCGGGATTCATATGTGATAAAGCATTTTAATAGCTTTTCCTACTCCTAGGGACTAGCTTCAACCAATTAACTGGTGTCTTGTGGTTCTAATTGTTGGTTTTTTTTCACCATATGCGGTTGTCAAGTTCTGTGTAACAAAACTCAGATATGTCAGCAGTTGATAGCTTTCTTTGGTGTTAGTAGTTGTGGCATCAATATTTTTACCTAAATGCTATTTACCCTCATCTTCTGTCACCTATCTTGACAATTTTAACTAATGCTGCCTAGTTGTCTGTACTGTATTTTGATCTAATGCATTTTGCAATTGTCATGTTTTGCAAGGCTGTTCTTAATGTTGCAGCGCTTCCCTGTGGAATCCAAAGGGCGGCGTAAGAAGCTTCAAGAAGTAACTTCCCACTAAAACTGTTTGGACCTCTTGCTTTCACTCTATTTTTATGTAACATGTGATTGCCCCTCTTTTGCTTCCTTACAGGTTGGGTATGTGACCACCATATGTTCCTTATGCTTCCTCATCAGATGCATCATGGTGAGCCGACTCACTTCTTTTAAGACATACTTTAAGACCTTGATTGTAGGTTAGTCAAATGGTGCCTCGGCATGTTGAAGTTTGAAAAGAAAAGTGTTAAAATGATGAGAGTTCAATGCTTACAATGAACCAATGAAGTATATAATATGATATAATTGTCATCAATCATTACTAAGGCTGTTCCTTCTGTACTCCACACTTCGGCAAGCAAAATAATATTGAGGGATTCTGCTGTTGATTTTGTTGTCCATGATACATGGGTATCTGACCTCATCCTTTATTGTTATTTGCCCATGTTAGATGTGCTTTGATGCTTTTGATCCAGCTGCAGACCTAGAAGTTTTGGATCATCCAGTTTTAAACCTCATATATTACCTGGTAAGTTATATTTGAATTTTCGTTACTCCCTTACCAGTCAGTCAGCTTGTCAGTTCCATGATACTCCTTTAAGCTAAAGATTTTCATTTGATAATGTTGCTACAATATAGCTAAGAACTAAAGGAAAATATTCTTTAACCTGCTTCTCTACCATTTTCCAATACTCTGTTCAACATTCATAATGATTGCTAGTTTAGTAGTTTATAATATACATATACCTGTCTTAATCTGTGATTGGCTGAAGTGAAGTTTTGTACAATTTCTTAATGATATGGTTACCTTTTGATTACAAGATCACATATGCACAATTGTTTGAATATATATGATGTCCACAAGGAATGTAGGTTAATCCTTCAGAATGTTATTGCATTTTTAGTCGAAATCCCTACATGGAAAATGATCAAACCCAAAATTCTCTGTTCTTTGGATTTGTATTTCAGAAGTATATGGTGAGACTTAAAGTAATTATGGGTTTGTCTAGTTGGGTCACAACAACAAAATCTTTTTATTGTATTGTCGGATTTTTACCATTACCCTATTTCTGCATGCAGCTAGTGGAGATTTTACCATCAATCTTGGTTCTTTTCATTTTGAGGAAGTTGCCTCCAAAGCGTGGCATCACACAATACCATCCTATTCGTTGAGGAGAGTGGGGGCAAGAATACGATGTGATGCAAATGCTAGAAGTGATGAAATGCTTGCTGTAATAAAGCTTTTGAATATCATCTAACGACAAGGAAAAGCAAAACTGTCCCTTTGGAAAACCAAGGGACTCCTTTAGAATGGAATCTAACATATGAAATGTTCTTGTTAGGGAATATTGTTGGTCCGTGAAAGAGGCATAAGCTTCTGAGGGTTGTACAGATACGTATGGTTGTTGTTGTGGCTTTTGCTTCATGAGATTTGGTTCCTCTGTTGTTCCAATACAATCTTACTGGACACCATATATGGCAGTAGAGAAAGGTGTTTATTGAATGATTGATTGTGGTCATAAGAAAGTTGTAAGCTGAATGATTTCTCCACTATTGGATTTTATGTTAACTACAGTTCTAATCTCCCTTCTGATGTATGAGTTGCCAGTTTCCTCTCCTCCCTCACCCCTGTTGTATGTTCAAGGCAGGACATAAAATCCTCTAATTGACGGATGCTTACAGTTATGTTTTTGGGATAGTTTACTGCTATAAGATGATTACTATGAGCATTCGAGTTGAATGAAATTGCAAAAATGAGGAAACGTACCTGTTTAAGATGGTGGCTTGCAAAAATGGTTTCCAACTTCGCTTTCAAAGTTACTCCTGGCTTCTCTTCGCTTTTGCTATTTGGAAGGCGAATTTGAGATTCTGTAACAGGTTTATTATACCTTGAGAGGCATTTTGAAGTTTGGTTAACAGAGTGGACTGGTAGGATTTATTTCTCACTTCTACCATTCTCGTCTTATAGTACCTTTGAATGGTTGTTTTTTGGTTTATGTAGCCACCTTAAAGCTTAAGTTGAACTCATGACCATATGAGTCGGCTTCTCAGCCCAACATTCTTTAGCATATAACCTGCTGTTACTGGGTGGCCCATAATCCTAGTGTTTACGTTTTGATGCAGCAGCCGTTTCCCCTATATGGTGTTGATAATATTACACGTTGCAATTTGCATCAAGTCTGTTTTCGTGATCAACCAGATCATTGTTGGCGATTGCGAGACAAAGAAAGTGGATTTGTTATAATTTACACTGATCAAATGTAAAAGAGAAGAAAAGAAAAACAACCCAACAAATTACACAATAAATTTAGGGGAGTCGCTCCTCCACAAATCCTCTACAAGAAAGAGGTGATATTTAATAGGCGGAGCTCAAAATAAATAATGCCTACATCAAATTGACCAGCATAGTTCGCTAGTTAATTAGCGTATGTTACTTTTTCGATAGATATGCTGATGAGTAACAGTTCAGTTACGGGTGAGAAGCTCGTAAATATCCCTGAAAATAAAGTTGAGCGCCATAGATTTGTCAATTGTCAAAAAGAGAGTTGCGAATACGCTAATAGAGTCGACTTCCAGCTCGATTCGACGAATAAAGGATCTCATTGATCATACAAATGAGAAGAAAACAAAAATAAATTTGTTGCGGTCAAAAACTACAACCAACAATTGTTACACCACACCGCAGATCTGTAGATAGTAGAACTCATCCCTACCGTACAATGATAGTAACCTTAAAACCACAGACCTTTCACATTCTGATTTATATGGGTATGTACGTATAGTCTTAAATATTCATATTCATATTCATGAAATTAACTATGTAAGATTGGTATCATTTGATCAAAGGTCTAGTCAACTCGTCTCTCTCTCTCTCTTCTAAGCTTATCACTGTATTTGACTTTACTGAACTCATTCCCATTATCCAATCAGTTTTGAAACTTTATCCGGAGGTTTTACTGGTTATTGGTTTAATCGGTTCAATTACCGATCGAATCAGTGTGACGTTATAATTATATTTAATTATATATAATATTAATAATATTAAAAAATACAAAAATATACCAAAAATTAAAAAATTAAAAAATTATTGAACCAGTGGTCGGACCGGTCTGAACAGTCAATTGACCAGTTTTGACCAGTTCTCACTGGTTTAATTAAAAACCGATTTTTAAGAGTGAATCGGATCAAATAGTCGACCGATTACCGATCGAACCGATCGAACCAGCTAATTCGGTTCAGTTTTTATACAGAGTTCACATCAATGACATTAGTGCTTTGTCTTTCAATTATTTACTAACCGAATTATTTCATTCACACAATTTCCACCTCCAACATGATATTGAAGTATATCATATAATGTATAATATGGTTGATAGAATATAACAATAGAATAAAATTTAGTCATTTTATTTTAAATTAAAAGAGTAAAAAATACAAAATTTTCATATAATTTCACTCATTTTAAAGTATATTTTTGTTACTTAAAAATACTTTATACTATTAGATATACCAAAAAATATTATTAAAATTTATCAAATTATTTTAATGGAGTTTGCTTTCAAAATTAATTTAAATCAATCATGTAAATTATATTATGTATTCAATAGTTATTTACGCAATAATTTATGTTAAAATAGTTCAATAAAATATTTTATAAAAATTTTAATACCACATTTTTTAATTTAAAACAATAAAAATATTTTTAGAAATTAAAAAATCTTTTATCTAAATAAAAAATAATTCAAACACAAAAATTAAAGGAAAAAAAGGACAAGTTGACTTACTAACTAAAGAAGAGAATTTCCAAGACATTTCTTTTGTTAATGTACTCTTTTATTGGTTGCTAATTAATGTAAATGAATTATGTGGGTAGCAAGTAGGTAGACATTAGGAATTTGTGAGGGCCTACTACCTTGATTGGTGCGGTGGTGTGACTAAATTTTATATTCATAATAAAAAATTATTGAAATAAATTAAATTAAAAAACTAAATTGTTGTTACCAATATAATTGATAGTTTTTTTTAATTAAATTTAACATATTCTTCGTTCTCATCCGCACTAGACGATCCTCAAAACTCTTTTAAGACAGCATCTTTATAAATAAATCACCAAGATTTTGCTCATTAGAATCCTTTTTTAAGAGAAAGATATATTACATAACGAATCTAAAAAAACAGTCTCGATTGATCCTCCAAGAGAAGTATATAACACCCAATAGATAGAGTAACAAAATAAGTGATACCGAGCTCAACATGCTTGGCATATGACGCTAGTTAGTCAGCACATCTGTTGCTCTCGCGATAAATATGCCGATACACTATAGTCCAATTTCTCGTAAGCAGTTTATTGATTCTATTATTTGCTTATCTTGGCCAAATCTCTTGGTGCTTATATACAAAGAAAACAACAACATAAGAGTAGAGACTAGAGAGACAAGCTTGAATTTACAGCTAAGCTAAAGCAATAACATACTTGCTTCCTTTTCCTTGTTGCCGTTGATCTTTGACCACCAAAATTCTATCTTTGAATATGATATTCATAATGTGCACACATATACATAAATACATACAAAATCGATAGAAAACAAAAGTCCGAGTTTGGTGGCTTGTTGATAGATATTAATAAAGATGTTAACAAGGTTTGGTCTTTATCGTCATATTGAACTAGTAACGCTAAACTATTGTGTAATGTTTGTGTTCTTCCGCTTCTGGATTCCCTCTTTCTCTTCGCTGATATATGTTAATTAGAAGGGTTTGGGAACAAGAAAGGTTTGATCTTTATCGTTATTTCTTACAAATTTTCGCATCATTTTGCAGTAGACTGTTGTCTAATGGTGGTGGGCTAGTTCTAGATTGCTTCTTTGTTTGATGTCGGCTTTGGTTGGAAAATTTTGGCAAACATAAGCTATATTTCCTTGCTGCTCAACCTGTTTTCTTTTACCTCCTAACGTTGAACTTGGAATGATCTGTTCTTCTTCTCTCTTGGATCATTCTGATTCAGCTTAATCTGGGTTCCTTCTTTTTTCTGCTGTTGTTCCTGGGGTCTTGTTTGAGTCTCCTACCTCAGTTTTGTTCTTGAGATTTGGCGTCTGTACCGCTTGCGTTTTGTGTTGGGTGTTGTTTGATTTCTGGGTTATGTAAATCTGTCTTCATTTCATACCTATCAATTGAAACAAGGCTAGAGAAGATGAGGGGAAAATCTGGGGCACCAGGAGTTTACTTTGTACTGAACACAGGAGCTAAAATTCCTGCAATTGGGCTTGGAACGTGGCAGAGTGGTGGTGACCTGTGTGTTGAAGCGGTGAAAACTGCATTATCAGTTGGTTACCGTCATATAGACTGTGCTCATCTTTACGGGAATGAGATTGAAGTTGGTGAAGCATTGGCTGAAGCATTCAGAGGGACACTGAAGAGGGAAGATGTTTTTTTGACTTCCAAGCTCTACTGCACTATGAATTCTCTGAATAAGATTGAGAATTATGTGAGGGTTTCACTTAAGAATCTTGGAGTGTCGTATTTAGATCTTTATTTGATGCATTGGCCTGATAGCTCAGCATTTGGTGATGCAACGGATCCTCCTTCAAACTCGGGGAGTGAGTATAGGCAATTCCTGAACCGACTGAAGAAAGCCTGGAAAGTAATGGAAGCTCTGATTGAGTTGGGTCTTGTAAGAGCTATTGGTGTGAGTAATTTCAGTGTTCATCAGATTAAAGAGTTGCTTAAGTTTGCAAAAGTTGTGCCTGCTGTCAACCAGGTTGGTTTTATCCAATTCATTCTTATTAATGTTCATTTGGTTTGTTTCTGTACACATTCGCTTTTCAAAATTTTCCTTGAACTGATCTAATTAGCTATTCATTTCATCGACACGAAAGTTGGAGATAAACTCTGAATCTTCTCCAGTGATCCGCATATAAGGGTGCTATTATTATTATCTGAACTTGATCTTACAATTCACTGACGAGGTATTTAGCTTGGTGATAATGATAGTGAATGTGCTGTTATTAAGTCAATTCAAGGAGCGGAAAAAACATTGTATGGGATGAAGCATGTGATGATTATTGCTTTTGTAGTCAGGAAGTGAAGATTATTGAGAGAAATGCACAATTAGTTTATCCAATCATCAAAACTACTTATTAGGTGCTCTGTTTGATGGACACTTTTTGATCATTTGCTTGCACCTTTTGAGTACAGTTACAATGTATGAGCTCTTATGAAATTAATTTTTCAACAATATGATTAATGTAACAAAAACGAGTATGAACAGATGAATGTCATAAGGGCAAGCTAATGCTGAGAGTTCTGAGATAACAGCTAAGATGAAATGATTCAAGATTTTCTACACATAACATGTCCCATCTCGAGAAATTATTTCTGATCTAAAGAGTTGTCCCATTTTGAGAATTATTTCCGATATAAAGAAATTGTGTGATGGCATTAATTGAAAACCACCATTACCAAACATCCTGTCCCTAGTGATTTGAGGGTTGACTTGTAGTGGAACTTCATATCACACATAGTCAGACCTGGAATGTCATTAATTTGACTCCTTTTCATTTGGTTGAACCTACAATGCAACAGTTGTAATTTTTGAGCTCATATTTTGAACAAGTGCTCAAATTTCTCGACGTGACAATCTAACTGTATTTGGTATTCCTAAAACCTTGCTAGTCACCCAATAATTGAGCTTATCATTCAAAGCATTACTTCATAAGCACTAGGGGTCAATTCGCTTGTGTTCATTAAGATTTCATTTATTCAAGTCAAATGTTTTGAGATGATGAATAACTTTTTGGATATGGGATACTTAATTGAAATATATCGTTTTCTAGGTCGAATTGCATCCATTTTGGAGGCAAGAAGAATTGGTAAAGTTCTGTCAGTTGAAGGGTATTCACGTGTCTGCTCACACACCTTTGGGAGTTCCCACAACAAACCCTGGGACATCTGATGCTGGATCAGGAGAAGAATCTGGCACTCCTCGCGTGTCATTTAGGAGGTCAAGATCAGCGCATGGACCCATGCTAAAATTGTCTGTTGTCCAAGAGATAGCAGACAGATACAAAAACACACCTGAACAGGTAATATTGAATAAGTTATCCTTTATTTCTTTCACATCACAACCCTATCCAAAAATTACCAAAATGTTGGACAGGTTGCCAAACCTCTTGCTTAAACAGCCAGACTTGACTTTTTCTAATCGAAATGCCAGACTTAGGGAAGAGAAAAAATTACTGAATCAATTAGAAATGTTCTTGTGTTTCTCTTATTGAAGGTACAACTAAAATTTGAAACATTCTACATTTGGAGATATAGGTGTATACCTTTGGAGATCAATGTGTTAGCTACATATAGAGATAAGAGTATAATCACAAAGATCTAGAAACCACAAATGATTCCTTAAGAAGGATCTCTGGGTGAAGCTAAATTTGTTCTGATTCTCTCCCTAAGATGAACAGGGGTCCTGAGGCTTTATATCTAACATGAAGCAAATGCCTTTGACCTCAAACTCTCAGATTCTGATTTAGAAACCCTTGATTTTTAAAGTATTGGTGTGTTGCTGAATTGTCCTTAGGTATGGAAATATTATTGACGATAACTGGAATGTTTTGATTGGATTATTTTTTAGGACCTGAGGAAAGATCTTTTGTCTTCCCCCAGGTCTTAATCAGTGTAGGTGGCTGTCAATTGATGCACAAAGGATTCCCTGAGCATTACATTTCTATGATGCTAAGGGTTCATTTTTAGAAGTTAAAAAAGCCATCCAGCATGAGATAATGGTTTGTAAGCCAATAGATGTGTTACGCTCTGTACATAGAATACGATAGAGAAAGAAATGGATTCTACTACTAACAAGATAACAAAGCAGTATGTGTTAGTCTTGTAATTCTATTGCATGTTCACATATCTATAAACAAGAGGTTCCTGATAGTCTTGTAATTCTATTGCATGTTCACATATCTATAAACAAGAGGTTCCTGACACGATATATATTTGCGAGTTGTATACATCTAGGTTCATGAATGTAGAGAATGAGTATGAACTGGCCCACGGTTTCAAGCTAAATAGATGAATATGTCTCTAGCATGGTGGTGCCTATAGAAGGCTACACTAGGGCTTATCATAAGTCAATAAAGCAGCATTTATGAATTCTTATGGATGTGAATACAAACAAGGTTTCTTCATCTCCATAAGTTGCTTTGATCTGACTGTATAATAGATTAGTGCAAAAACCTCTGAAAGGGAACTTTCATCTAGCTGAATTGGAGAGGCATTTTACTGCTTTCTGTGTTGTTACTTGTTTTGGTACTTATGCTTAGGAAACCACTGATCAAGCTCACCACATTGATTACCTTAAAGAAGGCCGTTTACAATTTTTAGTGGGTTGATAAAAGGCTTGCTTAATTCTCCTGTTTAAGGCTCTTTTCCCTACACATACTCTGAAACATGAACCGTGAGATTTTTCTAGCTGACGTTTTTCTTGTTGGTTTATCACCTATCTTTTACGGTCTGACATATGCATCAGTTCTTTGTTTTTTTTTAGATTAATTAAAATATTCTTGGAGAGCATTGACGATATTATTTTTTCCTGACCAATCCAAACTATTTTCTACATCCACGGTCAGATTAAGAAAATGTCAAATACCATTTTTATTCTTTATATCCAGAAGGACCAGAACACATCCAAAGCAGTTTGAGAAATATAAACTGGTTGCATTACAAAATTCTCTTTTTGCTAATTTTTAAAACTCCCTCAAAAGAGATGCATCATGTGAGAAGAAAAAGAAGGAGAAAAGAAATTATAAATATAAGGCCCGTTGATCACTCAGAGAATCGAAAATCACAATGCAAAGTCCCATTGTTTTTAGATCATGCCTGGGAACTGTTTGGCAATGATATACTGACTTCCTTTTTAAAGAGGATCTGGACGATATGAACATAGCACTAATTACCATTGTTTACTTAACCAGTTAAGTGTGCTTCTTGCATTGTAGGTAATTCTGCGGTGGGGATTGCAGAGAGGAACTAGTGTCCTACCGTGCAGCCTCAACCCTGATCGTATAAGTAAAAACATTGAAATTTTTAGTTGGTCTTTGTCTGATGATGAGTTGAAGCACTTGAATCACATTGAACCTCAAGTGTGTTTATTTGGGAATGGTCCTCTGAATACGCTGTTGGATATTGGTTTCATGTTGGGCAATGATCCCCTTCAAGCAGTCCATGAAACGGAAGATGATGCAGAGTACAATGCCTGAGATCTACTGGTCTTTCCTTGAGGACCGTTTGGTCCATTTATGTTCAGAAATGTGATCGTGTTATAAGTGCCAATTTGTCTGTAAAGGTTTTGATTTTCTGCCACTGAATAAGAAACGGCTAGGCAACTCTTAGTTATTAAATTGCATCTTTTGTTTCGTGTCATATGAAGTTGTTTAACCTTTATTGATAGGTATACCTGACTGCATCATCAAGATGTGGTCTACTCTACATAGAGCTCGAGAACAAGTCATGATCTCCGAAAATCCAAACATGTCAATTGATCACGTTCAAAAATCCGAGTGGAAGAGTGAATTCCTTGTTACTTTTTCTTTAAGTTCAACTCCAGTCTTGGTGTTTTTGTATTGAGCTTTTGTAAACCAACTTTGTTTAAGACAATGTGGTCTTGTTCACTTAAGATGTATACTTTAAATGTTGCTCATGGAAGGCCTTTTGTTGCAGGAACGTTAAGTTTTATCCCTGAATAGTGTTTTTACTTTTGCATTTTGCTTTCAGTCTTGGCAGATTGTTTAGGTTGTGATTACTATTAGAAAAAGAAGGAATCTTGAATCTTAGAATGGAAATGAAATTGAAAAGGCAAAAATGGTAGAGGGGCTTGGCCGCTTGGGAGTTGGGACTGGTAGAAAAAGACGCGTGAAAACCCCTAAGATTAGATAAGAACCCCTGACTTGAACAAGAAGCAAAGCCAAAACCCAAATTCAAGACCTTTTTTCTCTCTTCTTTTTTGTATACAGCCCCCTCTCCTCTCATCTGCTCTTATCTCTGTGTTTCTGTCGTTGCACACACACACATATATAAGGTTCTCTTCTGCTCTTATCTCTGTGTTTCTGTCGTTGCACACACAGACATATATAAGGTTAAGTACACACATGCCTTTATGTAATAAAAAGATACAAAGAGAAGAAAGTGATAGATAACTGAAGAAGATGGCAATGTTATGATATGCGAGATGCACTTGTAGGAAGTAAATATATAAGGAAATCAGCTAATAGCTGATTGTGGTGGCTGGTTAGGAAGTTTATCAATTGATTGGACTATTTTTGAGCAGTTTATTAGTTAGTTATTGTTGTTGTAGTAGTTATCTTATTTAGGAAGTCTTATTATTTTCAAAATTATACTTTTAGTAAGAGAATAAGTTTAAGGGCTGTTTATTTCTTTTCTTTTTTTGTCGTTTTTGTAAAAAGAAAAACAGGTACATAAAACGTGTTTGGCTTATTCTGTTGCGATTTTTTGTTTCTGAAAATAAAAAAACCACAATAGTTTCTAAAAATAAAAAACCTGAGTTTTGGTCCTCTTGTAGGCCTCATCCCCTAGGCGAATTGGATAACTTAAAGTAGATAAGAGCAATGGTATAGTCACAAACTATGCAACTAAAAGTGATGGTGGAGGGAAGACCATTGTGGGTACTAATCGACTATCAGTGTTGGCCCCTGATATTTTTTTTAAATAAGCATGATTAGATTAAATTTTGGAGTCTTGCTAGATTAATGTATATTGAAATTAATTAGCATGTTAATGTGAGTAAGATTATATGACATAGGTTAAGGTGATAAGTTTGCATAAGGGGTATTTTTGGGAGATTACTTAAGTGGGAAGGCTTTAAGGTATTGAAAGAAGGGCAAAAATGGCAAGAGAAAATTTTTGGCTTGCATTTTAGAAGCCAAAAACGTTAATGAGAAAAGAGAGAAGAGAGAAGCACGAAAAAGAGAGAAATAAGAGAAAAGAAGGGAGATCAACTAGGTTTCAATTTTTCTTAGTTTTAAAGGGAGATTTTGAGAGTGTTTAAGGAGGAAAAAAGGAAGAGAAAGATTAGAGCTTCCATTAGAGCCAAGAAATTCATTGTTTGGTGAAAATTCAAGGTAAGTTTATGTTAAATCTTTTAGATTTTTAGAAGGGTTTTGGTTCAAAGAGCTTAGAAATTGCATGGTTATAAGTATTCTAGGATCAATTTCATGCATTTGGTTCTTTGGGTTTTCCAATTTGAATGTCTATTGATTTGAAATTTTGTCAATGTTGAAGAAAATCAAGAGAGACAAGAGGAGCAAGAGGAGAAACATCCTTGAACAAGTTTTCAAGGAAGGAAATTAAGGTGGGTGACATTTTTATAATTGAGTTAATAAGCCATTAAACTTTCTTCAAATAAATGGAAGTTAATGATTTCCAACCATCTTGATAATGTGCATTTATTGTTCTTTAAAAATGCTTTGAGAATATGTCATTTGGGCAATGGGTTTTCAAGTCATGAATTACATATTATGTGAGTTTGTGGTGGTCTGTTCTATCAGTCAAGTACACTTGTCTAAAGGCTTCTCCCGCCTGCTCGTTAGTGGCATGGAGTTCTTTCACGAACTCTCATAAGTTCACTGCTACGTAAGACCAGTTTGTGGGATTACCATAGTACGTTCTGTTCACGACTATACAGGACCCTTAGGAAAAATGTGCAGTACGTTCTGTTACGGATCTACCCAAACTATTCTGATTGTTTATTTGATTTTGATGTGATGATTGGTTATGATGTATTGGCAATTTTGATGGATGTATGACTTATGTGATTTGTGAATTGGCTTGATAAATTGATAATTCTGTGTTTTATGATTCAAAGGGATTTTGCTATGATCATGAAAGTTTTAAATGGATTTTTGCTTATTACCATTTATAAAACTGTTACCCATGAGCTTTCAAACCCACCCTCCCTTTCCTTTCCCTCTTCAGGTGATGGACAAGATACCAAGTGATCGAGTCGAGAGTCAAGGCATCACTCCAATTTGCATATTTTGTTTTTGTTTTTAAATTAGATTATGTAAAACAAGGCTTTAGTTGCATTTTGAGCGATTCTCATTTTGTAAACTTTGTATTTTGGGTTATGTTGTAAGGTGGCTCGAAATGCCCATTAAAGCGTTGTAAAACTCTTATTTGTTTGATGTTAATGAAATGTAGATATTTATATATACATACATACATACATACATTATGTTTTGTTCATGATTTCCAAAGTCTTTATATTGCATTTTCAAGGTTTTCATAAGGGTAAGATTTGTGTTCTAAATTCAGGGGGAAAATCGGATTGATCTAGGTAGAACTAGACAAAGTTGTCTTCTGAAAAGTTGTAGCTTATCCTCTTAGCTTTCCAACGATATAGAGTTTGTAATTTTTGGGCATTGGAGTTGAAAGTTAGGGTCCTTAGAAGGGTAGATGCTTAAGAGTATAAAGATGTATCGTCTGTAAAGATGTATCATCTGTGATGACGTCATATTGTCTGTAAGGATGCATTGTCTATAGAGACATATCGTCTATGATGATGTCATATCATCTTAAGTTGATTTTGCATTCGTCTACTTCTTGCATTCATCTGCTTCTTTAGGGGTGTTCATGGTAGGGTAACCTGACCCATTTATAAGTAACCTGAACCTAAACCTGAATGTCAGGTTCGGCAATTTTACGAACCTAAACCTAAACCTGAACCTAAAGAACCTATAGGATCAGTTAACCTATTTTCAGGTTCGGTTCTCAGGGTAACCAGAACCTATTCATATCAATATATATGATAAAAAATTATTTAAAAAATTGGTGAAAACAAAT
>JANZLX010000211.1:7065028-7085496 GCA_025531955.1 Erythroxylum orinocense | reverse complement strand
CAAATCAATCTATGGGGTGAGACTGATCGATCGGCCTGTGAGATTGGACTTGGGCCCGACATATCCGACCCAACCATTAATAATTTTAATTAATATGTTAATAAAATTATAAAATATAATTTATTCTTATGGCTAAAAATGATGCTAGTAATAATTGTTTGAAAAACCATGCGTTAAATATTAGTTAATTATATCAACAATATAATTGAAAATTAAGTTAATGTTTGAAAAATCAAATAACTTTAAAAGCCATGCAAAAATGAATAAGCTTAATTATCAATAAGTTTCCATAAAATGAATAATGTAAGAACTTGTTTTAATAAGTTAAACTTTAAATTTTAAATTTCAAATAATTTAAAGAAATTGTCTTCCAAATTTATGATTTTGAAAAATTAATTATTTATTAATATTAAATGGACGAAGAAGTAATTTAAATTTAAAAAGTATTGAATCTAAATTAAAGCATTACCATTAATTTTTATTTTTAATGATTAATATATTTCAAATTGAAAAAAAATATTTAGTATTTATTTTTTTATTTACAATTTTTACATATAAATTGTATTTCAATCAAAAAAAATTTAAAACTTATAATTTTACTTATATATACATCAACATCATCCAAACTATACAATGACTAAAAAATTTAACTATTCATATGAAAATTTTGAATTAATTTATTTTTCGGTTTGATTTATTTTACAACTTTTATTAGAACATTCTCGTAGAATCGTATCTTAAAGTTTTAATTTTATTTAATCTTTAACTAATTTTGTAGCATTATAATTTAACATATCTTAAACTTTTTACTTTATTAGTTTAATTTTCAATCCCATTCTTAAAAGATTGGTTAAAACCAAGATGAATCTGACGAAAGATTTATCAAATTAAACGAGTCTAAATTTTCTGTCCAATTTTATAGTATTTTATTATGTCCAATAAATCTCAGTTATTTATTTATGTAGACCTCATATTTATTTATGTAAAGTCTATACGAGATCCACATAAATAAATAACCAAAATTTAGTGTACACAAAAAAAATACCATACATCAAAGATCTTGTACCAAATTAAACTAGTTAAATGGCTAAATTAATATTTTACATATTTTGAGAAAGTAGTACGAGTGTCCGACATGAAACAGCCGATGTGATGGCTCAGTTACCTGTTCCGATGTTTTGTCCGCTACACATACTCTTTTTGATTTCAGTCTCTGCTTCGCCACACATTGAAGATACGAATACACTGCCACCTGCAAAATACAGAGCTTGAGTATCAGCGACAACTGGGTTACAATGTGCTCTGACCATTTCACTTTTATTGTTTTTGTTACGTGAGTATTTGCCTACAGAAACCAATACCATCACTAGCTTACTTTCAATGGAATACGAAAGAATCGAAAAGTCCCAGGTACTAGCTTTCCATCTTCATCTTCATCTTTTTTCTTCGATTAGATCGTCAATTCTTGGTCCATCTTTTGATGGTTTTCTTTACTTTCTCTTTACTCAATGTGTCTGCTTTAGTGCTCAAGTTCGCTTAGAAAAAACACCTGTCCATTCTGATCTGCTAAAAGTAGAAACCTTGTTTAAGATTTATGAATGTTTCACAAATGTAACTAAATTTGATTCCTAGAACAGGGTGGGGGATTGTCACCAGGCAAGCTGAGAAACACCCTTTTAAAAGTGGAAAAGAAGTCCAACGAAGAAGAAGTTGAATCTGTCTGCTCCTTGACCTCTCGGCCCACTGACCTTGATGAAACCGGTATGTATTGATGTATGTATCCCATTTTTGCTTTATCTTGTTGCTTCTGTCCTTAACATGTTTGTGGCTTGTTACTTATTTTAATGCATTTTGTTGATTCAACGTCCTATATAATCTCTCAAATCTAGATGTTCCAAATTTGTCTATTCTATAAAGGTACCATTAATGCGTAATGCGTTCCTAGTTTTGAAAATCGTCCTTTGTTGCAAGTTTTCATCCCAACTGGAAACTCGCCCTCGCTTAATGCCTTTATCGTATGGGATATGTAACATGGATGGATCAGAAAGAAACTAATGGACAACGAGGCTGATTTGATCATACTGCAAAAAGTGGTAGACATTTCACATAAGCGGGTCTCATGGCAGATAAGCAAAATTATGCCTACTTAGACAGCTTGGCCAACTGGGAGTAACCTTTACTGCTGAAGCCTTGGCCTTTCACAAGATTTACCCAAGCTAAAGACTACTAAGAAAAGAATACTTTGAAGTTTGAACCCCAAACTTTCATTTCTGAAAGCGTTTCCAAAATTTTGGGTGGTCACGGATTCCTGTGAACTATTAAGTGAAGTTTAATATTCAAGTCGTGTTACTTCTGTCATGTTAGCCAATTACTGACTGGAAATTTCTGCAGGAGGTGATAGCTCTGGCAATTGCAAAGATGTAGATGTTGATACTGTACTTCCTGAATGCTTCACTTCAACATCAGTGGAAACCATGGCACAAATGGTTAGCGGTTGTAGTTAAAGATCATTTTGAAAAATCAAGAATTAGGTCTTAGTAAGATTTGTTAAATTCCAACAGTAAGCATGATACTACTACTCTATCGTGAATTTCTGAGTTTCAGTCGACAGAGATGGCCCCACAAAGACTGCCTTTTGCACCATTCTCAAAAGGGGCGCCGTCCAAATGGGATGACGCTCATAAATGGATAGCAAGCCCGAGCTGGCATCATCCAAAGACTGGGCAAATGCATCTGTTGGGTAGTCAGGGAATTGGATCAAGGAAGAAGACTACGGGTTATTTAAATCGACAAGCTTCCGCCAACATGGTTGTTGAAGCTCCTGAACATAAATATGTTGCTTTTGAAGAATCAGATACAAAATGGGTTAATGCCAGTCAAGCTAAGAAAGAAATTGGGACGAACAGAGATGTTGACTGGGAGTCTAATTCACACCCAATTGCAGAATCATATGGCAAGCCTGTGCTTATGATAGAGAATTCTGTTGGTGAGTCAGCAAGTGATTAAAATCTTGATCCATAAGATAACTTCATTTTCAAATCTAATAGTTTCTAAAGCAATTGATTCTGTTTCCTGTTTTTGATCAACTATGCTTCATAGGATGATTATACCTTATGCAATCAAATTATTAGTGTATTTTAGGTATGTGATTAGATTATGTCTCATGCTGTGTTCCTTCTGACTATTTTTGGTCTCAAAACAATGTAACTGACTATCCTTGGTACAATAGAAATGAAAATGTGGAAGTGGAAATAACCATTGCTTTCTTTATTCTTCTGAAAGTTGAACATGTGATATAGATTAGAGCAGAAAAGTTAGGAGTTTCTCTTTGTGATTTCTTGTTTCAATAGCTTACGACTGTAAGAAGGTTTTATTTATTAGAATCAGCTTCATTGTGCTATATACCCTGTACATTGGAGCGTTTTTCCTAACATAACCTCTTAATGGTAAAGTTACTATGCTTTTATGACAGTGGGCAGATGTGAGGAGAGATCAAATCTTCTTCATGGTGTCAATTATTTAGCTTTTTTTGTAATTATCTCTTGGTTTGTGCTGAACCCCGTGATTTCATCACATTTTGTAGGGGTGTTGATCGTTCGACATAAACAATCATTGGTATATTCCTTGGATCGAATTCTTATATCAACAGTATTTTTATACCTAGAAGGTTGTAGGCAGATGATAGATCAAACATTTTCTATGTTGTTTAGGAAAATTGGCCTCATTATATTTGGCTTCTTACAGATAGTTTACAAGACTGTTTTTCAGGTTTTCTAACTAGAACCTGCTTACATGATGCAGCTGTGTTTATAGAAATGATAAGCCTTTGCGCTGTTTGGTACTTATAGAATTTGACTGAATGTCATGTGAAAGAGCTAATTGCTTAGGCAAGCAAGCTTAGCATGTTACGTACAAAATTCAAAATTAGGATTTATTGTTATGTTTCAGGGGTACAATTTTAGTGGAAGCTTTCTAACATAGCTGTTAAATGCCGGTTGTGTTTTGTTATTGACAAAATAAGGTTTCTGTACATATCTTCAGAATGAAGATTGAACAATTTTAGAAATATTCAGTACATATTAATTGTTCAAATTTTCTTGCAGTCAATCATAGCCAACATAATTCGTCTTTGACAATGCATAGTGCAAGTACATTTATTCCACCTCCCTCAACCGCTCGATCAGTTTCATTGAGAGATATGGGTACAGAAATGACTCCTACTGCTAGTCAAGAACCGTCCAGGACAGCAACTCCAGTAAGGGCATCAACACCAATTCGTAGTCCAACATCATCTCGGCCGTCAAGTCCTGACAGAGCTGTACAATCTTCATTTCCAACAAATGCTCTCAATAATCATCTTGGTCCTAAAAATGAGTTATCCAAAAGAGAGCAGCAAATGAAAACTAGGAGAGAAATAATGGTTCTGGGGACACAGCTGGGAAAGCTTAATGTTGCTGCGTGGGCTAGTAAAGAGGAGGACGATAAAGATTCATCTACCTCTTTGAGAACTGTAGCCACAAAACAACCAACTAAAAGTGTGATTGAAATGCGTGCTGCAGCATGGGAGGAGGCGGAGAAGGCTAAGTATTTAGCAAGGTACCATGTTCTAAGCACTGATTATTTAATTTGAATTAGTGCATTGTTCTTTTCCCTCTTCATTTCTATTCCATACATTGTATGTTTTGCTAGTTACTAAAGGGTTTTGATGTATATTTCTTATCCAAATACGAACTACGCCTATGCCTTGGTAGTAATACTTCTGGTTGGACTAATAACATGTTTGATTGACTAGAGAAAAAGAGAAAAAATATGGATTACCTGGGGTTATAACACTTAAGAGAGTATTGTGCTGGACAGACACCTGGTTGCTGGTTTTCCAAAAACTGGATTGGTGATTATGATTGCTTTATTTCAGGTTAAAACGTGAAGAGATGAAAATTCAAGCGTGGGAAAATCATCAGAAAGCCAAAACAGAGGCTGAGATGAGAAAAATTGAGGTACTTTAAATTGTTGTCATTAATCGTTTGCTGGTGTAACGATGATAATTCTTTGTTCTGGATTTATGCTTCAAGAATTAGGCCAAGAACCAACTATTAAGATTGTAAAGGAAAAGATATTATTACAATGGATTAGCCTCTTCTTTTTTTTAATTTTCATATGATTAAAAGTTTCCCCAGGGCATTGTGATGAACATGTGTTTTGATTTCTACATTCCAAAACTTTCAGCCTGGACAACATCTTTCTATGGCATTCCTACTGTTTTCCGATATCCGAGTTCGAGACTATTAGGCAGATTTTAACAATGGATTATTGGTTAAAATGCTGAATGACTTCTGCTGCCTCGCAGGTGGAGGTTGAAAGGATGAGAGCGGAGGCCCATGATAGGATTATGAACAAACTAGCATCAGCGAGGCACAAGGCAGAAGAGAAGCGAGCAGCTGCAGAAGCCAACAGAAACCGGCATGCTGCAAAAGCAGAGCAACAAGCAGACTATATCAGAAAAAATGGACGCATGCCTTATTCGTTTTCCTGCTGTGGTTGGTGCTCCTAAGTCCAAAAGAACCAGAATGAAAAAGCTATATGCGACTTCACTTGTTTTCTTGAGCTTAGGGATGAACTATTTACATGTGAGCATTTTCATCTCCTATAGCTGTTAAGCTTCATATCTCCTACAGGTGATGTTTAACTTTTGACAATTGCTAACTTAAGTTGAAGCTTTTCCTGATTCATGTTCCTTGACATATGCCCAGACACTTGCATGTTTTAGCCTCAACATTTCAAATTAATTAAATCAATTTTAGCCCGACTTTAGTATTTTCGATATTGGTACTAACGTGATTTACCGTATAAGATAGAAATCTTAAACACTTATACGCATCATACTTAATTAAGTTTAATTAAACTACATCGTTTTGATATTGAAACTCCTGAATAGGTTCATTCACGCACAGAAAGAAAGAGGGTCCAGAATGACAAATTGAAATTTCATTCAAATTGTTAAATTTGTGTTATTGCCATTTTACACCAGTGTGATAGGGTATCGTTGTCGTCTCACACCGACATGATAAAGTTTGATTTAAGAATTTTAACCCCAAAACGACACATAAGTGTCTAGAATTTTTGTCTTATACGACAAGTCATGTCAATAATGTTAACAAAAATATAAATATCGGGCTATAATTGAAAATTTTAGTATTTAATTGTCACTTTTCAAATTCAGACTATATTTACAAAATTGAATAAAGTTTGAATTTTTTAATCAACCCTAAAACTTATGTTTAATGAAATAAATTTCACAAATTTGATTATCACATATTTGTGTTTTCTTTTTTAATTAACAAGAAAATTATTACCATAATATAATAATTATTAATCATTGGTAAAAAAAAAATGGTTTATTCCTTTTATTTCAGAAATACAATACAAATTCAAATCAGGAATTTCAGGGAACCTTTAGCTCAAAAGGAGAGGAGCTTTACCCTCCTCTTCCCTCTCTCTCTCCTCTTCACTAACTTCTGATCTCTTTCTCTCTCTATAAAATCCTCTTTCAGAAAGGATAATACTTACGCCCCCAGACACACACACATATACTCACACTATATATTCATAGGCTAAGTTTTGATCCGTTACTTGCAACTATCTTTTGTCTCTTCTCATATACAAATTCCTCTGGAATTGGATCTGATTTTCGGGTGGTCAATTGGATCTGTTGTTGCCGGAAGTTTCATCGACCATGGCGGCGACGACTCAGCGACAGCAACCACCGGCAGCGACGGTGACGACGCTTTCTTCCGAGGAAGAAGCATTGAAAAGGAACACTGATTGTGTTTACTTTCTTGCTTCTCCTTTAACCTGCAAAAAGGTTCAGTCTGTCTCTTCTTTTTTCTTTTCATGATTATCTAGAAGAATTAATCTTTGAAGTCCGAAACCATGCTGATTTGTTGCTCTGGGGTTTTTGGGAACACTTGTCTAGTTGGGGTTTCAGATTTGGGTTGTGGTGGTCCAATTTGGAAACAAATTTTAGTGAATCTGCATGTTACGTTGCTCTTTTTTGGTATGTCGTCTTTTAGTGGCTCTAGGGTTTTCATGGCTCATCATCTTTTAGTGTTGTTTTATTATGGTTGTGTTTTCGGTGATCGTCATCAACAAATTAGAGTTTGTGAAGGCATATGCTATTAAGTATAATGTGGATTATAAACTAGGTTTATGAGTACTGTTTGTAATCTAATCACCAGTAACTATCGGATGCAAAGCAATGGAACTAAATTAAACCATGGGAGGCGTTTGTACACCATGGCTGGGGGATTTCTGAGGAAGTGATTCTTTTTCTTTCAAACTTACAAACCGAAGTAAATCAAATCCACAAATATTGTTTTCAAGAACTGTTATCAACTCTATGTTACAAGGGCTTACCGAATATAGATGTTGTATAATACTGTAACCAGAATATACGATATGCCGTGTCTTGTCTCATCTGTTATAGTTTTCTACTAAAAACATTTTTTTCAGTTATCCTTCTAATTTTCAATATTTTTGTATTTTTAATATATGCAACAATATATTTTTAATATATACAATGATATCTTTCTAATTTTCTTTTTTATTCATTAATTTTTAAGATACATACATGCAACACTGGCCTGCAGAATGTATATATGTGCCTCATTTTCCAAGTGGTTTACCATCTCTCTAGACCCGTGGAAAAGAGAGCATTTTTCCTCATAAGTTTTTTATTTAACCGATCATGTGGTGTGGATTTGTCTTTCTTTTTTTTGTGTGGCTGCCCAAACTGGATTTTTGCATTTATTACCTTCTCATTTTTAACTTTTAAAAGACTGTTTGTCTATCGTTTGAACAGGGAAGTGAATGTGAGTATCGCCACAGTGAATATGCCCGGGTTAATCCTAGGGATTGCTATTTTTGGTTGAATGGAAATTGCTTGAATCCGAAGTGTGGGTTCCGCCATCCAGTAAGTTTCTTCTTTTTTCTTATTTTCTTGGAATTTCTTTTCTTACTGATATGTTCATCAGTTTGAAAAGTACATATATATATTTTTATAATCATGAAACGGTCTGTAGAATCTTGGAGATAAAAAATCTGATTTCTTTGCAGCCTCTTGATAGCTTGTTTGGATCTCAAGCAACAGCACCTGTTGGATCATCTTTACCTCCACCGCAAACTGTAGCGGCACCTGTTACACATACTCCTTATAATTCAGCCAAACATGCAGTCCCTTGCATTTTCTTCCAGAAGGGGCTTTGCTTAAAAGGTGACAGATGTGCCTTTTCACATGGACCAAATACTTCTGGCAATAAAGTTTCACAAACAAATGCAGCTGCTTCTAGTTCTGAAGTCCAGATTAAAGGCAAGGGTTTTGGTGGCTTTCAAAAATTCACTCAGGAAAAGAATATGCTCTCAAAGGCAGTTGATTTGCCTCTAGAAGCTAAAACTGCATCAACAGCTGGAGTTGCTCCACCTAGAACTAATATGGATGTTGAGAGAAACTCATTGCAGCCTGACCTAGTGGATGATGAGGTTCCTAGATACAAAGCTATGATTACTCAAATTGTTCATGGAAATCCAAGTCGTTCCAACCGTTTGCATCCATCAGAGGTAGCTGATGACCAAAGTTTCCAGAATGGTAAGGATTATGATGACTTATTGAGGGAGTCCTCTCCTGGATTTGATGTACTTGTGGATGATGAATTGAGAGATTCTGATTACTATCATGGTGAAGATCCTGAAGGAAGGAACTTGAACTCTGTTGATGAATATGAGCTTGGTCAAACTGATGATTATGGCTCTATGTCTAATATTGACCAAGAAACATATCACGGTCTACGAGGCTATGACTCCTTTGAGCACATGCAAGTGCAGGATGCTTGGGGAAAGAATAGGGCTTCATCAGAGAGAATGCTGGGGGGCCAAGCACATTTGAAAAGGAGAGGCTATGGGAAAGCTAATAGCCCTGAACAGATTGACGAATCAGATCTGCGTTATCGGTTATCAAAATTACGTAGAGTCAGTAATGGGTTGAGGTCGGTTGTCAGTCAAGATACAGTTTCTATTGACCATGTTGAGGGGAGAGGTTTTCGGGTTTCCTCAAGAAAAGATTCTTACGTATCCTCACATGAGAGCTCCATTCGTAGTCGTCTTCAAGGTCGAATAAAGCTCCCTGGAAGATCTCTCAATAATGGTGGTGATGAAGTGGAGAAGGGTAGGAATTGGGGCAGATTATCATCAGGTGGTTCACAACTCTCCTCCCACCAAGGGAGGCTTCGTGATAGAATAAAATCTAGAGTAGAAGAAGACTGCAATAACGAAGGGAGAAATTTTAGACGTCCCCAGTTGAGAAGAGAAATTATGGACCAGAAAAGCATTGATTTTACTGGCCCAAAAAGTCTTGCTGAGCTGAAAGTCTCAAAACATCCAGATGGCAGGACACAAAAATTACTGGGAAAGCGGAAACATTTGGAAGATTTTGTACCATCTGAAGGTGACCTGTCATTTGAAGGGCCAATGCCTCTGAGTGAGATTCTTAAGAGAAAAAAAGAAGCTGAAGCAGCTGCTTCTACTGGCAAAGCAATTTCTGCAAATAAGCACAGCAATAAGCAAAGTGAGAGAGAGGAAGATTTGACTTGTTGCTTCAATATTGATGCTGATGCAAAAAATCAATCTGGTTTTCTTCTGGGTGCAAAGGATGGAGATAAAAGCCAGGGAGACAAGGGAGAGTCTGCTGCAGAACGGATGGAAGTTTTTCATAACCAATCTTCTCAATTACCTAAGCTAAATGAGCTTGAGAGCGGGGATGAGCGGGCTGTTGATAATTTAACTGAAGACCCTGATTACAATGGTGACGATCAGAGAGATTATGAATATGAGCAAGACGAAGGGGACTACAACTATGATGAAGAGGGCGAAAATGTGGATGCTGAAGAAGGTGAAAATGCCGACATAGATGATGAAGATGTAGATGATGAAGAGGCGGATGATTTTGCTAAGAAAATTGGTGTTATGTTCTCATAGAATGGTATGAAAACCCTCCCCCTGACATGCTTGTGGTTTGTCTAATGGGAAGCTCTTTTTGAGTTAAATCATATATCTGAATAGAACAACGGGTAGTCTTTTTTCGAGTTTTTCTTTGTAGAACTAGTGGTATCAAGCACATTTGGCCATTAATTTTAAACTCTTATAAATGTATCAAAGAACTGATTGAATGAGAATTTTCTGTGCATGGTCCATTTTGCTCTTACCCATCAATAGTATTGCGTTCGCAGAGGCAGTCGATTGAAACACCAGAAAAAAAATTACACCTTCATCCATGTATACTAAATTGGATGACCTTTAACTATCGAGTCGGCAGAAAAAAAATGGCTTATATTAATGGAAAAAAGGTTCAACCTTCAGAAGGTGATCCAAGCTACAGTGAAAGGGAAGGTTGAAGATGCAGCGGTTAAATCTTGGCTCATAAATTCAATGAGATAATCTGATGTCACACTTTGTGCAGTATGGAACAACAAAGGAAGCCTGGGATGCGTAAAAAGAAGTCATCTTGATGTATCTGATTCTTCTAAGTGTGTGAATTAATGTAGTAGTCTTTCCAATTACGTCAAAATGATTGGCTTCTAATATAATACTACAATTAGTTAAACTCAGCTTTTAAGGAGCTTGATTATCAAAGACCAAACAATAGGACTTGTACTGCTAATGTTAAACAACATACAAATAGTATTGCAGAAGATACGGCCTATATTTTTGTTGTTGGTCTTGATCATAATCTGGATAAGGTTACTAGTCATGCTCTAGCCACTTCTCCTTTACCGAGGTGGTTGGAAAGTACAAAGACAAATGACTGTGGGAGTTGATACCTATGTAACACGTAGAATAGACCTTATTACGTATCCTGGATCGTTTATAAAAGGGGTTAAAAACGAAAGAAATGCGGAATACCTAATTTTAGTTTCATCCGATGTTTCGAATCAATTTTCAGGGCCAAAACGAGTTCCAATCTCCTGAGACCTTCACGGAAAGTGATTACCGACACTCAGTTAACACTTTTCTACAGTTTTCTTAAGACGTAAGCACTCTTAACGAGTCAAAAGATTCGTATGCTTACGAAATACATAAACAACTGCAGGAAACCTTAACCTTTATATATAGCTTCCATATCGAGTTTTCCCATCACAAGTTCGATATGAGTCCGATTTACACTAATCGAAATCTATTTTCTTCTCAAACTTCGATCCATTAATTTAGATAATTTATTGGGCCACTTTATTACCTTTGTCTAAATCAAATTACGTAACTTAATTGATAAGTTATTGAAAAACTGAAAAATACAATTAATTTTTGTCCAATATTATAGGGAAGGACAAAATTGTCCAACATTCTCCCCCTTGAACAAGTATTAATTGTAGTTTTGACTCAAGTTTAAAAAAGTTTAAAATCGGTTAAGTCACACCACTGTATTGGTACCAAATTTTAAAAAATTTAAAAACATTGATCCAAAGGTAATGAAAGTCCAACATTCTGTCCCGCAAGACTTTCGATATCAAAAAAATCAAACACAGGTGTCATGTTCAATACAAGTTCAATATAATCACGAATATCTAACACCTCACTAACATGAACGAAAAAATGGAGTGTGGCAAATTAAAATGATACCTGTATGATCTAAAACATATCATCTTCGCTTGTAGGTCTCGATTTATCCAACTTTATGCTAAACTGCATGTACTAAGCTGCAGCAGAGAAATCTTGTTTTCTCTCACGGAATGCTAAACAACATTAGAGAAAACTTGTTTTCTCTCACAGAATGCTAAACATCATTAGAGAAAATATTTATGTTCTCCAATTGAATGCTAAACTACATTAGAGAACCTTTATAAAATTAAAAACTTATATTCCCCTGTATCATGTTAAATTTATGGATAGCCGTACTAAATTGTATGTGTCAAAAGGACATAGACTCAAGGTCAATTTTTATATATACCCAATGACCTTAAAACGCTTAAGATCAACACAAATCTTAAAGCTTTCATATATATTATGACTATAAACAAGAACAATTATTACTGAGGATAAAAAGCTGATCATCTATATTAATAAATAATCATAATGCCATAATACATCAAAATGTACAAATTTTTAAGGAGCAAATACAATGATCCCTAACTATTACTGTCTAAGGACTTAACACGCCCATATTGTATACATGTTTAGCAAACACTGATGGACGAAGTCCTTTGATCAATGGATCAGATAACATTTCCTCAATCCTGATGTACTCCACTTCAACGTCACCATTCTGAATCAACTCCTTTATGGTCAAGTATTTGACCTCCAAATGCTTAGACCCTGTGATACTCTTGTTGCAACACTGCAGTAAGATTATCACAATATAACTGAATGGGTCTAGTTATCGAATCTACCACAGACAACTTAGAAATCAAGTTTCTGAGCCAAACTACCTGTGTAGCAGCTTCATAATATGCAACAAACTCTGCATGCATGGTCGAGGAAGTTTCTAATGTCTGCTTAACACTCTACCACGATACTGCACCATCTGCTAACATAAAAATGTACCCCGATGTGGATTTACGATCATTCAGACATATAGCAAAATCGGAGTCTATATACCTTATAAGGTTTAAATTGTTGACTTTCCTATAAGTCAACGTATAATCCTTGATACCCTTTAGGTATCTCAACACTCACTTGATTGCATTCCAATGGTCCATACCTGGGTTAGCTAGATATCGACCCAGCAGTCTGACAATAAATGCAATGTCCGGTCTAGTGCACACTTGGGCATACATTAGGCTACCAACTGCACTAGAGTACGGGACATTCGTCATAGCCTCTCTCTCAACTTCATTCATCGGACATTGTGCCAAAGATAATCTCTCACCATGAAAGATAAGTGCTACAACAGGTTTATAATCAGCTATATTAAACCTTTTTAGTACTCACTTAATGTATGCTCTTTTTGAGAGGCTCAATGAGTATTGAGATTTGTCTCGGTGAATCTGCATACTGAGGATAAAAGATGCTTTACCTAAATACTTCATAGCAAAGTATTTGGCCAAAAGTTGCTTCACCTCATGCAACGTGGTCAAATTATTTGAAGCGAGCAAGATATCATTCATGTACAGTAATAGAAAAATAACTTTGCTCCCCCTAACCTTATAGTATAAGCATCTTTCAACTTTGTTTTTCACAAAGCCAAATGAGGTCCAAGCCTCATCAAACTTTAGATACCATTGTCTAGAAGCTTGTTTCAGACCGTATATTGATTTAGTCAACTTACAAACTTTGTCAGTTGCATCTTAATCCTGAAATCTTTCAGGTTGTCCTATATAGACCTCCTCATAAAGGTCACCATTCAGGAAAGCAGTCTTAATGTTGATGTAGCTCTACGTCATAATGAGCTACTATTATCATCATCACTCTAAATGCATCCTTTGAGGATATAAGAGAGAAGGTAACATTGAAGTCAACTCCTTTTCTCTAAGTCAATCCCTTGGCAATAATGACGAAGCCAGAAATTTAAAATAGAAGGGCCGAAATATTTAATTTTTTTAAATTTTGGGGGGCCCAGTACACTAATGGACTCCAAATAACTCCATCCTTATATATATATTTAAAAAAATTAAATATTTGGGCCCTTCTATTTTAAATTTCTGGCTCCGTCATATATATATATGTATATATATAGATATATATATTATAAAATCAAAACATTTATTTTTTAAAAAAGTTGGGGGGCCCAGTGCACCATGGGCCCCCATATAGCTCCGTCATTGCCTGGCAACCAAACGCCCCTTAAATCGCTCAACATGACCTTATGTGTTCTTCTTGGTCTTAAATAGCCACTTGCAACTAACAGGCCTACAATGTTGAGGTAAATCAACAAGCTCTCATACCTTATTATACCTCATAGACTACATCTCATCCTTCATTGCTTCCCACCACATATCCGCAGGAGGTCCAGAAATGACTCTTATAAAAGTAACTGAATCCACAACATGTCCTATGCCATAGTCTTACTCACCCAAATAGATTATGTAATTTGGTGAGATAGCAGATCGTCTCTCTCTAGTAGATCTGCACAATTGCATAGGTTCTTGTCGCTCAGAAACCTCTTCCTGAACAGGTATAGGTTCCTGTACCTGCATAGGTATGATACTTGGACCTACATCTGCCGAAACTGACTGTATGATAAGCGGATACGAAATAATCGTAGTATCCATCCTACTATCTCCTGAAGGATGTGAAGATCCTCCCTTATCATGGACATCGTATTCCAAAAACTTAACCGTCTGCGATTCCATTATTATGGCCCCTCTTTCTCTACAGCAAAATTTGTAGCCCGTAGAGTAGTCAGGATAACCTACCAAATAGCAACGAATGGAACGAGGTTGCAATTTGTTCTCATAAGGATTATATAACTTTACCTCAGCAGGGAAGCCCCACACACGAATGTGTGCAAGGCTTGGCTTCCTTCCAACCCAAAGTTCAAAAGGCGCCTTTGGTACTGACTTACTTGGGACTCTATTTAAGATATACAATGTCATCTTGATATCTTCGCCCCAAAGGTATTTGGGTAGGTTAGTCCTACTTTGCATTGATCTCATCATGTCCTTTAGGGTGCGATTATGCCTTTCGACCACATCATTTTGCTCAGGACTACCTAGCATAATGAATTGAACCACTATTCCAACTGATTCCTAATACCTAGCAAACAGACTATTTTCTTCTCCTGCAACCTCATGTTTGACATAGTATTCCCCTCCTTGTCAGATCTGACCATCTTTATTGATTTTCTCAATTGGTTCTCAACCTCAGTCTTAAAGATCTTGAACTTATCAAGAACTTCAGACTTTTCCTTAAGCAAGAACACGTAGTCATATCGGGAATAATCATCTATAAACGTAAGAAAATATCTAGCATTGCATAATGTGCCTGTATAGGGACCACTAACGTATGTACGTATGAGGTCCAATAAACCAGAAGCATAAGTTAACCCTTTTTTCTTTATCTTGGTCAACTTACCTCTACAACAATATATACATGTTTCCAAATCACCAAAGTCCAGAGTTGGAAGAATGCTATCCTTTATCAATCTCTCAATCCTCTCCCTAGAAATGTGACCAAGATGTTTATGCCACAACATGTACAATATTTCTTTTGTGAAGGCTCTCTTTCGAGTAACAGGTTCGGCAACATAAGAAGAGGCATATATTTCATTAGGAGTAAGACACATTCTATACAATCCGTAAAATAAGAAGGCAATTCTGATATGTCTTGTATTGATAGAAATATTTACAATTGAAGTATAAAATACAAAACGATAACCTTCTTTATCCAAAAATGATATAGAGATCAAGTTCTGTCTAAAAGACGGTATATAAAATGTGTCTAGTAAAACCAATATAAACCCCGTATCGAGGTTTAAACCTATATCTCCTACATGCAAAACATCCACCTCCTCATTATTGCCGATCATTAGCTTATCCTCTCCTTTAGTCGGTTTCTCCTGGATCTGAACCCCTACATTGTGGAAGCATCATGGTTAGAAACTCCACTATCAAACCACCAAGAACTTGATATGGTTATAGTCATTGGATTCATGAATCATATAGGTCGAGGAGTTATCTGACAGTTCTTGCTTAACTTTCCACAGCTTGTACTTCTTGCAATTAGCCCTCCTATGCCCATTCTTCTTACAAAAGAAGCACCTCATACCCTTTAGGTCATATGGCCACTTAGCAATGTTGGACTGTCCAGTCTGAATCTTTGGAATAGGCTTGGGTTTCTTACCCTTACCCTCAGGCTGTTAGGGCTTAGCCTTTCCTTTACTTTTGGCAGCTGCAAACATAGTTGTATGAGGAGAACTCTTAATCTTCTCCTCTGCTGCAGCACACTGGGAAATCAAGGCATTGATGTCCTAGGCCTCATCTTGAAAGATGTGGGAGGTAGCCAACATCTTAAACTCTCGAGGAAGAATATTTAGTGCCTGAAGGATTATGAGATTATCAGGAATTAGTACATCAAGTGCCTTTAGCCCAGTTTGAAGGTGTGCCATCCTAATAATGTACTCTCTAATGCCTCCTTCTCCTATATACTTAATAGAGAATAGGTAGTTTAATCAGGGTGCTCTTCTCCGTATGAGAAGACACCTTTTATCTTTGGGAAATGCTATCCATAAACTTCATCGCTATGGTCGTATCCCGTAATCCACTCAGTAGATGATCTAGGATCGACCTCTTGATGGTCAAATAGAAAATCATATTTGACTGCTCCCAGATCGCCATAGCTGCTTTATCAGCTTCTGAGCTGATATTTGTAAATGGAGAAGGTCTCTCGATGAGCATCGCTATCCTGACGTCATCATCTCCAGTGCAAACTCCATATCCTTCTTCCACTTCTTGAAATTGAAACCATTTAAGATCTCAATTGTGATAGCATTGTTGATTACATAAAAGTAACTGTAAAATAGAAAGGACCACGTAAAGTTCGGTATAAATGTAGGATAACAATGATACTTAAAGAATTAAAGCAGTATCTATATCGAGAATCTGATCACACATATTACAAAACACCTTTGGGCTGAATACATAATATGTATAATTAGACCCCCACATAAAAGCGATCAGAGTACAAATCATCAATTCTTATGACACTACTATCTTTGGGTAAATAGATCATTTAAGCAACGACTTTCCTTTATCTAATGCCTTTATGAACATCTTAAAACCCTATGTAAGGCCAGCACCTTTGGGCAAAAACAAAAGGCCAGAGACATCCCTCAACATGTGAGCAGAATAATCTAAAATACTGACTTAAAAGGTTACTTTAGTGACTACATTCTCATTAGTATCCTAGAAAGTCCACAAACACAAGGGATACATCTTTATGTCATCTTTACATTTTATATGGGCATAATGTATGTGAAATTATTTATAAATGCAAAAACCAAATGCACAGTCAATTAATCACATATCAGTACTAAATACATTGTCTTTAATCTTTATTTGAGACTTTTATATAAAAAAATATCAATGAGAGTGACTATCATACTTTCCCGAATACCAAACTTACCACATAAGACACGAAACCTTAAATGTCTCTCTTATGTGTAGTTTGGAACACAAAAATACACTCAAAATTAGCTTTAAAAAAAGCTTTAAAACCTTATCCAGAATTCAATTACCAATTTAATAATCCAGAAAAATTGAAAAAATCACTTTAAAAATTCCCTAACCCAGAAACTGACCCAAAAGGACCCAGGACACATTTATGAAAATTTTGAAAATTTCCCTTTTTTATTATTAAAGGTGTTGACGTCAGCATAACACTGTGCGTTGACGTCAGCCGACATCACCTGCAGATGGCCACGAGGCGTGTGTGTTGCACCCGTTTAGGTCGACGAGTGCCAGCTATGTTTGGTGCGTGTCCCGCACGCTCTGCCCACGCACATATGCGCTTGTACTGTATGATGCGTGCGTTGCACACGCCGACACGTGTCCCCATCCTATCCATCGATGTGTTGGAACCGATGTGGGTGCGTTTGACGCATACGCCAACTGTTCCATGCTCGTGGGAGAGCATGCCACATAAGGCACGTCCGTTGCATGCACCACACACGTCCCTCAATACATAGAGCCACTTGGCTACACGCGATTGGCGCATACAAAGCACACGCCATCCATACTGCCTCTTCGTCGGTACTATCGTACATGCCTGACGGTGCATCGCCCTCCAATGTAGAGAGCAATTTCTGGCAATCCAGAATCAATTTTTTTCTCTTTTTTTGGCCTGTTTTCGACCCATTTTTATAGCTAACCTTATGTATACCACTTTTATGTAATCACATACACAAAAAACCGAAAAACAAATCAAAAACTGATGAAAACTGAAAAACTTTTGTTTCTGACAACTCGATCACGTAACCACTCTGATACCACGTGTAACACATAGGATAGATCTTATTATATGTCCCAGATCATTCATGAAAGGGTTAAAAACGAAGGAAATGCGGAATACCTGATTTTGATTCCATCTGATGTTCCGAAGCAGTTTTTGGGGCCACGATGAGCTGCAATCTCTCGGGACCTTCACGAAAGTGATTACCGACACTCAGTTAACGCCTTTTTATATATTTTTTAAAGCAAGCGCTCTTAACAGGGCAGATGATCCGTATGCTTATGAATTACATAAGCAACTGTAGGAGACTTTAACCTTTATATATAGCTTCCATATCGAGCTTATCCATCACAAGCTTGATATGGGTCCGGTCCACACTAATCGGGATCTATTTTCCTCCCGAACTTTTACCTGTTAATTTAGATTATTTATTGGACCACTTTTGTAACATCCCACCCTCAATTGGAAGGGTAGAATGGTAAAATTGGCATAGGATGAGCTAGATTAGAATTGCATAGGATTGCTCATGCATAATAGGATTGTTACATAGTATCATTTGTGCACATGCAATTACTGTACATGCATACATGACATTCCCGGTTTTTGTGCCTAAGGCAATTTTATTGGGATTAACGTGATTTTTGGGTTTGAAAAATTATTCTGAGTGCGCCACAAATTGTTTTCTATTTTAAGGGATTTTTAGGAATTTTTCTGGATTCCTAAAAAATTGCCAATTGGCGAACCGGTTGATTTTTAGTAGCGAAAATTGCTACCCAATGGCATTATATTATTGGGTATATTATTTTGGCATTGAAATTAGGGTCATTTGAGTTGATTGGGGTAAATTTTTGATCCGGAATAAAGTATAATACTTTGACTTTTCTTTAAACCTTTGACCAATGATAATTTGCCAACATATGCCTTCATTTAATGCCCCTTTCTTGTTCCTATCGGTTTTGCTTAAGTTTTAGAAGCCAAAGGCATTGTTTTATTGCTACTCATCCGAAAACACTCATCCCCTTCTCCATCATCATCGATTTTTGCTTCTTTCTTCACCTTCCTCCAATTTTTGAGATTTGCCTTGCCTTACAACTTAAGTCTTATATCCATGAGATGCATGTATGGTGGTAGAAATGAGTAGAGAAGGTGTAAAGTGGGCATAAGAGAAAATTGAAGATTGAGAGCTAAGTAGGTAAGGTTTCTTTTAATCTTTAAATGTTCTTTAAATGTTGTTTTAAGTAGGAATTGAATGCCATGGTAGTTAGGAGTAATTAATAGGAGGTTTGGTGCATTTATTATGCTTATGGATGCATTAAATTGATGACTATAATGGCTTGAATTAATGGGTATAAGGTTAGGGTTAGTTATGAATTGAAAGTAGTATGATAGAAGTGGTTGTAGCTTGAGTGTAATGGCATTTTGATGATGAATTGTGCATATGAATTGAGAAATTAAGTGCTGCAAATTTTTTAGTATTAGCCCTAGTGCATGTATGAATGTGGTAAGAACTAATTTGTGTTCATTTGGATGCTTAAGGATGTGTTTTTGGCATTGGAAATGATAGAAGCTAAGGTTAGGACCAAAGCTGGAAAATTAAGGTTTTAACCGATTGTACTGTTGTTAGCATAACTAATTGTGTAGGAATGCAAATGAGGTGAGGTTTGTGGCCACTTAAACGTTAGGATGGTAGCTACAGTTTTGTGTGAAATAGGTGTTGTCCAATGTTAGCTTTAAGATGGTGAATTTTTGCATGGAAGGTTACTGCTATTGACTGGAATGAATAGTACCCGAAATCATACCCTAGAGTTTTGCTAATTTTTCTAAATTAATTGAGAAGGAATTAGGACAAATGAACTACATGAAAGTTGAAGCCTATTAAGTTAGCTTTCCAATGCCACCGATTTTGCAATTTTTCGATATGTATATTAGGAGTTATGGACTGATGATTGTTGGCTGTTTTCATGCATTGAATGAAACCTAGCTGGATTGGTAGATTTGGTGTACCTTCTGATTTGGAGTAATTTTAGTAATTTTTGTGAATTGAATTGGTTTTAGGGATCTACTGAAGCGTTGTAGATGACACATTGATCTTGAAAATGATATATGGCATGTAAGTTTTGGAGATCAGATGTGGGAGTTATGGAATTTCATAATCTGAACCTGCATTAGGATGTTAATTGCTGATCATGACAGAACATTGCATGACAAGTTTGGAATTGTTAATGATGGAATTGGAGTCTGGTTATGTCATGAAGAATTGAAGTATGAGATTTTATCTTTTCAGGGATATAAAGTAGTGATTTTTTTGACTTGTGTACAGGAAGTTATGCTTGATAGAAATTTACTGCTCAGATTGAGTGTTTTCAGAGACAGCAGCATTGAATGAATTATTTGACCTAGTTAGCAAGAGAATTGAAATTTTGGTTGTACATGAAAGTTTTAGATAACATTGTAAGCTTGATGAGCATATTTATTGAATAATTTTTGAATGCATAGAATGAAAGTTAGTGAATTTCCACTTACTGTTCTGTTTGAAGAGG
>JANZLX010000211.1:7046681-7063163 GCA_025531955.1 Erythroxylum orinocense | reverse complement strand
TAATCATCAATAACAATTTAATTGTACCCGGAAAATGTCAATGAATGCATGTACAATCAAATAATTGTGCAAAGATGTGCATGATACAAATAATAATGCAAGATATGCAAAAGTCCTAATTTCTCATCAAATCTCAGAAATCACAATTCTAGCCCTAACATGGGTAATGGGATGCTACATTGAGCTTTGTAATGGAAGAGTGTGAATTCAAGTAAGCTTTGGCAGATCATACCTTGTTCTATAAACATAACCATAATTATATTACTTTTCTTCTTATCTATATTAATGATATAATTGTAATAGGTAATAACATAAAAGATATTGAGAAACTTTGAAGTTATCTAGCCCAAAAATTTGAAATAAAGGATTTTGGGCTTCTTTAATACTTCCTAGGCATTGAAGTTTCTCGGTCAAGCAAGGACTGTTTCTTTAAAAAAAGAAGTATACTTTGGATCTTATTGTTGAAACTAGTAACTATAAGTGTAAACCTATTAATACTCTTATTGAGGTGAATCACTGTCTATCTATTTGTCCTAATCAAGTTCCGTTGAATAAGGTTAGATATTAAAGGACAATTGGGAAGTTGATTTATTTGTCTCACACTAGGCTAGATATAACATATGCAATTGGTGTTGTGAGTTAGTTTATACACAACTCAAGTGCTCAACGCATGGATGTTGTTAACAAAATTCAGGCATATTTGAAATTAGCACTAGGTAAAGGTGTCTTATTCTCCAAACATGAACATCTTGATGTTATGGGATATAATCACAAAACTTTCTTGGCTAAAAATTTTCTTAACTAAAACTTAGTTTATTATAAAAAGCCTATGATGTTGTTTTGAGATAAGAAGGCAGCTATTATGATTGGTAATAATCCAATACAACATGATTAAACTAAACATGTTAAACTATACAAGAATTATATTAAAGACAATCTTGATTATGGTGTAATACAAATTCCTTGTATTAGAAGATTATATCAGTTGGCTAATATCATGACTTATGCTATCAATATTGGGCCATTCCATACAACACTATCCAAGTTGGCATGCATCATATCTATGCCCTAACTTAAGGGGAAGAGTTAGAAAGAATGAAATGTTTTTTTGTCCTATTTTATATTTTCTGATTATATATATTTCCTATATAGTTTTCCTTAATTTAGGAATAGATAAACAACTATATAGTTGATCTACTTACCATGTATGGGTACTTGTATATAGTGTGTGTATATATCCACACACACACACACATATATCATTGATTTATATGAAACATAATTCCACATATTTTTTCACTAAACTTTTAAAATTAAAATAATCTTTTATTTTTTAATAATGGCAAAATATTAATTATTATTATTTAGATGTGTACTAGGTAAGTCACCAAATGCATTAAATAGCCTATAAATCACATGTTTTAAGTTTTTTAATTGACAAGAAAATGATTCTGAATCAAATAACGAATTTGATTCAATTGGTGTTTATATAAATCATAAGGTGTTTTCACTCCTGACCAACCATCTTGTTTGAAGTTTTAAATGAATTGCAATCTTTTTTATTGTAACTGCTACAAAGCCACAGGTTTAAATTACACCTTAATGTTACTTAAAAGAACTAAGTAAGTCCCCACTGTTATCTATGACACCTTAAAGTATTCAAAACAATATTAATAGCACACTAAACTTTATCAAAGTTAGGATTTTGCAAGTTTTAGTGTCTGAATAGTAAATTCAACTTATTTTATTGTTAAGATGTTGCATTTTATCGACAAATCTTACTTTTCAATGTAGGAAGATTCATGTGCATTTTAATGCGAAAATTTCAAGTAATTATATCTTGACATGAACTTTATTTTTTTTAATATTATATAAAATGGATATACTTAATCATTCAAAAAAAATTATTTGAATCTTTAAAATTTTATTTTAGGTGGTTTTAATTCCTAAACTATTTTTATTTTTCTAAATTGCCTTCAATTTTTTAAAAAATATTTAATAAAATTTATTTACATTATCATCAAGAGAGTTACTAACATATGTTGTCTTTTTATTATATGGTATGTTACAGTGTATACTGGTAGTAAAAATTACATTGTCCTTGATATTATACCAACTAAATATAAAACAGATTGGAAGACATCCTTCCTTAGCTATCGATAATACTAGGGGACGTTGTTGAAGGTTTAAGTGGACTTTATTGTCTAGGATTTGGAGACAATGAGGTAAGATAATTTATAAATTACTCATTGGTGATATTCTAGGATTTCAGATATAATCCATTTTATTCCTAAAGTTCTATTATTTGTAATCATTAATTGAGTTTAGGTTAAGTGAAATGTATTTTTTTGTGGACTAATTTCTTAAATTTTGTTGATTTATTAGTTAGTTTATAGAATGAATTGATGAGGGCTTTTTTTATAAGCAATTGAAGAAATTATTTTGAGGTCAAAAAAGGGTGTGAGAAATTATGTCATAATGTGTGAAAATGTTAAAATGTGTGATTTTGTTATTCTTTTTCTTACGTTAAATGTGGAATCTAGAAAAATAAATTTTGTTTCACTAGAAGGACAAACTAATAGAGAAAATTCATTTGTCTGCATTAGTGGGAGGATAATTTTAGTGGAATGCCTTAACTCAGACAAGTTATATTGGTTTAGTATTATCATAATTGCTAAGTATAATTAGTATGATATGTTATATAAAGTGTACTATAAGCACTCAAATAAGCTTCAAGAAGTTGGGGGTGGTTTAGTTTAAATATTATGGAAAAATAGATGACATAATCTTAGTTGTTTTAAATCATGGAAGATGGAGATTTCCTTTGAGGGGAAGTATAGTGAAAATAAAGCATCAATATCATAAACTATGGATGGTGAGTTTGTTGGTAATATGAATAAAAAATGTTGAAGAAGAACATAACAGTTTTATAGAAGATGAATTGCTTATGAGACTGAATAATATGGATGATAAAAGCTACAATGAAGAAGACATTGAGCTGTTAGATGAGAATGATAATGAAGTGCTTACTACTATTGATGGAGGAGGTGGTGATGCTATTGTGGTAATGATGGTGTTAATGAGCATATAAATATTGGTGGTGAAGTTTCAACTACTTGTGCTACTAATAGAGGTAAGGTAGTGGTGAAGTTAATAATTATTCTACTAATGGTGTTACTCTCTATTCTTAAAATCGGACCGGACCGGCCGGTCCAATCGGTTCGACCGGTGACCGACCGATGGTCCGATCCGGTTTACTCTTTAAAACTGGTTATGAATTGATCCAGTCTGAACCGGTCAAACAATTTTTTTATTTTTTTATTTTTAAATATTTTTTAATATTATATCTAATTAAATATAATTATTGCATAATTATTACGTCACATCGGTTTGACCGGTGGTTGAACCGATCAAACCAGTAACCAGTAAAGCTACCGGTTCGATGACCAGTCCGAGTTTCAGAACACTGGTGTTACTAAGGTGTGTTGATAAGTATATAAATATAAGTGATGAAGTTTTAAGTGTTTATGCAACTAATAAAGGAGGCGATGAACCTACAAATTATGCTATTAATAAGGAAGCTCTGTTTTGGAAACTGAATCGAACCGGCCGTTTCGAACGGTGACCGGTTGGCTATCCGGTCCAATTCAACCTAAAAAATTAGTTTTTAATTGACCCAGTTTGAACCGGTCCGACAATTAATTTTTTTATTTTTTATTTTTTGGTATAATTTTGTATTTTTTAAAATATTTTTAATATTATTTATAATTAAATTTAATTATTACATAATTATGATATCACACCGGTTCGACCGGTGGTTGAACCGGTGACCAATAAGGCCTCTGATTCGATAACCGGTCCGGGTTTCAAAACACTGTAAGGAAGCAAACCTTGTGGTGAAGTTGCAACTGTTTGTGCTCATTATTGATTATTCTATTAATAAGGAAGAAAACATTGCTGGTGAAGATTCAACTGTTTGGGTTACTGATGAAAGTCACGAGGAAGGTGTTACTGCTATGAATATTGGTTGTAATGCTACTAATAGTGTAGTGAGAATGCTTATGCTTCTGTAATATATTGTGAGAATGCAAGCCCACCAGTATATTAGTTCCTTCCGTCTTCTGTTGGTGAAAGCAGGGGTCTTGGTATCGTGTGTAGGAGAACTGGTATGAATCTGAAATACCATCTGTTGTAGTCTTGTAGCCACTCTTTGATACGTCTTCTTGTTGGTACATCATATCAAGAATATCTATGAGAAAATACGATTTAAAACCTGCTGACATGCATGGCTTCATTTCAAGCATTGATCAGTTCTTGGCTTCTAATAATTCAGATTTCGATCATATCAATTTTAAAAACCAAATAGTTCGAACTTAGTTAATATTGCTACCAACTGTTTAGATTTTAATTGAAATCATTCTTTGCTGCACGATCCCTTTGGACCTCCTGCTTAAATGCTTGGCCTGATTACTCAAAAGTGTCCATAATTGCTGGAAGAGCTTGAGGTCTATTCTTTTTGCATTACTCAAAGTGCAAGAACACGATGAGTTTTATCCAATAAACACAACCTTTCATATACAGAAACAAAAGCTTTGGAGAGGAATCTTGGAGACTACGTGTACAAAAGAACTATAATATTTGCACGCATCCTTAAGTGTCATTTTACATGCTGTTAGGTTGTGTGCCAAACACTTGACAACCTGACAAAATGAACCAGTAAATGTTGAACTTCTCTACCATACTCCACATGAACAAAAGCTTCTAGGAATTAACCAAGTGGAACCTTAGTAACTGGGAAATTGTTATATCTATCTTCACAAACTCGAACAGAGGACTTCCAAATTCTTGCTACCTTGTGATCTACTTGTAAATCCATTCATTCGCTCGGCCTCCTGACTCATCCATGTCTATAAAAATGCTTACTGCCTGTAGTAAATGGTGTGATGTGGATTATGTTATGTGATGATTTGCAAAGGATCTCATGTACTCAGAGATGTATCAACTATTATGCCATTCAATTCCACAAGTTATAGAGGAGCTTCAACTAATCTTATACTAGCCAGTTTTCCTTTAGTTGAGAATTAATACTGCAAAAACGTAAGATCTTGAGTAAATTATCCAAAATATAAGCAACCATTACAATATCAATTTACCTTCCCTATTCGTGGCCGCTCTTTCACCTTCGCCAAACTGTTTCGAATATGTGAGACAGCTCCCCAGCATTTCAACGTGTTTGCAACATCATCAAGCCTCAAGAGGTACTCTTCTTCAGTCAGTGGAAAAGATCTCTAAAGCAGGACCAAGAAAGAAGGCATCAAACCGAAAAAGAACAACCAACAAAGACATCATTAGAAAGGAAAACAACCAAATTTCCATAAACCTAGAATATGCATGATGTGTAGTTCTACATAACATGTGAGACATGTCAAAATTAAAAGGTGTAGCTGGGTAAAACATTTGCATGAGGAGTTTATGACAACTCAAATTTATGAAAGCCAAGCATGCTCTTCTCTCATATAAAGCAAACTTCTTGAAATCAATTTATCTATCCAGCAGAGAAACAGTCATCACATGCAAACTCAAGATCGAAGAGCTTAGAGTAAAGATCTCTAATGGATAACAGAAAGTTAATTCCCAAGTATCTCATGCTTTATTATAGAACAAATACTCTTATCCACAAGCTACTTTGTCTATCGATTCCATACTAAACCTCACTTTCAAGGATACCCAATAACCAAGTGAAAGGCATGCAGTCACAAACCAGAAGATGCATCAATTATCGCAACTTAGAAGATCAATAACATATAATCAACACATTGATTAACACCCGCTGAAGGAAGGTCATGTTTGAAACTTTGAATTTACAAAAGCAAGGCCATGTTTCCATTAATATGCTTGCACTTTACATTCATAAGAATTTAATGTTCAAGCGTCAGCGTAAAACTTCAAAAGATTATAAGCACTGAATCCTGGAACTCATACCTCGATCAATGAGTGAATAACATATTTATCTCAATTAGTGTAGATATAGATACATGACAGTAATGGAAGATGTAGAGTAGTTTTATTTAGTCATTTATTACCTTTTTGTTCTATAGGAATCGGTTAAATAAGGTTGAAAAGTCATGTATTTAGCATTTTGTTCACACTGGCAAAGTAATGAATTCCTCTTCCCAAGAGGTAATGTGCTATTTATGAAAAGAAATGGATTAGAAACTAAGTTTCATCCAAATAAACATATGCAACAACCACTGAATGTAAAAGAACATACATTGCTTCATTCAGGGCCCCTAGTAGAGTCTAATATTATCATAATTCTTAAACTTGCCAGTGCCTCGCATTTGATGTGACGTTTTCTTCTGCACATTATGAATAATTAGTAGCTCAAAATTCCTCTTACCTGTTCCCTGTACTTCCACATGACATTCAGAGCAAGGAGACTTCTACCCATAAATTCCTACATTAAGGCAATCACAAGGATGAGTGAATCGAAAAAATCATATGATAAAAGAACTTCAGTTGAGAAAATTGAAGAACGTGATATAATGGTGAACAAAACTGCTAGTGAGACACTTCGACATTCACTATGACAAACATGAAACATCCTGCATGGTTGTAAAGGAACCTCGCTATAAAGTCTAAAACCCCCAGTACTGTCCAATTTGGTGATTTCAAAAGCAATTCTAGCTCTGTAATGATGCCTCAAAGACTATATATTTCCGGTTAAATGAATTCATATCGTTTCCGTATATGGAGTTTTGTCCCATAAACGAGATACAGTCGCAACTTTTACTTCTCTTCTGGAGACAAATCCCGTAACAATAACGTCGATGACGTTTGCATAACATAATTTCCCTATTTCACGGAATTAAAAAGCTGTCGCAGCTCAAATGACTCTTGCACATTACTTCCCTGTAAGCACATGAGTCATACCTTTTTTATCAGCTGAACATCGTAAGATCTTCCATACTTGTTCCTAATAAGAGTTGCAAGGTCCATCCCACTGAAGGTGGAATCATCAGAACCAACAATTCTTTCAAGATTCTGTCTTATCAATTCACTGTCAACCTGAAAGGTTTGAAATGAAGACGTCATAGCTATTGGCCAAGAAAATGTTAACATACAATATGCAAAATAAAAGGAGAGCCATGAGTAGAAAGAAAGAGAATCCTAAATAACCAGTTTTGAACACTACGGCGAGGAAAAGACTTGAAATGCAAATAACAGTCGAAAGTTCAAACGTACCCCTCCAGATTCACCTTGGGAAGTATTCTTCTCGCTCACATCATCTTCTGAGTCATCTGGGTCATTTCCATCATCCACTACACTAGAAAAAACTGGTCTACCCTTCCTGGCAACGAAATGGTAGCTGATAGTACTAAGGCCGTTACTACTGATTCCGGAGAGAAATTGGGCGTTGGAGAAAATCGATCCTTTGATAAATCTTCCAACGTGATGACGCTTATGAACTCCAATGGACCAGTTACAGTGCGTAATGCTCGTCATATCCCTGAAATCACCGTACTTTTATCATTCCTCTTCGATACCATATCATATATGAAAGGCAGAGGATGGAACCTGGTAAGAAGGACCGGCTCAGGTAGCTTCGTGGTTATAGAATCCGGGAAAAAGTTGTCAACTTTGGAACTCGGCAACACCCGTGGGTTGGGTACATCGGGTTGCTTGCTTGCTTGCTTGCCACAGAAAAAAAGGAGTTTTTTTTTATTATTCTTCCGTAATCTTGTTCCGTAATTGCTGTGCTCGCTTTTGTCTTGACATGTACTGATTGGGTTTTGACCGTGAATAGAAATTGACAACGTGAAGGGAAGTTTTTTAATTTTTTGTTTTCTTCTCTTGCAGATAGGCTGTTTGACATACTTTATTGTGCCAACTGCCAAGGCCATAGACATCATTAGACTCTAGTCAGACCAAGCAAGCTTCATGGACCTCATTTATGGATCCTTGTTAGACTTAAATCGGCTCATGGAGTCACGGGTCTGATTTTTCTTACTAGCAATTGAATTTTGGTGCTGTCGATACCCTTGTGGCGGGCGGTTCTTGGCGCAAGAAAGACAGCGAGAGAAGAAGAAGAAGAAAAGGTTTGGAATGAATCAATAAGGTCGTCCTAGGTTTTGTACTTTGATGATGAGTATTGGGTTCTACTAGTTGCTTATGAACACGGTACATACATTGCTGCTCTCTCTCTTCATGCTTTAGAAATTCTTTGTAGCATTTGAGAGATGTTTAGACGAATCATACTAGCATTTTAACAAACATCAATGGTCTGGTCTAGAGAAAGAAAGGAAAAACATATACTTCTGTTCTGTTACTTCTGTAAACTTAATACATTATTGATATGCATCAACAAAAAGAAGAAAACCACAACTTATAATTAAATCTACACCGTCAGTTATTAGCATCCAATCAAATATCAAACCGACCCTGCCCTCCTAAACTAGATGCAACCTTAGTTTCACTTTCCTTGATTCATTGTCATGTGTGTCGTGCAATAAGTATAATAATGTTTTTCTGTAAGAAATGTAAAAAAAGAAGAAGAAGGGAAACATACATTTCAGGATTGGTCACCAACATGTGTGTTTTATGACATAATTAGTGGATTTAGAAATACTTGTCGAGTTCAGACTTGTGACGACTCAGAAGATTGACCTTGAGACCATGCTTCATGTACATCGTCAAAGCGAGCTTGGGCATCACAGGATGATCTTTCACCACATTCACATGGTAACGGTAAAGTATAGAGGCTGCAACAAACTTCATTTGATAGTATGCAAAGTCTTTTCCTAAACATAGTCGAGGACCACCATTAAAAGCTGTGAACTTATAGGCTGATTCGCTCATGAATCGACCGTCTCTTAGCCATCTTTCTGGCATGAACTCCCTGCAGTCTTCACCCCATATTTCCTTCATTCTTCCCATTGCATACATTGCATATATCACTTTTGTTCCTTTCTTCAGTTCTGTCCCATCTGGGAATATGTCATCCTCAACAACCTACAACATCAGAAATTAAAAATGAAAATAAGTTATCACTTTTCATTTAATTTGTTTGATCCATGTGATGCTCTGATCAAAGACGAGTTGATGGCTTGATGCTATTTTCACGTATTGTAATTAACTAAACTAATTATACCACACACACACACATACAAAGATAGAAGAAAAATGACAGGCTTCCCCAGTTCATAAGTACAGGAAGTAGTCTTCCGATGAGTCTTGACCAATGATCAGCATGACTCTCTAACCAAGAGGGCTTTAAGTATTGGATTAGTCTTTCAAGGAGATTTGACCTGTATTCAAGTCTTCACCTGTTTCTAGGACCTCGATTTCTATTCTTAATAATTCAATTTCATTTCATGCTTACTCTGTGGTCATCTAAGACATATATATATATATACTGTTAGGTAACCAAGAAACTGCCCCACTTGTCCTTTTATAACGGCGAAGCTTCTATTGCTCAACGAAATGGCAGAGCTTGAGCATTGGAAACGTACAAGCCAGCCAATAGATGACTAATGATGACATAAGATGGAGATCTGGTGGAGGCTTCAGGGTTGTATTGTATTGATTATGAGCACCAGAGATGAATAAACATGCCTAAGAAATAAGTTCTAAACGTTGAAGGAAAAATGAATTGCTTAATATAAATTGATTAATTACCTCTTTGTGATCCACAGGAACTGAAGGGTACAACCTTAAGGCCTCAGACAGTGCAGCTTGCAGATAATCCATCTTCTTTATCTCCTCTGGTCTAAACACCATGGGCTCTTTATCTTTATTGTCTAAATCTCGTCTATCTCTGATAATCCTGCATATTTCACCAAGGATTTTCTCCTCTACCGTTGGGTGTGAATAAAGAAGCCAGAAAAACCAACTCAATGCCACAGAAGATGTATCTCTCCCAGCAAGGATGAAGTTCACGCATATATCTCTCAAAAACTTGTCTGAAAATGGCTGTCCCTGCTCATCTTTTAACTTCATAAACACTGTCAAAAGATCAGATTTTTGCTTCTTACAATCATCAGTTTGCAGAGACAGTTCCTTTTTCCTCGTATCGATCACGTCTTCTGCGAATTTGTCCACACCCTGTATCGATATCTTGAGCTTCTTTTCTGTCCCCAAATCAAGATACCTCATGGCTTTCCATATGCATGTTGGGGAAATAAATCGTAGCACTGTAGCCTCTGTTGCATCCTCAAAAGCTTTGGCAAATGGTATTTCAGGTAAGCCCGGACTTAGACACCCAGGATCAACGCCAAATGCTATCATGCAAACGTTGTCAAATGTAAGCCTTAACAGAATATCCTGTAGATCAATGGACAATGAGTTGGTGACTGCATTTTCTAGGACTGTCAAGAGCCTTCCGTGGACAAGTTCAAGCAATGACTCTGTGGTTAATTGCCTGAACTTGGCCGAATGAAACTCAATGCTCGCAGTCTTCCTTTGTCTTTGCCATATCTCATCATCTGCACTAAATATTCCGTCACCTAGAAGATCATGAACTGTGTTATGAAAGAACTGGCCTTTTGGGAAATTAGAGAACTTGGTTTTGAGAAGATGCTCTACGTTTCTAGGATCCGCAGTCACCACACAATTGAGACTACTAAACCATGGACCTCTAAACCTAAAAGTACCGTTTTGACGGCAAAGCACATCGGTAATCCATTCATAGGTGTTGGTTCGGACTGCAGCCATCAAGGACGGCAACATCCCGAGTACTGGCCATATGGGTAGGCCGTGCCTCTTTCCCTGCCTTAGAGAATGAATGGCTATGAAGACAAAAGCAGCAACCAAAAGTTCCAACACTTGAATATCCCTCAAGAAGAAGAGCCGCCGGGAAAGGAGATCATTGGACAATGAGGAGGACGAGGAGGAGATAAGGGAAGTAAGGTTGGTACTGGGGTCGATCATGGTGTTGGTGGGATGACTAGCTACAATGAAATGCGAGTGTCATGCATGTAAGTGCAAATGAATGGTTAGTTAAGGGTAGTGGACATGAGTTATATGGGAAGGAGTAGAAATGCATGCTACTTTCTTGGCGTGTAGTTTTTGGTCCTATTGGTGTGATTTGGTGAGCTGAAAGTTTATGGGATATATATGGAAAGCTGCTTTACCTCTTTGCTTTACTTAATTAAGAGGTATTGATCCTCTCTTTACACAACTTAACAGGTTTTGTCCACTACTGGGGACTAGCTTCCATAATAGTTACTAATGAAGGAAAGTTGACACTTCTGCTAAAGTTTATGGGACGATGGGAAGTGGGTGGCGCAGATAACCTAAGTTGCAACTATTTACACTTCTTTTATGGGTAATACACGTTATTAATGGTTATTAGTGGGATTATCTTTATATATATATTTATAAGAAAAGAGTATGAAAATCAGAATATATAGATTTTTGGGTGGCTACTGGTGGGATTTGGTATGCTGAACGCTCACCACGTGGGATCTGCGTCTACCCATTCATTCGCTTTCACTCCTTCCATCATGTGCTTGTTCTCGTTGAACTGTTCTTTATCAATTCACAGATTTTGATTCTGTGCACTATAAAATCCCATTCTCTTGAAGTCCAAATAGTTCTCGCCATACTTTGTTATGTAGATACTCGAATCATAAACTTTATTTGAAACGTCTTCTACAGTTGGACAGGAGATTCCTTGTCTAAGAAATAGTGTGATGGTGAACTTTCTTCACCAATCACCACCTCCAAGTATCATTGTTGGGACCCTTTTCACGTGATCTGAGGGAGATTTCTATCGGATATATTCCAATGTAAGTCGAACAAGGAAACGTAGTGAGTCTAAACAAATCTGTCACTAGATAAATTAAACAGGACTGAATTTGAACAAGCATAAGCTGCTTAGCTATGTGAAATTAGGTCAACTTGCACGATATTCCAAGAACTGGAATGAGGAGGACAGATATGGCTTATTGGATGTTGTAGGTGGAACGGCTTTTGTTTTCTATTCATATATGCAGATTGCAGAGCCATCTATGTGAATACTTGCATGATCAGCGAAATTAATTTTAACAATCCTAACCCAAAATGTTCCTTCTACTCTTAACCTAAGACTTTTGCTTTCTGCTTCATCTATAGTATGACACTTCCTGTTTTTGGTTTATACGTATTAAATGCCTGCAACCGGAACTGCAAATTCACGTCTTTTTAATCAATAATTTTAACTGTTTATTAAAAAAAAGTATGGAATCAAAGTCTTGCTGGAAATCATTTATTATTATGTACGGTACGTATTGGCCGGTACGGTATGGTATTTTAACCCATGATTGAGAGAGAAAATATAGTTGGAACAGAGAAGGTGGAAAAGGATCTGAACTTTCTAAACTCTAGCATAAAATGTTATATTATGCTATGTTTAGTTGGGGTTTATTAATAGAATGAAAAGAAATGTAATATCATTCCACTGTTTAGGTAGCGAGTTTATAATAAAATAGAATAGAATAAGATGAAAGAAAAAGATTTTATATTGCATCACATTTTATCCTAAATAGTAAAAATGAGAAACCTCTAATTTGGAAAGTTTAGGATAGAATATAAAATGATAAATAATTTTTCACTATATTATATTATAAATCCTTCTTTCAAACAACATTTTACTATATTATATTACGAACCATTTCATCCCTCCCAAATAACAATTTTTAATATTACATCCATTTACAATATAGATCATTCTATTCTATTAAAAACCTTACTTCCAACTAAACATTGCCTTAAAGTTCGGACTTGAACCAAAGTTTGATCAAGCTTGAAACTTGTAGCTTAGTTTAACTCAAAATTAAGCCCCAATTTGATATAACAGAATTCTAAGTTAAATTTCCTATTATAATTGAGCATGAGTAACTAAAATTCAATTTAGTTCGAAGCTCTAAAATATTAAATAAAACAATCGCCATTTTTAAAATTTAAATTAAAAAAATTAGTTGGACCTATGCATATATTTATTTAAGGCAGCAACTAGGAACCGTTATTAACGGCGATCACTTGTGACATAAGTATTTTTCAATTGATGTATATACATTTAAAGGATAATCTTGTAATTTGACAGTAGAATAAATAAAAAAAGTCAAAGCTTCGTTTAGAGAAACAACTCATCCTGCCATATTTGCATATTAATTCTTTAAATAAGATTACTGTTGTGACTCTATTATTATAATTAAAGTTAATTACGAAAAATCTCAAAATTTGTAGAATTTGTGAATTTAAAAATATTAATAAAATATTCAACTTTTAATTTTTGCAAAAAAATAGTTATTAAAGTTTTTATTAAGAGCTTACGTGATAAGCTAATTTAAATGATATATATTTCATTTAAATAACAAATTTATTTAGTTAATAATAAAATGATTAACCCAAAACAATTAGAAATCAAGCCTTATGATTATTATTCAAATTTCTAAATAAACAATCAATCAGAATCATACGCAGAATAAACAATGATATATGTATAAATAAGAGCACTAACCGTGATCCATTGCACAACGAAAGTGTGAACAGCAAAATTTGATGGATGTGTTCTTCCAAACCAAGATTCAAATACTGAATGAGTTCTCCTTATGGAATAGAAAAAACTAACAAGATCTTTTTCAGAGAAAATCAAGAGAGTGAATCTGATTTGGGGACCACAACCTTATTTATAGTCAATTTTGACTTACGGGCCATTATGGGCCCATTAACCACAATGACTCGTAATGAGCTTTTACACATTAGGCCCATACTAATAATTAAATAATATTTCTATAGGCCCAATTAATTTACTAAAGTTATATCACATTTTATTAGGCCTATAATCGAGATAGAAATCTATGTACATATATTTATACACGTGGCCCATAAAATTCTAACAATCTCCCACTTAGGCTACGTGTGTTTCCAGATAGTGTACATAGAAGAAAACTGAATGCACGCAAACTTGCTATCTCATTCCAGAAATATACCAAAACAATCTAGTCCATCAATTTTACTAGTGTAAGATTAAAGCGGCTTTTGTCATCTAATTGTGTGACTAAACCGAACAATTGTCACAATATGAGTAGAATCTATGACATAGATCAAGTATGGATGCATGGCATAGAAATTACATGTGATGTGGTCATAATCATGCCTATTTCCAACTGGTTCAAAATTTGTGACTCATAAAGTCTTAAAAAAAACACTTTATAACCTTATTTAATACCGCACTAGAAAGCAAATTTTATATGTTCAGAATTTTCAAATAAACATGAAATTTCTTATGATGTATTATTAGATCTGTTCAGATTTCACTTTATGACGGGAGTTTGAACTGAATGTAATGATGAATAATAAAATGATTAATTTAAATAAAGACAACAAAATATAAAATTTAATATATTTCTTTTTCGCCAGTCCTTTTCCGCTGTCTCGCTCTCGTCCCACATTTGCCTAGATCCCATCTTCGAGGTCGCTGGAGAAACAAACAGGACCCAAGACCCGATCCTGGCTATATGAAACCGAGCAAAATATAAAAACCTGGTGCTTTCTTGAAAAATGAAATGACCTATAAGGGTTGAATGAAAATGATTTATCTTTGAATACTTTTGACACGATGAGCCCTGGTGAAACTAAGAAAAGAAACTTTTTTCTTGTCTTAGCTTTAAAGAATGAGAGAGATGCATGACCCCTAACGAAGTTAATGGTCAGTGAATGGGTGGTTCAATATGGAATAAAGACTTGTAAATAGTGAATTCTAGCTCAGATAGAGGTGATGGGAGACAATATAAACCGTAGGTATATAATAGCGTCAGCCTATTTACCGAAGATTGGGCATATTGTCCCTATCCATCGGTAATCAAAATCACCGACGGAACTTTCTAATTACCCGACGGACTATTCCGTCGGCAATAGACGATTTTCTTGTAGTGTTTCTAAGAGGGTCAACCAAATATCAAGAAAGAACTTTTAAAATTGTAGTAGTAAAATAATATGAGAATAAAAAAGTAAACTATGAAATAAACACTAAGATTTAATATGAAAAACCTTCCAAAGTAGAAAGAAAAATTATAGGGCAAATCGCCAAATAAATCTACTAAATTCTATAAGGATTTACAAAAAAAGTTGATCTCTTATCTTGTCTCACAAAATTTTATAATTGAAACTAAAGTTGATCATAATCAACAAACACTCAAATCAATTCCAAAAATAACCAAACAAGAATGAGAATATAATCCTCTTTGCTTTTTCTTTGTTTGTCCTTACTTTTAGACATTGTGTCTGCACTTTCTACAAAAACTTCCGTCTTTTTCTTTTTTATATAACGAAATAAGGTTTTCTGCCATTTACATATACAATCGTGCAATTAACTATGTATCTTTCCAGCACCGCCTTAGGGGCAAACATAAACCTTGTGTATGGTTGTCGTCCCTGTTACTAGGGGCAGATGACAAAACAAACAAATCCTGTCCCTCCCCTATATTTGGTTGTTGTCCCAAGATATTTGTCTTTTGTCTCCGGATGACAGAAACAAAAATTTTTGTTCCTTTCAAAATCGAAGGCCAAAATTTCTTGTCTCCGTCTCCGAGACAAAACACATAAGCAACTTCGAAGTTCGAGTTTGGCCCAAGGCTTGAGTCCATCCATGAATGAGAATAACGCTTCCTTCTCACCATATCGATCAGTCCAGCACGGATTGAAATAGAAGCCGGTTCGACAGAAAGCTTTTGGCTAGAAGCAGTATCAGTTGAAGCTATGGACCACCACTTCCAGTTTCAGATCGTCTTTCTCCGAGGAAGGGGCGAAACATAATCAATTTGAATTCGGGAGTTCAAGTTTTTGCCCGATTCACCAAGGAATCTTTTCGTTGCTTTTGGCGGATTGCTTACTATCCTGCTCTTCTGTTACGTAGCACTAGAAGCCCGCTCATGTTGCTTCGGTGGCGCTTTTTCGCCTTCTCTTCGCTCTGGACAGGAGTAGAAAGCCGTTTTTTGCCAAAGCCTTCGCCTTGATTTTGAATCAAAGTAGGTCGCGACTCTTGTATTTTAGCCGGTCGGGGGAAGCTAGCGCTTTTTTCTTTTAGTTCAACGGACGGTCGCCCCAAACTTGTCGGAAATCGCTTGGTCAAATCAAGAAAGACATGGGAGTTTTTGGGCGTGAATGCTACTATTGAGACGGCTGCCGACGAGAAAAAGTCAACTACCCTCCCAGAGACTAGACGCATGACTTATGCCCAAGAATCATTCCTTAGATATGAGAGTGGCCAGACTAGTTCAACAACAGCAACAGGTCCCACAAAAGTAATTTTTTATTCTTAATTATATTATTATTATTATACGAAATTAATTATCTTATTATTATTATTATTGTTATTGTTGTTGTTGTTGTTATTATTATTATTGTTGTTGTTGTTGTTGTTGTTATTATTATTGTTATTATTGTTCTTATTATTATTATTATTATTATTATTATTATTATTATTATTATTAATTTATT
>JANZLX010000211.1:7022724-7046581 GCA_025531955.1 Erythroxylum orinocense | reverse complement strand
AATTGGGCGAACCATCGATGATGGTTCCTCACTGAGTTCGCAAAAACTCACCAAAATTTTGCATCTATTTTTCAGGTTTTGAAGAGTACCCCGCTAGACACGGGAGTATGTCTATTGTAGGCAAGTGAAGGATAGAGGTCGGGATCAGTTCGCGTCTGCATTAGTGTCCAATAGAATTGTATTCCACAATCTTTGTAAAATGATACTTTGTATTTATAGTGGACCCAATGTGGTTCTGTTGTTTTTGTACATTAACTGGTTATTGTAATTTATTGTTGAATAATTGTAATAACTAAAAATGCTTCCTTTTGAACGTGGGCTCGAGTTACCTACTGTTTATTCCGCGCGAATGCATGTTTTTTTTGAAAAAAAAATGTACTGAGTTTCAACTGACTGATGTAGTACACCACCCTCACGGGACACAGACTCGGATATCACCAACGATGTCGGGTTCGGGTCACGCGGGAGTAGGGTGTTACACACGATCCTTTGCAAATCTGTCTTTGTATTGTCTTACTGCATTGATAAATCCTGTGGGAAATTCTGATAATATCTGTAAGTCTTAAACGTAAATTGTGTCTACTAATCCACACTGAAAGAATAAAAAGGTTGTTAATGCTTCTGCTCTTGGGAAAATGATTGCTTTAGGTCCAAATCGTCCTCGATTCTGTTGATAAAACTGCTGAGGCTTTAATTCTGGAGTTCATTCGTTGAGTGATTGGAAACATTCACAGAACGTTTCTACTGTAATAATTTGTGCTCCTTGATTAATAGCTTGTTCTACTGTCCTTGTGGGGAGAGTGTGAATCATTTCCAAATCTATTGCTTTACCTAAAACCTTCATATTTGGTGGTGTTGAAGGACTATTGGTAAGTACAGTTTTATATTGGGGACGAAGAGGTGGTGTCTTTTTGTAGTCTTGGAAAGATCTTTCGGCTTCTATTTTTTTAGGAAAGCTTTTATGTATAATGCTACTTTTTCCAGTAATGTGAGAGGCTGCTTGATGCCATTGGTCATAGATACCTACTTTTGGTCCATTATAGATCACATAAAATTTGGACTTTTTTTATTCCAATTCCGATTAGGTTGATAATGGTATAGATGGTTGATTGTTTGCCGAACTGGGAAGTTCTTGGGGTATAAGAGGTGTAGAAATAATAGAACTAGTAGTGGGTTGGTTCTTTGTAGAACTGGATGCTTGGTCTTGTCCTTTAAGCAAAGTAATGGTAGCTCGGAGTTGGTTTATCTTTTTTATAACAATACTAGTTTACTGTTGAAGGTTGATTAATTCGGTTTCCTTGAGTGTTAATGTATCTTCCAATTGCTTCAAAACTGCCTCCATTCTCTTGTAAGAATATCTACAAGAAAATTGTTAGTAGTTTTGATGTAATGAATTGAAAATGTATATTGATTGAGTTCCAATTGCCATCTGATAAGACGACCTTGGTTGTAATTTGATTTTATTGCATACTTGATGAATCCACATAGATACTTCGAATCCGTTTGAATTGTAAATTCAACCGGTAATAGATCTATCCGCCATTTTCTCAATGTTTTGAGACAAGCTAATGTTTCTTTCTCATGAGTTGTATACTTCAATTCAGTGGGATTGAATGTCCCATTTATGTACTTGCATAATAAATACTTCTTAAGTTTGGGAGGTTGTGCCCAAAGGCATCCTGCCCATATATCCTTACTAGCATCAATTTGTACTAATAATTTATCTTGAGGAAGATAATTGTAAAGTGTAGGTAATGTTTTACATATTTCTTTGAGTCGTTGAACAGCTTGAGTATCTTCAGTGGTCCAATTCCATTGGTGCTTTGTGCTACATTTTAATTGTAAACTTCGCCTTTCTTTTGCTAATTCTTTCAAAAAACCTTGATCTGAAATATAGTTTAATAATCCAAGAAATTGTTGTACTTGAGTTTTATCCTTTAATTGATCGAGAAATAATTGTAATTTTTTTAGTATATTAGGTTGTAATTTGAGATAATCATGATGGAATTCAATTCCTAAATATTCAATTGTTTGTTGTGCTATCCTAGCCTTTTTTCTACTTAAAATTAAGCCTTTTTCCTTACATCGTTGCAATACGATTCATACTTTCTTCAAATGATCATCTTTATCCTAATTAGAGAAAATAATAATGTCATCTATATATACAAAAGTAAATTCTTCTAATCCTGCTAAATTATTATCTATAAATTGTTGATAAATACTAGGGGCTTGTTTTAGTCCAAAAGGTAAAACATTCCATTGATAATGCTTTTGAGGTGGACATGTAAATGTTGTTAAAGCTTTTGTATTATCATGTAGTCTTAGCTGTCAATAACCAGATTTGGCATCTAAAGTTGTAAACCAAGTATGTCCTTTTAATTTATTAATAATATAATCTTTTCTAGGTAATTTATAAGCATCACCTATGGTGGCTTCATTTAATTTTTATAATTAATAACCATACGTCTTTTTCCTCGTTTTTGTTCAGCTGAATTATTTACATAAAAAGCTGGTGCTGATTGTTTGCTTTTTCTAGGGCTAATTAGTCCTTTTTCCAATAATTCAGTACATTCAGTGATAAATTCTTTTATATCTTATTGAGTGTAAAGAATATTATTTTTAATATTAATTTCCTGTGTTGGATCCTTAAGATGAATTTGAATGAGTTCTTGATTTTGATTTTTTATGGGATCTAATGGGTTTTCACTGCAAACTTCATTAAGCAAAGTCTCGATTTCTACTTGAAGAGAGATATTGTTTAGAAGATAGAATTGTAGTGTATCAAGTTTTGTTGAAATGGTTTTGAGTTGCTGATAATAAGTTGTATGATAAATAGGAATTTTCAAAATAATAGATTTTTTATTAAGACTTTTAATAAATGGAGTTCTTAAGGTAATATAATGAAGATATTGACAAAATAGGTTATATAATTTCAAAAAATTGTTACCTATAATCAAAGGTAATCCTGATTCTTGTAAATATATAGAGGGAATAAAGAATGTATAATTTTCTATAAGTATCTTATTATAATAACTTACATACGAGATAAATTTAAAGCTTCCATCAACTATTCTAATTTGAAATGGTTTTTCTAATTTTTTCCAAGTATTTAATAATTGTTTAGAAGTAATACAAATGGTTGCTCCTGTATCTATATATGTATTGACTTTTTTATTCTGAATTACTACTTGAATAAAGGTAGAGTTGGAATTAAGCTGTTGATTCGGAACTGCTTTCAGAATCAGATTCATAGTAATAGATTGAAGAAATTGTTGAATCACTATTATTATATTCTGATTCAATAGGTTCTAATTGGTTTTGATAAGCTAATGCTAAAATATGAATTTGATTCTTATATTTCTTATCTGTTCTCTTGGGACATTGATTTGCGTAATGACCTTCTTCTTTACAAAGCCAACACCTGCATGTTTTCTTTCTTTGTGGACAATCTTTTCATTTAGGTTTGAATCTTCGACATTTGTATTTTCTAAAATATTTATGAGAGGGTTTGAATGCTTTTCCTTTAAATCTTTGAGATGGATAACGTTTCCAATAATATCTTGGAATTTTCTTTTTTCGTTGTCTTCTAGGATTCTCACAGCCATATCGTTGTGGTACTTCTGCATTCTGGTTACAACAAGGTTGTAAATTTTGATGTTTCATAGTTCTGATTCTAAATATTGTTCTTGGATGATTTCTTTAGTAACTAATATAGCTCCACCTAAATTATGAGCAATTGTATGATTATTTATTCTTTCTTGAAAGCTTTGTTGTACTTTTATATTCATGGGATAAGGAAGTTTTTGAATAAAAACATGTGTATACATTTCTTGTTCAAGTCTAGTTAATTTATATTAATAAGTTCTAAATTCACAAATAAAATTGTCGATATAACCAATATCACATATTTGCATATGATTTAAATGATGTAATGCTTTTTGTCTGTTTGCTTGTGTATTTTCTTGTTTATATGAGATAATATCTTTTTCAATGAATTCTTTATATATTTCTTCACCAATAATTTCAAAAGCTTCAACATCATTGGTTGTTGCTAGATAATGGGGAGTATTTTTTAATGCTATTTCATTTTCTAATAAAAAATGATGGATTATTCCTAATGTTTTATAAGTAATAAAATTCCATACTGAGTCTTTGCTTTGTGGACCATCACCAAAAGGTTTTTCTACTTGTAATAATAATTGGATTTTAGTTATCCATTCATGTATTAAATCTACTGGGTTCGTGGTACAATCTAGATTTAAAATTCCTTCTGTTCGTAGAGGAATATGTTTAGGTGTATATTCAGTTGGATATTTTCGAAATTTAGTTCCTTTAGAAGATCGTTTAGAATAATAGCCTTGTTGATTTAGAAAATCAGGATTATCCCTTAATCTCCTATAGACTTTTGTATGTTTTTCTCTAGCAGTACTTGTTTCTGGTTTGTTATCCATAAATACCTCTTGATCGGATTCATATTCGTATATAATTTCTTCTTTTTCATTGGTATGTTCTTTTTGTACCTCATTATCCACTGTTGTATATATTTGATTAGTAATATTGAGTTTTTGTACTAACAATGTTATTTCAGGTAATTGTTGTTGTATATTTCGTTCTACATCTTCTAAGGGTTCTTGATCTGATAGCTTATCCATTATCCATGTTGGTGTAATAAATGTAGAGTATACATTTGAATTGCCTCTTTATTTTCAGATAACACATAATCATAAAGATTTTGTGCAGATTGTAAATGTCGAGTTAATTGTTGTAATTTGTTAGTTTTATTTGAATGGATATACTTTTTGAGTCTTCAAGCAGATTTTCGAGTTTTTAGTCGATATTTATTTACTAAATGTTGGGTTTCGTCCTTATACTGTACTAATAACTCACAATGTTTGCAATTAGGAAGTTCCATGTATCCATTGATTGATTTTTTCAATAATAAGCAAATATAATTCGATTTTACGATGACTTTCAGTAATTCCTGCTTGAAAAGGTGTTATTTCTATATCCTCGTGACAAAGTCCAATATATTCATCCAAAATTCTTTTAATAGTATTTAATTTTTGAGTTGAAGTTAAATCAGTTAAATAAATTCCTTCACCTATTTTTTGAATATATCGATATGTATTATTTAGATTCTCCATGGTTTTCGTGTAATCACTAGCTCTGATACCACTTTGGGATTTGTGTTGTCATTTTGTTATTAATTTTATTATACAAAATTATTGTTATTATAAATTTTGTATTTTTTTATATTATTATTATTATTAGTATTATTATTATTATTATTTTAAATTTTGTATTTATTATTATTATACATTTTGTACTTATTATTATTTATTTCATTTTTGTTTTCATTGTATTATTTTTTATTATATGAAATTAATTATCTTATTATTATTATTATCATTATTATTATTATTAATTTGGTTATTATTATTATTATTATTATTATTATTATTATTATTTGATATTAATTTTAATTGTTATTATTATTATTTGTTAACGTTTTACTAATACAAATCATTCGTAATAAAATTATCAATGCATTACATATTTCTAATCATATTAAAAAGCAACTGTATTTTTGTCATTGACACGCTTATTTATGTTCTGTCCACTGCAGGCAAACACATTTCTGTCTTTGAGATGAAGACAGTTTTTTCTGTTCTATCCATTACAACCAAACACCTCATTGTCTCCAATTTTTGTTCCATTTCGTCTCTAAATTTTTGTTCTGTTCCGTCTTCGCATACAAGAAATAGCAACCATACGCAGTGCTTTCACAGATATCTCCAATGCAAGATATGAACATTCACTGCTATAGATATGAACACATCATCAATTAACTATATGGTGGTGACCTTGAATGATATTGGTGAGCAAGTTTTGTGAAGTAATGATAGTGGTATTGTTGGTGTGTTGTGTGTTTAATTGGTACAACGTTGGTGGTTGCTGATGAATCAGAAGAAGAAGCATCGCAGCAAGAGGTGGACAGCATGACAGAGTTGCCCGGAGTCGTGACAATAATCTCATAGACTCTACTACGATACAAAGAGATGCCTTAAACGAGCCAAGTAACAATTGTTTTAAACTATTTCAACCACCTGTTGGAAGCTTATACCAAGATCGACCCCTACAATATTTATACTCAATGCTGCATCAGCGCTCGTACCAGTCTAATATCTACCACACTTCGTGCTGATCATTCTGTGCAAACTCGAAGGAATGTTACCATCTGTTATTAGGGAGAGTGCATAAACTCACATGGAACTGAACTCTAATTATGATTGACCTCTTTTTTGTTGTCAAGTAGTACCAACCCTTGATTGCAGGTATACTATGGTCGAGACTTAATAGGGAAAAGGGTTATAGGATCAGTAATTAATTTGGTTTCTTCTTAATGTAGTTGTGAGTATACTTTCCGGAGCTGAGGAAGAATACATTGGCATCAAGGAATGGTAACCCGTGTAAGGAAGACTATGCTCAGATGTATTTCAGCAGGGAAGATGTCCAGAAGGCATTACATGCCAGTGTAACCAAATTGAAATATCCTTACTCCTCATGCAGGTACATATGAAATCCATTAACAACATTCATTTACATGATTATTTACATTCATTTAGTTTAAAGATTAAACTAAATTAACATAATAATTTTAGATGAAAATTTTACTTGTTTATTTATGAAAATAGTTAGGCCAAAGATTCAAAGCTTACCCTAATCATATGATTATCTCCAGTATTACTTTACACTTAATAATTATAAAATGGTATTGTTTACATTATAAAACCTATTTCTATTATGGTTTTATTAAGTTTGCAGTACTAGATTGTTAACCCATCTGGAAGGCATGCCAATTAGGCAACATGATGCACTGAATGATAATATGGAATTTTTCTTAATTTTATAATAATTTTATTATTTCAATAATTAAAGTATTATATTTTATCCTTATATCTCCTCTATTTTCCTAACCCACCACCTTTTAACTATGGACCAACCATTGCCACTACTATATCAATCTCTCCATGCTTCTTAATACCATTACATCAAATTTTCCATCTTCAATACCACATTCCTTTTCATGATCATCATCATAATCTTTGAATTGCCAACTCCAAATTGAACAAAACTCCTTTTCCAAATCCCTTCATTTTCCTTTGACATCAATTCAAAACTGAACTAAACCATTTTCATGTCAAGTAAACTAAAATAGCCATAACCCTAATAGAAACAAAAATATTATTACCCTAAAGAAACATAAAAATAACCAAAAATTAAAAAATACAAAATAGAAAACCCACCATTGTTGATTTTTACCCAACTTCATTATAGGCAAAAGTGACTTAATAAAGATTTTTTATAATATCTACTCACTTAGAGAGTTTGCTTCTCTAAAAAAAATTTTGTCAAAAGCTTCCTATTAAGTGAAGTGAATAAGGATAGTTACAGGTCGGACTAGACCAACAATTCAGTAGGAAAGTCAATGCTTTTCTACAAAATTTGGATCTTTTAAACAAATTTATTAGAAACTTCCTATCAGACTAAATGAGTAGGAATGACAACAGGCTAGGTCGGGCTTATCTTTGATCCATCCCAACCCCAACCCATAAGGAACAACTTGTAGAGTCTAACTTAAAGCTTAAAGTTTGATCTAAGTCAAGTTGGACAACTTAAACTTGAACTTAAGCTTACTCAGATTGCCCAAAATAATATCATTTTATGATGGAGGTTAGAGCCTTGGGCTAACCCCCAAATTGAGCCTAGTTCAAAACCTGATCAACTCAAATATAACCCATTGAATGTATATTAAGCTAGGTTTGAATCAGGCTAAGTTGTGAGAGTTTTTTCATCTCTACAAGTAAGGTTTTAACTCATAGTTCTAATGATAAAATAATATGTTATTACTATTATTTTCATCATTGGTGATATTAGTAAGTTAATGTGAAAGATCAAGCTCAATGAATGGTAGAGCAAAGTAGATAATATTATTAATTAAGTGATCAAATGATGAGAAAAATGAGCAAAGTGGAGAACATATGCAATTCAAGTGAAGGACTAAGAATAGGGAGCAATCAAGCATATCAAAACTCATAAAATTATTGTAATCCTTCTTGACAAATTATTGTAATTCAAAATTTGTTGTAATCTTCTTGTAAACTTATTACAGTCATTTCAATGAATTAAAGGCTTAATTAATACATGATCATTTGTATATAGGCATAACACATAAATCTTTTCATAATCAAGAGACAATTTATTTTAATCCTTAAAGAAAATCTTTTAAAATTTAAACAAATTTTTAGCAAACTTTTAACGTGATTTTGAATCAAGTTTTTGTTAAATGAATATGTTTGATCTTTGAAAGAACTTGCAAAGATTTGAAAAACTTGCTTTTGTGCATATTGGTCAACCTATGTATCAGTGTCATAAACTGATGTCTTTTAAAAGTTAGTAAAAGTATATATTGTTACTTTGTTAGTACATTTATCGGTACATTTGACATTGGTTAACAGATATATTCTGAAAGATAAAAATTTTAAGTACTATGAATTTATATCAATAGTACCTGATACATTAGTCAACCAATAAGTTACCTCTTTTTAAAAAAAGATAAACAAATAGATTAATGAAAGAGCTTTTTCATATGTAAAGCATGTGATCAACAAAGGAACAAAGGAATTAAACAACAGTTATTATGCATCTAAAACCAAATAATAAAAACATAGATGTGGTGAGTAACTCCTTATACATTGACGTCCAAGTTAACCATGTAAAATAGTTGAATTCCTTTTTCCTTGCTATAGAAGTTCTCTATAAGTGTGAAATTCATTCCTTTGCTAACACGAGGCTCATTTCTCTACTATCTTAGAAATAAGTTGGTCTCATACCCACTACAATGTATTCTTATAAAAACTCTAAGAGTTAAGTTCATAGTTAACCAAACATCTCTTATTACTTTTCTTCCAAAGAAAATATACCCCCCACCTAACACCAATTTAAAGGTTATTTCATTATCAATATAGGTGCATGTTACATCTTCCAACCATGCCATGAATTATAGGCATATTATTAAGTGGTTGTAATTATATATCTACTGTATGTTTGGTTCTAAATTTATTGAGCAAAGTGGCATTAAAAGAAGAAGCAATCTCTAGTTTCAGTTGCTTTTTTGCATAACACGCATAATTGGTTGTTCAAAAAGATTTCTTTGACTCTGTCTAATATTTGCAGTTTGATTATAATTGCTAATCAAACTATAAACAAACATTTAAGACTATCATTTTTTATCCATACCAAGCTTTTCCAATATGCCTTACTAGTCATCTTTATAAATAGGTTGTGACATGATTTATTAGTGAACATGTCTGAATTATTAGCCCTTCAGTTAACCTATCTTCCTGCTTCACATTTAGGCTATAATCAAGTAATGAATCCATTATCTAGTTAAATCATCTATACCTGTAGAACCATTTCCTATCTTTGATGATCTCTCCCCCTAAAATAAATTAGTAATTTGAGATTATCCATTCTGTGGAGCATGATAAGGGTCTTAGATCATTCTAGTTATTATACCATAACCAAGCTTTATTTCCATTTCCAATCTTGAATTTTATCTTTATTCAAAAGTGTTTTTCATCCTAAATGGCGAAAAAAGCTATGTTGCCCTTTGGTGCTCTAAAAGCTTCTATTTTATATTATATAGGAGTGAACCACCTAACTCATATTTGACTTTTGGTCTATAAATAAAATTCATATCCTCTTGTCCATTAGTTTTATTAATTACCCTATAGTTTGCTTCTCAAACCATCATTTCCTTTAGGTTGGCAAAAAAAATTTTAAGTAAAGGTTTCATTAATATACAAATAGCATCTAGTTATACACATCCTTACAAAACTTCAGTACACCAAGTCCCCTTGTTTTGGATGTGATTGGATAGCACCAAATCTTTGGACAGCTTTAGCATTCTTAGTTTGAGTATTAGCTTATCCCAAATGTCTTTATAGGTTAGCAAACTTTACCCCAACTTACTTTAGGTATTGAACCTCCCTCTAATCTTCTAAACCAAAGGAAGTTTCTCAACATCCTCTCAACTTCATTGATCACATCTTCTTACCTTTATTGATCAGGATAATAGGTAAAAATAAGTTACTACACTAATGTACATAAAGTTATTCAAAAACCACAAATATAAATTAAAGTCTCATGACAAACGTGAGAAACTTACAGGTCCAAAGATTTATCTTCTTCCTAGTATAATCCAACAGAGATTAACTATCATTAATGGTAATTCTATTATTAGAGTTTGGGACTCCTAAGTACTTAAATGGCAATGGACTTTGAGACTTGTAACCATTGTAATGTTCTCAACCTAGTGCATATTACATGTATAGGTAAAAGGGAACTTTTGTTTAGATTTAAAGACAAACCTGAGATTTTATTAAGGGTTAAATTCATTAGATCCCCGTATGGTTTAACATATTATCAATATGCCCCTTGAATTTTCGAAACTATCAATAACACTCTATAATTTTGGTTTGATAGCACCCATACCTCCTTCTGTCAAATTCTATTAAAAGCACTAAATGAAAACTCCAAAACTAAATTGTTTTTGTTGTGTGGAAGTACATTTGATATTACATATGGCACTATATGATGGTGTATTGGAGTTTGTAATTAGTGTTTCTAACAAAAGTTGGTAGTAGTGGGGACAAGTGCTATAAAATCAAAACTATTGGAGGTTATTTATAGTTTCTAAAAGTCATAGGCTAAATTGATAATACGCTAAATTTCATAGAGTTTTAATGAATTTAATCCTTTTATTAAACTTAAGCATTGTTTCTATGAGGAGATTGATTGAGATGTGTTTTGCTACACAAAGGAGAATGATATCATTTGTAACAATAGATGAAACAAGTTCAATCTCTTATACTTAATGGTGATAAGGGAACTCATTATCTTCCTTTAGTATCAGAAGTATCTTTCTCAGCAACACCTCTATAAAAATTTTAAATAAATAAGGAAATATTAGATCACCCTGTCTAAGGCCTTTAACTCTTTGAAATTATGTGGTTAGTTCCCTATTCATTAGTATAGAATATGACACTAATGTTTTGCATTGTGTTATCCAAGATGCCATGGTTTCTGGAAAGCCAAAGTTTACAAGTAAATCAATAATAAATCTCTAATTCATAAAGTCATAGGCTTTATAAAGGTCTAGCTTCATAAAGAAGTTATTCAATGGTTTCTTGCTCTTGTACCCATTCAAGATCTCTAGTGAAATTAAATGGTTATCCCCTAATCTTTTCTCTTTGATTGGGTAGGATAAATGGTTAGCTTAAACACTTCCTTCATTTTTTAAGTAATAATTTTGGATATAATTTTATAGACAATGTGGCAACATGATATAGGCCTAATCTCATTAATAGAGTCAACATTTGGCACTTTAGGAATGAAGCACAAAAAGGATCTATTCCACTCCCTAAGTGATTTACCCCTATCGAAGAACTCTAAAATGACTTTTATAATCTTCTGGCTTGTTAAACTCCAAGTTTACTGAAAGACGTAAGCACTTAATGCCTCATTACGAGGTGCCTTATCAAGTTTCATGTCAAATACCACCTTCCTAATGTTCAAGGCTCTAAAAGGTTTAACCAGCTTTATCTTTTGTTGACGAGAGATCAAGTTCGAGATGATCTCCTTTAATAAATCCAAATATCCTTAGTTGCTTTTAAGGGAACCTAATATGCTTTTGAAATGTTATAGTACCATTTACTTGATTTCCCTTTATCCATTAATCACCTCTCCATTATTCTTTAGAAAGCATAGTCTATCAATGTTCTTTTTACTTAAGAATGAGTTATAAAAGAACTTTGTGATTTTATCTGCGTCCTTCATCTAACATATTTTTATCCTCTGCCCCATTAATGAATAGTATTCTCTAGTGACTGGGAGCATTTGGTCAAAGCCACATTCTCATCATTCTTTCCTTACTTTATGGATGCATCCTTTTGTATCAGTCACTTTTCCCTTATGCATCAATTTAAGCTGATTGTTAATAGCTTAAAGCTTTCATAAAAAAAAGCTTCATCACCTACTACTTAACTCTCCTTATTAGGCGATTATCATCTTATTTGTTGTTTTAGGTGAAGAAACCTCTATAATACTTTAATTCAGTTACAGCTACATTTTTGAAACACTTATCCGGCTTCCCATTATCACTTTCCTTATTCAAATTACCTCCTTCAACTTCCTAAGTGAGAAAAATATGATTAAAGTATTTTAATGTAATCTAAGGATACCTTATAAATTCACTCATGACCTTCAGTTCCCTATATAGATCTTCTCTTTGAATCTAAAATTAGCTATATAAATTAAGCATTTTTTTTACCAACACTTAGAAATTAACTAAAGACACATCAATGTGGATATATTGATCAAATATGACAATCTGACGAACATTCACCTTTTCACAGTCATAAGTGATGATAATATGCCCATTATAATGAGCTTAGTGATTGAAAATAAGGTTCCAACCCTTATTAAGAATCCATTACTAATTTTCTAGTTTATTTGCCTTGATCCTTGTCTCCAAAAGTCTTAGCATATATGATTTTTTTTACAATAGAAAGTCATTCACCATTTGTTATTTCTTAAGGCAATTTATGCCCCTTATGTTCTAAGCAATGATAATAAGGAAGAAGATAGGCCTTAAGGCCTCTTCTTTTTAGGTTTTTTTTTTCCAAGTCTTCTCATGCTATTATCTTCCACAAACTTTCCCATATCTTTAACAAGGTTTTGCTCATCTTTAAATGTAGAAGTGCCTACCTCAAGGTTGAGAAAATCCTCTTTGCCTATATCCACTGATTCATGATTAGGTGTATTTTCCCTTCCACGTATTCAATACCTCAATGTTTGGAGTGTTATCTTTTGTCAATTCCTTAGGTTAAATTTCTCTATTACTCTTCTTTAAGTACTGACTATTGGACCCCGTTCTCGGAACCTAAGATGTTGGACCTCGTTTCCGAAGCCCAACTATCCGAAGTCAAAAAGCGTGAGCGGGTTTCCTTGTAGGGTTATTTCAATGATCCCTCACTTCCTTTCCATTAATATTTTTTAGTTCAACTCCAAAAGCTATCAATTTTTTTGGAAAGGTAGAAAAAACGTGTTCGGAATTCATTGCTTCAAGAATCACTTCATTTGGAGGTCAGATGACGAAGTTATGGTCAAAAGAATCCAACATGTTTATGTACTTAATCATTTTATACCTGTCTTGGCACAATTGCCATAACTTTCACTACAAATGTTGGATTGCTATTGTTTTTAGACGTTCTAAAAAAGCACTTTGAGATTTACAACTTTCATGAAGAACTCAAAATGAGATTCTGCCTCTAAAAGGGTCAAAATCGCGATTTACTGTAGCTATCATGTGAATGTCCGTTAAACGGACATCCATGTCCGTTTAACGAACATTGTCAGGCCTGGGGTGCTTTCCAGACCTAAGAAGGTCTGTTAAACGGACATTAGGTCTGTTTAATGGACATGGACTGGGCAGAGGGCCTTTTTATGCCCGAGAAGGTCCGTTTAACGGACCTAATGTCTGTCTAACGGACATTAGGGATTCCCAAACCCCTCCAAAGCCTCTCCAATGCTTCCAACATCCATTCTAATGTGATAGAAATCCATTGCTTTATGAAAAACTCGAAGAGAGATTCTGCCTCTAAAAGGGTCAAAATCGCAATTTACTATAGTTGTCCCGTGAATGTCCGTTAAACGGACATAGACTGGGCAGGAGGCCTTTTTAGGCTCGAGAAGGTCCGTTTAACGAACCTAATGTCGGTCTAATGGACATTGGGGATTCCCAAAGCCTCTCCAATGCTTCCAACATCCATTCTAACACCATATTCACTCATAATCTTCCCAAATTCAACCCTTCTAGTGCAAAACCACTTCATATCCATTTAACTACTAAATACATCTCATTAACTCTTGGATCTCAACTCCAATGATTCATCACATACAAGCTTTCCAACTCCAACATGCTATTCTAACACTAGCAACAATTGGCAATCTCAACAAAAGAATATGCACATCCATTATACTCAAACTTAAAAATAACATAGTCATACAAAAAGGAACTTCTCAAGTTCTCATTCTCATTTCTAAATACAATATTTGAACAAGCTTTACTTACATATCAACATACACATCAAATTTAATACAAAATACAAAAGGATGCTCATGTTTGATATGCCTATAAAGCTATCCAAATTAATCACTAACTTAGTGCAAAAGATTTCTAACTATCTTGGAGTTTCCGAATGCCTTGCAAGGATCACTGGTCTTCTCGATCTGCACCTGAGGAGTGGGAAAAATATTGGGTTGAGCTACACAGTTCAGTGGCTAATATATTTATAGCCATTGGCGATGAACCACACAATCAAACATATATGCATCTATTCATATAAGCATATTCAGCTTATCTTGATCCAACAATGTAAGTTCAACATTCACAACTCATAATTCAATACATCATCACATTAAACATATTTGATGTAATTATCATCCAAGCATAACACACAATTTGCATTATAACTTAACATGCCAAAATGCAAATGCACAACCAAATGGCTTGAGGGTGCCATGGAACAAAACGGAGAAACCAAAGTTTACACCATGAACGAAACGAATCTACTTTTCAGATCTCGTAGGCCACAAGCGGGCAGCCGGAACAAGGCTTTATGTTGACGTGCACGTGACTATGAAACGGTTCTTCTCTTGCCCAAACACAATCAAATCTTATGCTCAATTCAATCAATTAAAAGTTCATATTCTCATGCTTTTTCTTCTTTCCATTCAATCAAAATTCCATGATACAATTCCAAGGCATAGCATAATCATACGCACAATTCAATTTTATCAAATGTCTTACATCATAATGCAATTTCCACATCACAACATTTCAAAGCAAATCATTTTAGCACACAATACACACACAAGGCATTTTTCTCATTACACAATAACTATAAATAAATTACCCACCTAATTAGCTTGCAAAAATCCAAGTCAAGTTTACCTTTCCTCTTGCTCTTGGATTGAGTTTTCTTGATTTCCTAACACAACCAAAATTCTCATTCAATTCCAATTCAAATGAAAATCTCCCAAATTTCCATAATCACAACAAAATAAAATTAACACAAATCAAGTTCAAACTTAACCTACCCATAGTTCATCTATGTTAGAAAACCCAAAACCTAGCTTAGAAACCCTAAGATCAAATAGGTTCCCTTAAACCATCTTCTTCCAATACAAAACCCCTTTCTCTCTCTAAAACTCCTTCATTCTCAACACAACAACCAATTTCTTTACTAAAGCAATAAGAAGATGATGAACTTACCTTAAGAACCTTGATTTCTTCTTCTTCCCACGATTTTCTTCCTTCTTCTCTAGCTTCTTTGATTTTTCTTCTCTTCTTTCCTTTCTCTCATGTTTTCTCTCTTTTCTCTTCTCTCTTTGGCTTTCACGACCTCTCCTCCCTCTCTCTTAATTCAAGCCCTTTTGTTTGGTCATTCTTCCCATTTTTCCCTTCATTAAACTTGGCTTTCCAAATTTACCCCTCCTTTCATTTAACACAAGCCTACTAACTACTTAAGCTAACTTAAATTCTAACACGTCATTCTAATTTCAATTTTCTAATCATACTTGCTAATTTAATAACTCAATTCTAAAAATAAATAATTAAACAACTAATAAGAAATTTAGAAAAAAAATCAGGATCCAACACTGACCCTTACCAGTAGATTGATTACAACAACAACAACAATCTTCCTTTATACAATACCCTAACACTTACCTATTACCAGCTTCTTATTCCATTTCACCTTTTCCTTGTCCTTTGTTATGGATGGTTTCCATTGACAAAACAACCTTATTTTTACGTTTTTCACCATCTTGAAAGAGTCTTTTGATTTTAATAAAGTCTAGGAGTTCCTTTTCAATTTCCAACTTTAAGCAATCTTTTACAAAAACCATTATGCTTAACGCCAACATTAGTCTCATCTAAGTATAAAGGTTTATCCAATGAGCTAGATAGATAGCTCAATTTAGAAGTGGACCAATACTCAAATAGTAATATGAAAAAAAAACTACCCACAGAGGTTTGCGCTTCATGTTTTTTTTTTCCAAAGCCATACCTGGTCTCCCCCTCTATGACAACAATGGCTTCCTTTGTATATGTCAAAGGCCCATATCCAACACTTTCTTTAGTTAGCTTCTACTATGAGTCTAAAGATGAAAATGTCCTCTTCAATTATCAATGAAGTCCTTAAGCCATGTTTGCTCTATTATTTTTTTGACCACTTCCTAACTAGCAGAAAAGGAAGTCTCTTTTGTTTAAAATATCCCATTAGTGTGTAACTTCATCTTCAAGCCTTGACTTTCAAAACTTTCAAAGGGGCATTGACTATACTAATCTCTTGATATATGAAACTAGGAATAAAATATGAGTTTCTCCTGAGTTGTTTGTCTCGTCATAACTTGTTTCTATGACTTGCTTATCATATATGTTTTAGAAGGGAAGATATTGCATATTCCTTAGCAATTAATCCTTCTCCTAATGTAAGAGGGATCAAGGCAAGAGAATTATTCTTAGTGCTAGTTCACTTCTAGATAGTTCAATCTAGAAGTAGACTAGTACTCAAATAGTATACTGTGAAAATTCACCCACAAAGTTCTATTCTTCATGTTACCTTTTTCCAAAGCGATACCTAGTCTCCACCTCTGTAACAACAATGGCTTCCTTTGACTATGCTAGAGATCCATCTCTAACACCTTACAACAATATGGCATATTGATTAACTAATTGGCTAGATTAGTTTACCAATATCACTTATAATGACTAATTTTTGTTTTGAATGATTAATTTAGGTTCTCTTCAGTATATATATACCATTTATGAGACGTTTTTTTTCAATATATAGGTCTGGTTGACCAATATCTCTTGAAAGCTAATAAAAATGTGTACCATGAGTTTATTAGTATATTGGTCAATACATTGGTCGACCAATGTTATATATTGGTTGACCAATGTAGTCTAAAAGATAGAAATTTCATATATATTAAGTTTGAATCAATATTAGTTGATGAAAACGATCTAGAAAGGGAGGTTGAATAGATCTTTTAATCTTTTCGCAAAGTGCTACAAAATAGAGAATTAAAACACACAAAACAAACAAGCAAATCGAAATGTAAAAGAGTAGAGAAGAGACGCAAACACAGTGTTTATAGAGGTTCGGTGCTAAGACCTACGTCCTCTACCTAAGCTCCCACTTAGGATTTTGACAAAGCTCTTTACTACACACTTTTTAGCTCACTGTGAACTCTTCTAACCCAACTTGACTTCCGGCTCAAGCTACACCTTACAAACGATTTATTTTCCGACACAAATCTTACCTCCCAAATGATTCTTCTCTAATCACTCAGCTCATAATAATAACTGTTGGACCCCGTTTTCGAAGCCCAACCAAGGTATTGGACTACGTTCCCAGAGCCTAACTACCCAATCTGAAGCCGAAAAGCGTAAGCGGGTTTCCTTATAGGGTTATTTCAACGCACCCTCACTTGCTTTTAATCAATCTTTTTAAATTCAACACTAAAAGCTATCAATTTTTTTGTGGAGAGGTAGCAAAACGCGTTAGGAATCCAATGCTTCAAGAATCACTTAATCTGGAAATCGGACGAAGAAGTTATGGTCAAAAGAATCCAATATGTTTATGTCCTTACCCAAATTGTACATGTGTTGGTGTGATTGTCATAACTTTTGCTACAAATGTCGGATTGATTTCATTTTTAGACGGTTAGAAAGAATACATCGAGATATACAACTTTTATGAAGACCTCGAAGCGAGATTCGGCCTCTAAAGTGATCAAAAATGCAATTTACTATAGTTGTCCCGTGAATGTCTGTTTAACGGACATAGACTGGCTTAAAAGCCATTTTCACCCGAAAAGGTCCGTTTAGCGAGGCAAGGGGTCCTTTTTCACCCGAGAAGGTCTGTTAAATAGACCTAAAATCTGTTAAACGGACATTGGTGACCCAAAACTCCCTCCAAAGCCTCCCCAATGCTTCCAACATCCATTCTAACACTATATACACTCATAATCTCCCCAAATTGAACCCTTCAAGTGTAATAACACTCCTCAAACATTCAATTACCCCTTTTAATGCATTAAACTCCCAAATCTTAACTCAAATAACTCATAGAATACGCAAACTTACACCATTTACCATAGTTGTCATGTTCATACCTCCCATATAACATCATCAATTATAATGCTCATATCTCTCAACTCCGATACCCAAATTTTACAAACTTTATACCGTTGGAAAGCTAAGAGGATTAACTACAACTTTTAAGAAGACAGCTTCATCTAATATAGCCTAATTTAACCCAATTTTTCCCCTGAAGTTCACCCCTATGGAAACTTGAAATATGAATTGTACACTACAAGATAAATAAGCACATAAACGAGGGAACTTTTTTAATCCTCAATTCATTTCCAAATCAAAATGAAGTTCATACAAAGCTTTCATACATAGCTTTAATTACATATCGACATTTCATCAAAGTTTCAACACAAGTTACAAAATACATTTGATGCTCAATGTTCAATATGATACTAAAGCTATCGAAAAGTCTAGCCATTAACTTAATACAAAAGCTAACTCTCTTGGAATTGTCCAAATGCCTTGCAAGGATTCAGTGATCTTCTCGATTTGCACCCGAGGAGTGGAAAATAATATTGGGTTGAACTACACAACTCAGTGGCTAATATATTTATAGCCATTGGCAATGAGCCACACAATCAACCATATATATATAAACATTCATATAGGCATACACATCACAATGAAAGTTCAACATTTACAATTCAATTCACATTTCATAATTCAAAACATCATCACATGTGACATATTAGATGTAATTCACTTCAGAGCATAACACTCAAATGTCAACATAACTTGGCACATTAAAATGCAAATGCAACACACAATTGGCTTGAGGGTTTCGTGGAACAAAACGAAGAAACCGAAGTTTACACCGTGAACGAAATGAGTCCATTTTTTGGATCTCATGGGCCACAAGCGGGCAGCCGGGAGAAGGCTTTACGTCAACGTGCACGTGACTACAAAACGGTTCCTCTCTCACCCAAACAAAGCACATAATCAATGCTCAATATCATTTTATCAAAATGATTTACTTCCATGCTTTTCATGCTCTTCTTCTTTCCATTCAAATCAAAATGTCGTGATACAATTCAATGGCATAACATTGATCAAAATCACAACTTAATTATATCAACATATCATGCTTCTACCACAATATAACAAAATCAAAATCATCATATATTTTCAACAAGTCAAATTCAAACAATTTAGCACATATTCACACATAGACAAGAATTTAATCAATCACACAATAACCGTAAATACATTACCCACCTTATAACTCTTGAAATCCAAATTCAATTGAGTCCTTCCTCTTGCTCTTAGATAACTTGTCCTTGATTCCTTAACACAACCAACATTCTCATTTAATTCCAATCTAATTGGAAATCTCCCAAAATTCCCAAAATCATAACAAAAGAAATTAACCCTAATCAAGCTCATACTTAACCTACCTATAGTATATCTAGGTTAGAAAACTCAACACCTAGCTTAGAAACCCAAAAACCCAGCGGATCTCACCATCTTCTTCTTCCCCCAAGCATTCCCAACACAAACCCCTTTCTCTCTCTACAACTTCCCATTCACAATACCACAACTTATTTCTTTACTAAAGCATGAAGAAGATGATGGACTTACCTTGAAAGCCTTGATTTCTTCTTCTTCCCACGATTTTCCTTCCTTTTTCCCTAGTTTTTCGATTTTTCTTCTCTTTTCTTCTTTCCCTCACGTTTTCTTCTTCTCCTACTTGGCAGCTCACGATCCTCTCTCTTCTCTTCTTTTAATTCATTTAGTTCTAACACACTCTTTAACCTATTCTTCCAATTATACCCCCCACTTACAAGGCCTTTCCTAATTTGCCCCTTCTTCATTTAACAAGCCTACTACTACTACTTAATCTAACTTAATAAATTAATTCAAACACTTCATTTTAATTTTAATTTCTAATCCTTCCCTCAAATTCTAATTAATGACCCAATTCTAAAATAAAAAATAAAATTTAAACCAACAAACAAACATAAACAACTATTTAAGCAATTTATAAGAAATTTAAAAAAATCAAGATCCAACAATTACAATGATAGAAATGAAGTAGTAAAGCTCAGTACAGCTGAATACAATTAGAATATGCTAAGAGCAAATTAAGAGCGATGTGAAGATAATTTCGAACTCTGGTAAGTATGCTTCGCTTTGGACTTGTATAATCAATCCTCTGAAGTTCCGTCCTTTATTTTCAGGCTTCAAGACGTTGTAGAACTTTCCTAGTCGTTGTAGAACGCTCCTAGCCGTTGTATGAAGATTTTATCCCATTTGAAATCAATTGACACAGTTAAATTATGTTCAACTGCAACTGATAGTCGACTAGTCGGTGTGTAAAAGTCGACTAGTACAAACGTTTTTCATGAAACTTTCTGCTCTACTCTTCAAATAGTTAACTAATATGATGATAGTCAACTAGTCCATTTAACCAACTGACAGGTCTGATTGTTATTAGTCGACTTGCAACATGATGGTCGACTTGTCCCAAGCTCCAATTGACAGATCTCACACAATCTATAATCTTTGATTGTTGAGATGCTTATTGGAATTCTTCATACAAGATCTTCTCATAAAATACATGTTGTTTAACTCTGATACTCATTATTGCAATCTTGATTTTCACAAATCAACTTTATTTAAATTTCATCTGACTTGAAAATCATCAACAACATAATAGTCAACTTGTGCCATCATTAATCGACGAGTTTACCACCATTTTAATCCAAATACCTGAAATTATTTCTTAACCATTTCTTTAAGTTTTATTATTATCAAAACATAGAAGAATTTAATTTGTCAACCTTCATTGGTCCAACAGTTGATACATTGGGTGACCAATATGCCAAATTATTTTACCAATTATACAAATCACATATGAATTACAAGAAGCTTATTGGGCATATTAGAAAGTTGTAAAGAGTCTCAAGAGGGTAGAGAGTGCATATGTAGATTACGTAATATATTTTGAGCCTTTATTCAATGGTGTGTGTAAAAGAAGTTTTTGAGTAGCATAATTATGGAAATTTTGGAAGATTATTTAGGTTATACTTTATGAGGATTCCTCTTAACCTTGAATAAGATTTGTAAAATGTTACTCTTCATTCTTAGAAAAAAAGGAAGATTATAAAAGTTCTTCTTCCGTCACAAAGAAAATCTTATATAGAAGGTTGCATTTCACCTATTAAAGAAGAAGAAAGTGGATTTCCATATGGTGCTTGAGGAGTGGACATAAGCCAAGGATTATTTGGCTGAATTTTAATAAATTAATTTTATCTCTCCTTTTCCTATAATCTTCTATTTATTGTTGTTATTTTTTGAATTTGACATAATTATTTATTATAATAGACAACTTATTCATTAGTTTATAAATAAGGTAAAAAGTTAATATGCACATTTGCATTTATATTTCTTGTAAAATTTGAGCAAAGATTTTTATGGCTTAATTTGATTCACTTTTTAGCTAAGGTTGTCGATGCATAAGTAAACCCCATTTCTTTGAAGGTGACAATTATATAGAAAAACTAAGATGAAACATTTTCATTTAACCAAAAGGGTTGATATTTGGAGATTATAAAGAATGGTACTTATATCCTAATAAGAATTGTAGTCATAGATAAAGTGGAGATTAAAATATCAAACAATAGAAGTAGAGAGATAATGATAAGAAAATCGTTGTGCAAAATGATATATATTTTTATTGTATGCTCTTGTATAAATGAATTCAATATGGTGTCTATATCTGAAACCTCCCACGTGATATGACACATAGTTGAAATCACATATGGGGACAATACTCAATTAAAAGAGAGTAAATTGAACTTTTTAGTGCATCAATATGAGCTAATTAACATAGAGATAAATAAGGAAATTTCTAATATGTATACTTGCTTTATTTATATAATTAAACTCTTAAAGGTGTTGGTAAAACCTATACTAATCTTGAATTAGTGAGAAATTGTTTAGATTTGCAATAAAGGTTTGAGAGGTAAATGTAACAACTATACAAGAAGTCAAAGATTTGAGCACGTTGTCGTTGAAAGAGCAAGTTGGATCACTCCTCATCTATAAGATACAAATGAATAAATTGAATGAATAAGAAGTGGTGTTTAAACCTCAAATGACAAGAAAGCTAATGATAGGAAGGCCTTTATAAGTGAGAGTAATGAGGATGATATGAAGCTCATCACAAAGAAATTTTTAAAAAGTTATTAAAGAAGAAGAGGGACAAATAATTGAATAAGAAGAAGAAAGAACTTAAGTCTACATATGATAATACTAGTTTGGAAAATGATTAATCTTAAAATATGGAGACAAGTATATGTTGTATGATTAATAGTGATGAGATAGCCTATTTTTTAAATTATTATAATGATAATAATGACTGTGAAATTATGCTTTCATATAATTAGTTATTTGAATATTTAAAAGCCATAAACATAAAAAGGAAGAAAGTATCTTCCAAGTATAAAAAGGTCCAAAAACTCTTAGATGTATACATGATTGAGAATAAAAATTAAAATGTGACATACATAACATAATAGAATCTAAACGTGTGGTTCATTAAAGAAAGAGCTTAATGTATTTAAAAAATCATTTTCTAAGTTCACTTTAAAAATGAAAACCTTCAATATCATGCTTAAAGTCTAAAGTAACTCTAATTATAAGCATATAATTGGTTTCACTTATAAAAATGCACTATCCAATACTAAGACAATTTTTATTAGTGGAAAGATGTATATGATGAGCCATTGCTTAAATCATCAAATAAGCATATAGAATTCTATTCTAGACATGAGAAATTTAATGCTCATGCGCTCATGCATCAACTTCTAGGTCTTAAGGTAAAAAGAAATTCCATATATTTATGTATGGTTCACATTCTAAACCTAGAAGAAATCATAAAAGTAAAAGTAGGTATAAAACATTATGTAGGGTCATATCAAAAGAGCATGTAATATTCTTCTCTCTCTCTCACACACACACATATTTTTGTATATTTATATCTTTTATCATCAAAAAAAAAATAAAGCAAACTCATAATTATCATATTTCATTATCTAATAACTTAGAACATATTCATAGTTCTCATAGGTCATATTTATACTAAAAGAGTATGTCATATGTCAAACCATTTGTTGTTATCACATAAGAAGATACACTTATCCCTATATATCTAAAAGAGAGCATTATATTACTCACATCTCCCATTAAGATCTAAACATACACATAAGCTATATTCTTATAGGTCTTTCTCACATAGTACTAACACTTTCAATTCCATTGTGTAATATGCTTTTTTGTGTGAAGATTATTTATATATACATATATATGGAAAAAGCTCTTTGAATGAATGTTTATTAAGTAAATCCAAAAGCTATAAATTGAAAATAATTTAAGAACTAACTCCTAATGGCCAAATTTATCTAAATACTTATAATATATTAATTTCTTTACCTTGTAGTTCAATATCAATTAAAGTCAAATAAATACCAACAAGTGATACCATCTGTATGAATATAAAATGAAAAATATCAATTATATATCTAGCAGTTAATTTCAAAATAAAATCATGAAGACCCCTAACATAAG
>JANZLX010000211.1:6994665-7010893 GCA_025531955.1 Erythroxylum orinocense | reverse complement strand
GTAATGCATATATACAACAAATGATTCTAATCTAGCCATATAATACAATTTGTTATGATCTAATGGTCTCAAAGATGACAGCATGATGTTTGTCAGTAGCTACAGTTGGAAGGCAGTTATCGCTTGAGCTAATTATCTGGTGTAAATGTGCAGGTTTGATATTGTGAGCTGCAGATGAGATTTACCCATCCTCAAATGAATAGGCCTAGGATCTTTGGTGGACTTATCAATATTGCATACTGAACTTGGATTGAGGTCCTGATCCATTATTCTAACATAGTTATTATCCCTATTAGTAGGGATAGAAGATAAAACATAAAAATTTTGCCCCTCTTTTATATTTGATTGCTGTCTTTAAATTTTTGTCCTCCGTCTCTGAATGACAGAGACAAAGTTTTTGTTCCTCTTAAAAAGGAATGACAAAAACTTTTGTCCCCGTCTCCGAGACAAAACACATAAGCAACTTTCATAAATACTCCTTCTCCTATATATGCAAATATTTTATTATTAATTATCTTATTATTATTATTATATATTATTATTATTATTATTATTATTAAACACTTCACTATCTCTAATTTTTATTTTATTTTGTCACTAAATTTCTGTCAGTGGAAAATGACGGAGGATACATGGCAGCCATTTACATCTCCATGTTTCGCCAATGAATTGAAGTACGTTCTTTACGTTACAATTTCATGTGAGGTCAAACAACTAACAAACTATAGCACGTCGGCTAGGAGAGTGATTATTTATCGATATTAGAGATGTCACTTTCATTTTCCTCGCTACAAGCCCACATTTTCCTCCAAATAAAAGATAAAATACTTTCATAAATCCCTGCTCTCTCTTTTTTATCAACAAGACGAAACCTTAATTTACTAGTCACGGAAAAGACATCTCCGAGATATCCTCTAGCAGGATAGACAGACAATCTACAGACAAATTTTGAAACATATAGATGCTAAATTCAAGAGAATTGGCATTAGCTAATTAATCCGCAGCTTTATTAACTTCGCGGTATATATGTCTAGTTTTTATGATCCATTCTCTAGCTATTAAGTTATGAATACCTATGAGCAGAGAATTATAATGAACTTACAGATTATCAGAGGATGATAATATGTTGATAACGATCAACGAGTCCATATCTAATTCTATTTTTCGATAACCAAGATTCTATGCAAGTTGTAATCTTGTAAATACCTCTCATAGTTTGGCACATACCGCGGTACAGAAGTCTATGTTATGTGAAAAGCCAACTATCCAAGTTCTCGTACTATCTCGAAGTATCTCTCCTGTTAAAGCTTGCGAGGAAGATACGTTATACGCACCATCAGTATTAAGTCGTATCCATTCAAGTGGGGGATTTATTATAGATACAGACAACTGTTCTTTTGTGATTATAAAATTATATATTTAAATTATATAAATGACTTTTTTGAAAAATACAAAAGAAAGATTGCGTATTATATTTCTATCGAACCTTGCATAAATTAAAATTGTAAAAGTAATAATAAGATTGTAAAAATAATACCACAAATACGTCAAATTGAAGGAGTAAGTTGCCTAATGGCAGTAACGTGGGTATGAAAAGGGGTCAAAAGTTTCAACCTCAAGCAATTGGCCGTAACTCAACGTCCACGTTACTCGCAATCACAATAAATACCTTTGATTTTTCAGAACTTAGAAATAAAAGAGCTTTGAATGGTCCATCCCTTACCATATACTTATAATGCAAGCGACAGCCACAGCATTTGGGACCACTCCAAGCTTTTGTGGGCTGGTTAATAGATTATATACTTCCAAAACCAGTTCTTTTACTAAAAGCGAAAGGGAATATATAGAAAGGTTGCTTTTGAACCTCTCATGCCTTAGAGAAGACATAAACAGCAATACTACAGATGATTCTTATCTGTCTCTTCATTGGCCTTCCTTATTCTTCATAACTCATAACCCAACAACCCTTTTTCTATATAAGTATTGAGTCAGATACAGAAACTTAAGCAGATAAAAAGTGGGATATCCCAAAAATCCATTCTGACACTAATGGCTTCCTTTAAGTTGTCTTCATATCTTCTTCTTCTTCTTCTTTCTCTTTTTCTTTTGTTGGTAGTCAACTCAGCCAGTAGAGTGATCCGCAGAGAAGATATTGATGATGAATTGAAGCTAAGTGAAGAAGTTTTAGGTCAACAAGAGGCAGATAGAGTGATCAGACTCCCGGGGCAGCCTAAAGTTGGTTTCAAGCACTACGCAGGCTATGTTACAGTGAACGTAACTCATGGAAGAGCACTCTTTTATTGGTTCTTTGAAGCTACCGAGAACCCAAAAGAAAAACCTGTTCTTTTATGGCTGAATGGAGGTATGTCTTGATACTTAATTGTTTTACTATAGAAACGAATCATTTCTGCTATAAATTAGTACATGACTGTTTCCTCACACTGCTCTTTTATAGCAGGACTTCTGCATTTTCTTGCCATTTTCCAGGATATCTATACAAAAATTTTCACTTCTTTATATTGAGGATTAGTAGATATAAGTATTTTATCATGATTCTTCAACATCCATTTCCACGTTCAACCTGCAAGATCACTGAATTCCTTCCCACATGTGTCATTTTCGGTCATGCATTCTTATTAGTTAAGAGAATCCCTTGCCTTGTCACCTTGAAACCTTCTGTTTGTGGTCGCATCACCAAACTTGTAAAAGTGGTATAATACTAAAGAGACATTGGAAGGGGAAGACCATATACATGTACACTTTATCATACGTAGAAGGAACTAAAGTTGACCATAAAACATAAAGAAGGAAGGGGTACCTCTAAACAAGGTGTCAAAGACTATTCTTAACAATGGATCCCTTTGAATATTTGGGTCAACAGAGGGGCTAGAGGAGAGTGTAATACAAGCTTTGGTCACATATGAGTTGGTTTGTCATATTAGGAGGAATAATTCATCAGCAAGACAAGCCACCCACATGGGTAGATGCCACGGAGGTCTATTCCAAATGCAGTTGCAATTAAGCCCCACCTACTCATACAAGAATTTAAATAGAAACCAAAGATTCGTTTTTCATACATATAAGACCAAATTCAGTTACAATCAATTGGTGTAATCACACATACAAGCTTAGCTTAGTTGCATCCTAACTAGGAGAACCAATTCTCAAATTTTGGAGGTGCCTTCATTATGCAAAAGACTACATTGAAGAGGAAGTACTTCTCTAGCATTCATTGATACCATGAAACATTAGTATTTGGCATGCAAGTGAGGGAATCAATTGGCATTGAAGGGGAGGTTCAAGAAACATTAATATTTGACATACATTTGAGGGAATCCACTGGAGATTGAAGGGGAGCACTACAAAAAAGTTTAAATTAGACGTAGAAAATTAATTACCGACAGTAAAAAAACCGTAGTCAATTACTGACGGAAATAATATATTCGTCAGAAAAGTTGCCTGAAAAATAGAAAAGGCGGGAATAATTTAATGAGATTATGATTATAACATAAGTAATTTATAATATTTGAATATATTTTTAGTTAGTAATAAGATATTTGTCTTCAAAAACAATTTCTCTATTAATTAGGAGTAAGGCTGCATACTATTGAATTTTTCTAAACTCTAATATGTTTATGAAATTTTCTTCTAATATAAAAGAAATTATGTCATGAAAATTTCAACATAGCAAAGTATAAATGATTAGATTTGACTTAAATTTTAATTTTATTGCTATATTTGAGACAAAAAGTCATAATTAGAATCCTTAAAAATGAGGGGCACCTTGTTTTGATATCCTAAGAAAGAGTCTAGATCCTCTGTCTAAGATTACTTTGTCTTATTCTGTTTTATAGAATCTCAATCATTTATTTTGCGAGACTCACGCGAGTATCATGCGAGCCTTATATAAATAAATGACTGAGATTTATTAAATACAATAAAATATTATAATATTAAATAGAAGATCTGAACTCCCTAAAAAAGACAGGAGGTCAAACGAAGTGAAGTCGAATACTTTCTCATTTTATACGTCACTGATGAAGCAACGTGGTGCGGTGGAGGAGAAGCAACGTGGTGCGGTGGAGGAGAACTAATTAGTTCAGTGATGAAGGGTAGTAGCACAAAGGGGACCAGCCTGCACTATAAAAAGCCTGAACTAAGTACTGTACAGCCCTTTGTTTCCTTCGTGATGACATTCGGTCTCTCTTGTCCCTGTCACGCGTGCAACGGCGTCGTTGACGAATTCTTTCTACTTTTTTTAATTTTAGTTTCACTTACTATTTGCGCATGCTTTGGCCTCACTTTTTTGGTTTTATTTATTGGGTATAGTCTCTTAATACAATGTTTTAAAAAATTCAATTAGTTCGGTCGGTTTAATTATAAAAATTTTAAATTAATCAATTTTTTAATTCAGTTATTAATTTTTTAGTCTGATTTATTTTAATAATTAAAAATAAATTAATTTATTAATAAATCAGTCAATTTTAATAAATTAATAAATTTTTATAAATTAAAATAAATCAATTAATTTTTATTCAATAATCTATTTAATTAAATTTTAAATGATTCAATAGGTAAGAACGATCTTCTTTAATCATATTTTAAATTTTCAGATTTTATTTAATTTTTAGTCAATTTTATTACAATTAATACCAATTGAATCTTTTAAATCTTAAATATCTTGTCTTATCATTTTAACTTCTCTTTAAAATATAAATTAAAATCATGTTTACAAGTCAAAAGAAAGTTACTCCGGAGTACTTGCAAATATATAATGTCTCATCACCCTCACTTCTGATGCCTAATAAAGGATATTGTACGATTGTGCAAAGCCTACTGTTTTATTCGAATTCAATGAGACAAGAGGATCCATGTGAAGAAGCTTAACTCAATTGTGTTGGACTTTATTATACTCAAAAAGTAAGAGAAGAGAATAACTCAATTGTCCTTAATCTATAGCTTTTGTTGTTGAAATATGAACATGGTATGATCAGGTCCAGGCTGCTCATCAATTGGATATGGACAAGCAGAGGAGTTGGGACCTTTCTTTCCTCAACAAGGAGAACAAAAGCTGAAGTTCAATCCTTACACCTGGAACAAAGGTTTATACATGAAACTTCATGATTTCTTTTTCACTTAAGAGGATACACCAATGCAATTACTAAGTCCATCCACATCAGTTAAACTTATTGTTTTACATTTTAGTTTCTGACGTTGATTTCCATTTTTCAGCTGCAAATCTGTTGTTTGTTGAATCTCCTGTTGGGGTTGGATATTCCTACAGCAATACCAGCAGAGACATCGAAGAACTTGGTGACACTGTTACAGGTAACATATATACATATATACACGTAGTAATGCATCTCTAGTTTCCTTTAGGCAGGAGACATTCTTCACTACTCTTAGTCTGATTAACTACTTTTCTGATTTAGCTAAAGATGCATACAAGTTTCTTGTCAACTGGTTTGAAAGATTTCCCCAGTATAAGTCCCGTGACTTTTACATTTCTGGAGAAAGCTATGCAGGTTCTCATTAAACTCCCCACCTTCCTTTGCTTCCTTCAATTGACATACCTGATGGTAAACCCTTTTTTGTATATTTAGGGCACTACGTTCCCCAGCTTGCTGAGGTCATTTATGATCAGAATAAGATAGCTCCCAAGAAGCATCATATAAATGTCAAGGGTTTTATGGTAAGTTTCTTTTCTATCAAGAACACAGTTTTTCAGTTGGTCAGCTGAAATCACATTTGTTTCAGTTTTACCTGAGATTGATTTGTGAGAAAGAGGCTGACATTCTCCAGTAATTCTGAAAGAAACAAAAGCAATCCAAATAAATAAAAAGGAAAACTTCGTGTCAGTAAGTAAGAAAAACATATTTAGGAACTCAGTTGAGGAACAAAAGCTCCATCTTACTGCATGCTTTGGTGAGTATTAGTAGGGAAAAGACGAGAAAGCTTCCCTGTGATCAGCAAGAAGCCAAGTGAAAGAAAAGCTAAACTCACTTTGGCAAACCACAATTATAATTCTACAGGATTTTTTTTTTTTTAAAAATATGGTTGCATTTGTACTACAATGCAGATTGGAAATGCATTGCTGGATGACGAAACAGACCAAACGGGCATGATAGACTACGCATGGGGTCATGCCGTAATATCTGATCGTGTATACCAAAATGTTAAAAGCCAATGCAACTTCAGCCAAGATCATCAATCTGATGCATGCAACAAAGCCCTCAGTGACTACTTTGCTGTGTATCGAATTATTGACATGTACAATTTATATGTACCCCGCTGTGAGAAATACAATTCCAGCACCACCAGGACCAGACAACTCCCAGTCGTTCACGGCACTGCTCCACATTTATTCTCAACATTCGTAAGTTCTGAACACTTTCTTGAAACTTTTCACATGAATGTTCCATATACAATGCACATAATTGAAAACATATAGAGTATGCTGAAAAGCTATTGGAAACCAAAAACAAAAAAAGGAGATTTAAACCTTCTCCACAAGGATTCGGACTTCGATAATCATTATATTTTCTGGCGAGCTACGAAGAGAATGAAGCATGCAGGGAATCAATTTATAACAATTAGAAGAAAAAGGTACAAGGAAAATTTCAGCAAAAGTTAGTTATTGAACCCATCATGGCTTGGCCTATACTTCCGTTTCTTGATACCTAATGATGAGACTCAATCCAAAGATAGGAGTACACATCAAAAACATTGCTTACTATGTGAATCTAAGGGAGCATTCTGAAGATACTGATGCTACCTAATACCTTACTAAAAAGGTAATCCATATTCTGGCAGGAAGGATGGCACAGGAAACCTGCAGGTTATGATCCTTGTGCATCATACTATACCGAGGCATATATGAACAGGCCAGACGTTCAGGAAGCTCTGCATGCTAATGTCACAAAAATTCCATATGCATGGACTCACTGCAGGTACCAACTTATGTATATAAGCATTCACTATTCAATATACTTTGTCTACCAAATGATTAAAAGATACATACCCTCTTTATATGTGATCTTCTTGATTATCAAGCTGTATATACAATCAAATTCCCATCTTTCCTTATCATGCCCAACTGAGATTACTCTAAACTTCTTGGGATATGACTAATTTTCCTGCAGTGATAACATTACACTTTGGAGAGATTCAACGTTCTCAATTCTTCCCATTATCAAAAAGCTTATAGCTGGGGGCCTTCGCATATGGGTCTACAGGTAAATAATACAATAATTTCAAAACCTTCCACCGACTGACTTGAGGATATAGTGTTATTTTCAACAACAAAATTCACGCACACTTTCCTCCAATGCAGCGGAGATACAGACGGAAGGATTCCAGTAACGGCAACAAGGTTAACTTTGAACAAGCTTGGATTAAACACTACCGAAGAATGGTCACCCTGGTACTACAAGAAGCAGGTAACTATTGCACTAATGTCTTCATTTTTGCTATTATTAACATATGCTGGGTTGTTTCTTTCAGAACTCTGAATACAATTGTTTTATTTTGATGTCGTAGGTTGGTGGATGGACAATTGTCTACGATGGCCTGATGTTTGTAACGGTTAGAGGTGCAGGTCATCAAGTCCCAACGTTTAAACCAAAGGAGTCTCTCCAGCTGGTTAGACATTTCTTGGCTAACAAGAAGTTGCCCTCTAAGCCATTCTAATTCTGTCATACTATCTGGAAAATGAATAGCTGTTTTCTTTGCTTCAATAACACAGAAGACCAGAAGCTAAATAATGATAAAACAGGGAGATGAAAATTGCAATCTCTCATCATTATTTAATCAAATGAATAGCCACACCCTTCGTCAATTTGGGTCTGAGATTATATTGTACTTCTATCTTTCTCTTCCCACCTACCTTAACAACCTGTCCCTTATTTACTAACTACTTCCAACAATAAGCCCCTATCTACCTTCAACCAAGTTTGTGTTTTTTTTAACAATTGATGCATATTTTCCTTTTATGGAGGATATGATCCTCGATTAAACCCTGTTTGTGAGAGTTTTTTCGTGGTAACACCTCAAACTTTCAAGCCAGACTTGAAAAAACCAAGGTGTTAAAGTCACCATGAGTGAAATTGCAGTTTCAGATTGTCAGATGGTGCAGGCATTGTGGATTTATCATAATTGTCCATCAACTTAGACCCTAATTTGTTGGCTTGCATATCATTATCCACCGAATTTAATCTTTGAATAAGGAAACAGGTAATGGCACAGGCACCATAAATTGCAAGAGAATTACTATTATTAAGATTCAAGACCCTAATTAAGAATGCTTGGACGCAAATACCCTTCTGAAATTTCATGTCAAAGAGAAGAAAACAATTAATAATTAGTTTGGCCATTTACCATCAGGAGAAAGATGCAAGGAAAATTAAGTTCCAATGAGAAGAAATAGAATTATCAACCAAATATGACCTAAAAAGGACATTAATGGCATTTTGATCTCATTTGCATGAACTGAATCAAACATAACAAAGAACAAAAATGTTTTTGTAATCAAAGCAATGCTTTGATGATGGATAAATTCTCAGCCCTCTTTCATAAAATTAGAGAGGAAGTGAAAGACAACGGGAAAGGATAAGTAGAAATTGGCAGTGCTAGAATCAAATAATAATAGTGTTTCTGGGATTGTAACATAAACATCTCCACCTTAATCAATAGAAGGATTAGGAGGACAAAGTTTTGGAAGATCATGGAAGATGCCTCTTGTATGAATCAGTGGTCAATGTCTGAAGCAAGCTATAGAATCACAAATGCATGTAGGGGGGCTTCAAAGACGATATAAACACAGCATGAACGCATATGTTCATGCAAACCTCTGGATTCAGCAATGCCAAACATCCCCCTAGACTGGGATCTTCTGATGGTTGGATTTCTTGATCATCAAATCATTAAATCTTCAAGGCATTATACTTCAGTAAACCTCATTAGTAGAGAAATTCAAGAGCTTTTCATTTATTAATCAAGAAATAGATCAGCAGTTCCTTCTGGTCACATGCTCTGATATTGTTCCTATAGCTTTGTCCTGCCAAATACAATGAAGATAATAGCCTCAATCTTAGAACTTCATCACAATCAGTGCCAGTTTATAAATCCAACAGTTGTTTTAGGTTTATAGGTTGAAGCTCCATCGGCCAAAGCAGCAAATTATTTCTACACCTCCCTGGTCCAATAAATAGTTAAGGGTAAAGAATTTGATTTCTTTATATGCTGAAAGAGTTAATATTACTATGTATTAGACAGTTATTATTGTTATAATGTGTCCCACATCAGAGTAAAAGTTATATTAGTCAACACCATAAACAGATGGGCTGCGAACTAGTTAAGTCTAAACCACTTTACTCATTCTTTCTCCCCTTTAAACGGAAATTCATGGAAACATCCTTTTGAAACCTTTTCATACTGTTATCCTTTACGTACTTTTGGGCTGCTTCAATCCTCGTTACGCGAAAATAGATGTAACGGTTGGCTTTACACACACAACTCCAGTAAAATATGCAATGAAAGAGACAGGAGCTTCAAATACATACCCTAAAGATGCTTCCACAAGCCATAAGTGAAACCTTCAACCCATGGATCACTACAAGAAAAATAGAGGTTAGCAACGGAAATTACCGACGGAATGTGTACAAATTTTATCGGTAAGATTATTTAACGACGAAATTTACTGACGGAATAAAGCGTCGGAAATATGGCTGCCGGTAAATTTACCGACGAAAATTATGCATACCGTCGGTAAATTTACCGATGGTTATTTCGTTCGGTCGGTAAATTTCTGTCAGAAATTTACCAACGGAATTTTTTTTCCGTCGGTAAATTTGCTAAAAAATATATTTTAAAATTTACCTATAAAGTGTTCAGTTTCTTTGATTACTTTCTATTTCTTAGGCAAGACATTCATTGAGACAAGGAAAGTTTGACTAGTGTTTATGGACCCATCTAAGCTTTGTCTCGGTAATAAACTATGTCTCGTGGTTAACTTCCTGAACTTGGTCAGAGAAATTGTTCGAGCCCAAGAAAAAATCTTTGTGAACCACACCCGATCTCGCCCTGCTAGAATCAGAAATTTATCATTACCATTTATAACTTAAAGTTATTTTTCAATCACAAAATACACAAATAAAAGAAAATAATTAAATACCTAAATTAACTTTCATCCAATATACAAAAAAACACATGAAAGTAGTTGTAAAAATATCTCCACCAAAGGACACGAAGACAATGGCCAAAGAAGACAACTTCGACGAGTAGAAAAGAAGTCCACAATAGAGAAACCAGAGAGAAGAAAGCTGAAAAGGAGACACAAGAAGAAGGAAGAAGGAAGAAGAAAACGTAGAGAGGAGGGGGGAGATGTCGGGTGAGCTGATATTTAAAAAGAATTTACCAACGAAATTACCGACGGAAATTTCCGTAGGTAAATTCAAAATTTTTTTATTCTGTCAATAATTCCCGCCTTTTTACCGACGAAACGAAAATTTCCCTCCAAATTTATTACCGACGGCTCCTTTTTTCCGTCGCTAACTTGTAGCAATTACCGACGGAAACTGTTACCGTCCCTAAAGTCCGTCGCTAATATTGGCGGGATGATTTCCCTTCATTTTTAGCGACGAAAAATTAAAACCGTCGCAAAACAAAATTTTTTCACGTCGATTTTAGCTACGGAAATAAATTTTCTGTCGCTAATTTGCTACGTTTTATTTTCCGTCGCTAAATGAATTTTTTACGTCAGACATTAGCGACGGAAATATGATTTCCGTCGCTAATTAGCTACGTTTTATTTTCCGTCGCTAATTCTTACTTTTCTTGTAGTGTTAATTGTAGAACATGCTTGCATTACATAAGAAGAAATGCTCTATCCAAGCCATAATGCTCTATCTAAGAAATGAAAATAGAATCAGTTATAAATAGAAATGAACGAAGATAATAAAATCAAATATAGAAGCAAGTTCTTTTTGGTTATTTTTGTGAAATTACAATGATTATTAGAAATGCAATTGAAAAGAAAGATCTAAGTATGAAGAATTGTAAGAAGCATGCTTATATTAAATGATTTGCGAAGTACATGATTTCAACATATTTTGAGTTTAAATTTTTTACTTCTCGAATGTCTAATTAGTTTATATATGATTGAGAATATAACTTGAAAGTTGAATTGAAATGTATTTGAATGGGGGAATTTCTATTTGATTGAATTGTATGAGTTTACTCCAATAAGGAATTGACGACTTGCTCAAATAAAATAAGAATTGTGGAGCACGAAACTTCAAAATTGAAATTGAAATGAAACGTACTCAAATCGGGATAGAAACATGAAACCTCACTAGTGTAAATATGAGAGTTATCAAAATTTGACAGAAACGTAAATATTTGTGTGGAATATTCAAGGTAAATAGATGTTCAGTAGCTTCTAATCCTCCTCAAAGTGGTAGGACTAGTATGAGATTTTAAGTGCACAAGAAAGAAGAAGCAAGACCAAGAGAAGCAATGTGATGCAAAAGCAGAGGAGCAACGCACAGAAAGGAGAAGCAACGTGACATAAAAGAATCGAAGCAATGCGTAGAAAGGAGAAGCAACACACAAAGAAGCAATGAGCAGAGAAACTAGGGATTTTAAGTATCAAATTAGGACATTCGGGAAATTAATGTTAAGATGTTAGTTAGTTTGGGGTTTTTGAAATTATGGATCTCATGCTATTTCAGATAAATTAATTACGTAGCAATAGAGTCGTAAAGGAAAAAATAAAAATTTTGTATAAGAAATAATTAATGGAGAAGTTAATTTTCTGTTAACTTAAAGGTCTTTTTAAATATTTATCAAACGTTTGGATAATATTTATATGTATAGAAAGATTTAATTCCTACTTAAATTTTAGGTGGTCGTTTTTCATCTTTTTCCCTAATAACAAGCACTGTACATAAACTGTCATAAAATGCAACACACAGTGATCAAGAAGCCTCTACTCTCATTACTACCAACATGCCCTTTTGACAGCTTGGGATGTGCTCGGCATGGCCTACAGGAATAGAAACGTCACTGTAATATTTTGACAAGAAACATCAACCCAGACAAAATCCTACACCCTTATACAAAATCCTACGCCCTTTTCCTTTGTTTTCTTCTTTCAACTATTACAGTGACGTTTCTATACCTGTAGGCCATGTTGGCGGCCTTTGCCTTCAACTATTTTATCTTATCATTTTAAAGTTGGGAATATCAACCAGTAAAGCTAGGCCAATCCTTTCAGAATCATTTTACTCCCACAGCCCAAATCTTCTTGTGCTCCTGGTTAATCATCATTGTCTTATTTTGTGTAGACACCTGTTTGCAAGTTTTCTACTTTACCCACGTTTAACGTTTTCCTAGATCTCGTACAATTTTCTGCAGAGGCTGTGACCGTTGATGCAGCAGAGCCGAGTTGGAAAGTGCCTACCTTAAAAATAACGTTATTTTAAATCAGGCTCGACCTCTACCCGGTAACGATAATACGTTAAGAAACAAAAGGTAAAATGCTGCTGTGAAACATTGAGGCGGTAGACCTTTCCAGAATCCTGTCCCCACTGATCTGCAAAGAGTTGCTATTGGCTTTCTAAACAGCGGGTTATATGTAATAAATACTACTGTTATTTGTTAATATTACTTGTGATGTTCACATTCATATACTGTTAATATTACTTGGTAGCATAGACCGTAGATAATCATACCACTTAACTTGGGTTGCAGCTTTTGTGCACAATCACAAGTATTTGTGGGAGACTTACCGTCATTCACCCACAATCGCAAATATTTGTGGGACTCACTAAAATTTGTGGTTATAGATGAATAGCACAAGATTGATCTTGGGTAAATGGCAAAGAAGATTTGGCTCCGCTGTTGAATCGCGTATTTGAATAGACGAAAGACAGGTTGAGACTTATGGCTGGAAACATTAGAATATCTCGAATTCATCCAATTTGGACCCAAAGCTGGCAGATCCCCTGAAAATTATGCTACAAAATCTCACGAAAACTAAAATCTTCTATTACAGAACACGAGACCACTTAACCAACATGATGTTGATGTTAAACAAAGAAAAAGGTCTGGGTAAAATGTATTAAATGTATTGCTTCCGTGATCCAAGATTACAATTCCAATTATTTTCTTTTCCTTTCAGATAGTTAGGGTGAGCGCTATCATTGAACTGTGAATATAGAAAAGGCAAAAATAGTAGTGGGAGAACGATTCTAGAAATGGAAGGAATCTTAACAGTGATAGCAAGGAATCAATCTCCTCTGCGAAACCTAAAAAGCAGAAACTTCTGTCAAAATCCAGCCTCGCAAAGTGGTCCTTCTCTCCATGGCATCCAAATTATTGTCCTTTTAAACGGCACAAAAGTTACAAATTTTTGGATACATCATGGCTATCCGTCTCCAAGATGCTCTCTTTCACAGAATATGTACCAGAATTTATCGACTTACGTTTTCATCGTAGAGTGAAGTTCCAGTAAAAATCATTTTTCCCAGTGAGGATAAGATATTAAGTTGATCCTATGATCCCAAAGTAGCATGGTTCAAAATATTCTGAAACAATGCTGCTATGATATTTAGTGCACTTTTACTTGACGAGAATCTGAGGCAACAAAGAATTTGCAAGATTAGATTAACATGTAGCCGTGATGATGACAATTAAACCAAATTAATCCTGATAGAAATAATACAACCGGTCTTTTAAAGCGGCTCACTACATGTTAGCTCTTTGCAATTTTTGATTCCCTTCAATTTGTCTTTGCAGAAGTAAGGCACCAATCATTGCCTATTTATGAGCTTGAGATGATCTTCTTGCTTTTTCTATCTTTTGCTTGGATGATCACTTCTCTTGGATGTTGATTTGTTTTTATCTCTTGTTATTTTGCAGGATGCTTCTCTATGTTATCTTTTGTACGTTTGATGCTCTTTTTCCTTTTCTCAACTCTTACTTTAAGTATATATATATATACTAAGGACTAACGCAAAATTACTTCCCACCGTTCAGGTTAGGTTTTTTTTTTCTGCTTTCTATTTATCATTTTTATTTACCGTTTAAATGATCCGACGGTTCATGTATTAATCATTAATCATTGATTGTTAATCTTATTCAGTTATAATTAACTATGATTAATATATTATTAATTAATGGATGTATATATATAGGTAAGTAGTCACGCTTGTGATTTAATATTCACAGGTGTGACTACCATGCACAGTTGTGCATGTTATTTTCTTTTACGGGCAATTAACACCTATAAAATTTTATACCACTTTTATTAAAAAAGTAATTAATTAAGTATTTATTTATTAAAATAAAATTAATTTATTCATTAATTAATGAAATCAAATTAGTGGTTTTTTATTTGTATTAAATATAATATATATTATTAATTGACTAATTAGAATATATTAGTCATTAATAACAACATAATTAATTGGTTAATTACTTAAACGCAGGCCTGACTTAAGTCTTATGCCTTTTAAAAGGTCTATTTTTAATTCCTTAATTAAATTAAATTAATTAAAATATAATTTAGAATAATCAATATAAAATTAAATAATTAATTTAGAGAAACCTTATAAATTAATTAATTAATTTATTATTATTAACACGTAATTATTATTAATTAATTAAATCAAATTAGTGGTTATTATTTTAATTTTAATTAAATATAATATATATATATATTATTCATTGACGACTTATAATATATTATTCATTAATAGCAAAATAATTAATTGATTAATTACTTAAATAGAGGCCTGACTTAAGTGTCACGCCTCTTAAAGATCTATTTTCTAATTCCTTAATTAAATACAATTCATTAAAATATATTTCATAATAATCAATAAATAATTTAATAATTAATTTATTGAAACTTTATAAATTAATTAATTAATTTTAGATTATTAACACATTATTACTAATAATTAATTAAATCGAATTACTGGCTATTTTTTATTAAATATAATATATATTATTCATTGACTACTTATAATATATTATTCATTAATAAAAAATAATTAATTAGTTAATTACTTAAACAGAGGCCTGACATAAGCGTCACGCCTCTTAAAAGATCTATTTTTTAATTCCTTAATTAAATAAAATTAATTAAAATACAATTCATAATAATTAATATATAATTTAATGATTAATTTATTGAAACTTAATTAATTAATTAATCGTTGATTATTAACACGTAATTATTATTAATTAATTAAATCAAATTAGTGGTTATTTTTATTATTATTAAATATAATATATATATTATTCATTGACTACTTATAATATATTATTTATTAATAACAAAATAATTAATTGGTTAATTACTTAAATAGAGGCCTGACTTAAGTGTCAAGCCTCTTAAAATATTTATTTTTTAATTTCTTAATTAAATAAAATTAATTTAAATATAATTCATAATAATCAATACATAATTAAATAATTTATTTATTGATCTTATAAATAAATAAATTAATTGTTGATTATAACACGTAATGATTACTTATGTTATTATTAATGTGCCTTAAATACTTTTTTCCCTTTTTTAATTACAAATTCTTAAAATATCTTTAATTAATTTAATTATAACTATTTAGTAAATTAAATTATAATTTCATGTAATTAAAATATTATCAGTTAATTAAAATATAATGAATTTATTTATTTATGAAAAAGTGATAATTGATTAATAATGGTAATTAGAATATAATAAATTAATTGATTTATTAAAATATATTTTATTTATAAATTAATTATTAATCATTAACTACTAATCTTATTCAGTTTTAATTAATTAATCAATATATATATATAGGTAAGTAGTCACGCTTGTGACTTAATATTCACAGGCGTGATTGCCATGCACGGCATCGTGCATGTTATCATAATAATCTATATATAATTAAATAATTGATTTATTGAATTCTTATTAATTAATTAATTAATCAATATATGTTATTATTAATGCGTCTGAAATTTTTCCCCTTTTTCTAATTACATATTCTTAAAATATCTTTATATAGACCACTTACTCTAATTCAGACCACATCAATACAAAAATTGGTCTTAAAGCAGTACACACAAACTTACCCTTAATAGTATTTTTAAAAAATAAAGCAAAATAACCTTATCTTCGGAAGATCATAACTTTCAATCCCGATATCGAAAACTGTCATACTTCATGGCGATA
>JANZLX010000211.1:6964019-6986206 GCA_025531955.1 Erythroxylum orinocense | reverse complement strand
TAAAGTGATTTGCCAAATCCTAAGTGGGAGCTTAGGTAGAGGACGTAGGTCTTAGCACCGAACCTCTATAAAAACAGCATTTACCTTTCTTCCCTATACTCTTAATTTAATTTGATTAAATTGTTTTGTGTGTATTAATTCCGTGATTTTATTTTAAAACTCTACGAAAAGCTTTAAAGATCTATTCAACCCCCCTTCTAGATCATTTACAATAGCAACCTATTTTGATTATGAAATATGGTAAATGGATGTCAAGAACACATTTCTTAATGGGGATCTTGAGGAGAACATTTATATGGCCCAACCAGAAGGATTCATTAAGCATCTAGATCTTAAAACATTAGGTTTGATAAGTCTATCAAAACTTATGGGTTCATACAAAACTAAGATGAGCCTTGTGTTTATAAAAGAATATAAGAAGGCAAGGTTAGTTTCATAATCCTGTACATTGACGACATTCTGCTCATTGGGAATGATGTAGGAATGTTATCTATAGTTAAGAGATGGTTGAACGAACAGTTATTAACGAAGGACTTAGGAGAGGCTAGCTATGTTCTAGGGATCAAACTTATAAGGGATTGTAAGAACAAACTGGTAGCCTTGTCTCAAATAACCTACATTAAGAACATGCTCAATAAGTTTGCCATTTAAGATTCCAAGAGGGGTTTCATACCTCCTAGACATGGAATCATACTTTTAAAGGAGGAAGCACCTAAGACCCAATAGGAGGTCAAACGCATACATAACATTCTATATGCGTTGATAGTTGGAAGTTTAATGTATATTACGGTTTGCACTAGACCGGATACCTGTTACGCAATGGGATTGGTGATTAGATTTCAGTCCAATCTAGGAATGGAGCATTAGACTATGGTGAAGTGCATACTAAAGTATCTTCATAGGACAAAGAACTTAATGCTTGTTTACTATGAAATTAACCTTATTCCGACAGGATATACAGATTATGATTTCCAATCAGTTGTCAATTCAAGGAAATAAACTTTTAGTTCTATATTTGTTTTAGGAGGTGGAGCCATAGTCTAAAGGAGTATCAAGTAATCTTATGTTGCTGATTCGACTATGAAGGCTGAGTATGTTGCTACTTGTGAAGTAGAAAAAGAAGCAGTCTGACTCTGTAAGTTCCTAAATGATTTGGACGTGGTTCCTGAGGCAAAAAGGCCATTACACATTATTGTGATAATAGTGAGGCAGTGGCTAATTTTAAAGAACCTCAAAACCATAAAGCTGGCAAACACATTGAGAGAAAGTATCATCTCATAAGGCAGATAAAATAACGTGGTGAAGTGAATGTGGTAAAGATTCCTACAGAGCAAAACCTTGCTGGTCCATTTACGAACACACTGTCTCAAAAGAGTTTTGAGGGTCACATAGCAGGGATGGGAGTGAGAGATATGTCAAACTTGCTTTAGGGCAAGAGGGAGATTGTGGGAGTTATGTAAATATAGCGCCCTGGAAAGCAAATGTATTTACTTATAAATTAATTTTCTTCCAGCTACTTTTGTAATGAAAATATTTATTATTAATAAAATAAAAGATTTTGGTTTTATTTGTATGAGCATTATATATTTCTAGTCATAAGGTACCTAAATTCTTTTGTAATTGATTCACAGTTGAATAATCAAGTTGGTCACTTAATTATGGTTTAGACTGTAGTGTTTCGATTTATAGTGAAAGAGTCTACTTCAAGGGAAAGAAAAGTTTCATATCATGATAGTAGTTGACTGTCGATAATGGCAATATTAAATGAATCTGGAATCAAGTATGTTTTCAAAAATAAAATGGGTCGTTACTTTTATCATATAACTTAAGCATTCGTTTATTATAGACCACAATCTTGATGAGTAGTGAACTCATATGTGTTTCATTATAATTTTTTATATGATCATAATGGACTTTTACAAAGCATCAATCTAGTGTCTGCATATTGGAATTATTAATTGAAACATGTGTCAAGGAACATTTACTCAACTAAAGAGTTTATAGTGACGGGAGATCTAGAAAGAAAAACCAACATAAGGGCAAAACGGTAATGTTACCTTTTATTGTGCAGATGGCTATAATATGGTTCATATTAGAGTATGCAATCGGACATCTTATTTGAAAAATGTGTTCTCATAATATTTAGTAATTCAAGAGTTCAACTAATTGTCTTTAGTGGAACGACATTTAGTTAATAAGTTGAAATTAATTATAAGGAGATTAAATTAATTCTGGGCTTATTGGAGCTTGAATTACATAAGTCTAATTAGATTCCCCATTTGGCTTCCAGGAAGGTTATCAAGCAAAGTAAGAAATAAAATAAAGGTTTTAAATCCCATGATTGAATGTTGGGCTTACTTTAATTAATTATTAATTAGAAGCCCATATGAACATTTAGATATGGGCTAGACTTTGGTTTAATTTGATTAATTAAATTAAATCAAAGTTATTAAAGATAAAAGGAGGTGGATTTCCTGTTTTAATGGGGTAAATGTGCAGCTACACATTCAACATTAGTTTGTTATATTTAAGATGGTTTTTAACATACTTTATCATCATTAAATGGAGTAATGATCTTATCATTAAATGGTTTAATGGTGGTATTTTAATGATATCATGTAACCTATTAGCATTTATTAGATTAAAGAAGAAACAGCTGCATTTGATGAATCATCTTTCTTCTTTCAATACCAAAAATAAAAAATGAGATGTGTTTTTTAGGTTATTGGTCATTCCATATAGCCATCTTAAAACAAATGAGAAGAGTCTCATTTATTGGCTTCTTTATGATTGATTAAGGAAGGAAGTGATGCATTGGATACACTTCACTTCTTCCTTTAAGGCTTAACCGAAATTATGAGAGAAAATAAAAGTGGTTGTTGAATTTTGTCTCTCTCTCCCCCATCTTGCATGTGAGAGCTGAAAATTGCATGGGAGGTGTCTCATCATTGGCTTCTTTCTTCTAAGGCAAAATCTCTTCAAGTTTTCTTCTCCTTTCCCACCAAGGATCTTGTTAACCAAGTTGTCCAAGAACCACAAATGTTAGATCAAATTGGTTAAGAATACAATATCGAGAAGAGGATATAATAATGAGAAGAAGATACATCACCTAGGAGAGGATACATTACCGAGGATAGGATAAAACAGCGAGGAGTTAAAGTTGTAGCAAAGGAGTCAGTAATAATTTTCATCTTGTGTTTGTGAAAGTGTTTTTCCTTTATACCGTATCATGTATGGCTATGCACGTTGATTTGGTTATATTGCTTCCGTTGCAATTTTGATTATTAAAAAGTTTTGAAATCTACCGTTTTATCCATATCGTGCATGCTTTATTTTTTCCGATCTAACAGTGTATAGTTTTTGAAATTAAATTAACTGGTGTTTAGGTTTTGGAGGGATTTTGGAAATAAGAAAATAAAATGAAACTAGACTAATGAAAATAAATTAAAGAAAACATATGAAAAATGATAAAAGTGGGAAATTCGGTAGGGACCCAGTTCTTTGGTTCAATTCTGACCTACACCCTAATTGAACATATTTTCTTGATTTGTTATTATCTAACCTCTCCTAGCAACTATTAATTGTGGGTTAATAATTAACCCAAGTTTTTCCTTAGGTTTTGTTTAATAAAGATACGATCATTAATTAAACCTAACCACCGAATAACCTAGGATACAATATCTAGATTTGATTACGAAGTAGCCTTACAGATTAGGAAAACCAATTAATCAAGGCAACAACCACATACGATTCGTCATTTAACTTAGGTTATGTTATCCCTAATGATTACGAATCATTAGTCGCTACACATGAATTTTAACATAATAATTATGGATTGCATCGAAATTCTAGTAATGGGTTTGCAAATAAGCGATTCATTGAACGCATTAAAATCATCTTTTCATAATACTCAATTCAATTAACACAAGATAACATAATCAATTCCTAATAATAGAAAGAAACAACTAAAACGAAGAAAAACACTTAACCCAGTTCATCAGTGTCGATGTCACCTTCAAACCGATGTCAGGAACTTAGCCTTCTATAGGTCTCTCTAAACAAAATGCTTTAGCCCTCCAAAAATGCCCCTAATTGAAGACCCCTGTAGTGCCTCCACTCCTCTCTTTTGTCATAAACTTCTCTCTACTATTCACTGATAGCGACAAATTAACTTTTTGGTACACGTCTACTATTCACGTCTTATTTAAAAGCCTCCTCTATATTATGTTATTGTGTATTTTAAGCCAAAAACACATCCTATGTCTTGAAACGTCTGCATCTGCATTTTTACAAGACGTCTATGTGAAACGCAAGACGCGTAGACGTCATCTGCTTTTTGTTCTTCTACTATCCTTCTGTGCTGCCATTTTGGTTATAGATTGCTGCATGCCTTACGTTTTGTCTCCTAGCCATTTGCTACATTTTTTTAATCTTGCTTTGCCATTTTTATCTCTTTTTTCAGTTGTCCATCTTCATCCCTCCAGCAGCCATGTGATTAATTAAATTAATGTCTTGCATGTATGTAAGACATTAATTTCACGTTGAAGATAATTTCCATGCACAATCCATACAGCTCACCTTCTTTGCATTTTTTTCTTTTATTTTTCTTCTTATCTTTTAATTTTCTTCTTCTTGCTTCATTAAGACAAGTAAAAATTAATCTTCGTAAAATGGCCAAAATATAAAGCTTTGACTCGCTTTATTTTCTTTGCTTTTGAATTATACCTAAAATCACATATAAGTCAAAGTGAGTACCTGAAGCAATTTCATGTCAATAATCGCTAAGTGTTATAGAATAATTTCATAATCAATTAAGCACATATAATTTCCCCTATAGGTTTACTCCTACCCTTTCTTCTAGTAGATCATCTTTCCAAGTTAGAAGTTGTAACTTTGGTACAAATAATGGACTCTATTCATTCTGTAGAAGCTAAATATTCCTTTTCAGAATTGTTCGTCTACATAATTGCATTATTTACTTCTTCGTCTCTCTATCCTTCCAAATTGAAAGTGGTATTCTTAACTTCAAAACTGATCCTATGCACACATTTGTTGTTTGCTTCTTTACCTTTATGTCCTTCCAAACTATCAATAGTATGCTTAGTATCAAAATTGTTCATCTACACAAATTCATTTTTTTGTCCTATTTTCTTTCTTACATGCTAGATTCTTAGAGGAGTTTTCAGATTCAGGCATGATATTAAAAAGAATTTAAGTCCTGTCTATGGCAGCCTCAACTTCCATTTGCCTTTCTTGATTAAGTTCGTTAGAGTTCTCAAAAGATAAAAACCCCAGAAGGTCATCATGCTAGCTTGTTTAAACTTGTTTCCAAATTGTTCCCATCTTTTTTATCAATATTTTAAATTTTTAAGGATAGGTTATTGCTACTTCAACCTTTTTGAGATCCCCATTCTCAGCAAGCTTCATGATTGGTAATTTATTTGGCAATGCAGCACTCCTTTTTACCTCAATGCAAATTTTAGCAAAGCATAACTGCTCCATATTAGTTGTTTAAGAGTCTATACAAATAGGTTTTCCAGGTAAGCTTGCCAAATAGCTTAGGCCTTCAATTGTCCATAATTCAAGAGGGACATTATGGAAATTCATCCACAAAGGAAAGGCATCAATGTTACCTATATCAAATTTAGTACTAGGCTTCCACTTTTGAATAAACATAAGTTGGCCTCCTATGTGCCAAGGACTTTGTTCAATGATTTCATTCAAGAAGCTCTCATTGGTGAATTTGAAGAGAAATTTATCATCTTCCATTAACATTACTCTCTCCAATCCCTTCCTTCCCCACCTAGTTATAGCTCAGGCATGTACTAGAGGAAAAGCAAGCCTTTTGTTCCAAAGGAAACCTACCAATGCTAACGACCAAGCCTTGGCTCTAGCATTTAGGAGTTTAAGGGGAGGAGTAAGTACACCCTCTTGCAAGACATTTTTGAAATGTTTTAGCTCACCTTTGTTACACTAAACTTGCAGTTTAGTCCTCCAAACTCCATCTTGCTATTTAGAATCATTTTTAACACTTTCTTCTCAGATTACTGTAATAAAGTTATCCCTAAATTTTTTTCCATTTGGCAACTTGGTAAGTTTGGGGAACTTACCCAGATTCAAGCTAGAGTGAGGGGAAGTCCCCTTATTCTCCATATTCCAGGCCTTCGGGAGGCCCTTTTGGTGAAAAGGAAGCTCAGTTGTTGAAAAAGAGGCGTTGTTTTAAGATGGATGTTATTGTAGATTAATTACAATTATAATTAATCCACAATGCAACATCCCTTCAACGTTTTACCACCTTGCTCCCCTTAACGCCTCTGTAGGACTCCTAGACCCTCTTCTCACCTCTATCTCTAACTATTGTGGTTATGCTCACTGTTCATATGGATGCTCACTCTCATTGCTCATAATGGATGCTAGCTCGTAGTGCCAGAGAATTGGAGCAATCACTCCTTGATGGTGTCTCTTGCTCATAGTGTTTGGTGTCGATTATGGTGTCACTCATAGTGTTGCAACCTATAGCTTTGTTTAGGAGTTTAAGCTCATTTTTTATTGCCTTAGGTTATGTTTGGTTGGACATAAGGTTTTTAATGGAATGAAATGGTTTTTAATGGAATGGAATGTAAACGGATGTAATATTAGAAAATTTTTGTTTGGGAGGGATGGAAGGGTTTATAATGTAAAATAGTGAAATGTTGTTTATCATTTTACATTCAATCTTAAACCCTCAAAATCGAAGGTAACTTATTTTTACTGTTTAGGATAAAATGGGATGCAATGTGAAATCCTCCCCTTCTATCTTATTCTATTCTATTCTATTATAAACCCTCCTCGTAAACGATGGAATAGTATTCCATTCCATATATAACAATCCAACCAAACATAGCCTTAAGCTTGTTCACACATTTGAAACACTTATACGATTGATCATAGGTGCTTAGGACTTTAGCATGCTTCTACGAAATTTGGATGAAAGGCCAGACGGTTACTGAATCTAAAGGGACACCTTTTGTAAAGTAGAGCATTATTGAGATGCACTACTATTAGTAAGTGATCCATGACCATAGGGGGTAGGAAATCACAAAAACTGCCATGGAATTGATCCATCTAGTGAGCATTTTCTAGTCTTCTATCTAACTTCTTTCTCTGATAAAGAGGGCATGTTTTCTTGTTTGACCAGGTATATAAGTAACCTTTATAATTAAGAAACTCTAATCCTATATGACGGAGAAAATTCCTAAAGTTAGTAGTGTTAGGCCTAAGTGGCAAGACCATCTCCTTCACTGGGGTAGAGTATATTATTAAAATCCCTTACAAATAACCATGGATTTTGACTAATATTTGCTAAATTCATTGGACTTTCCCAAAGTTCAATTCTTTCAAAGCTCATGTTATGAGCATAGACTATTTTTAGGTCTACCTACTTGAGGTGTGGTGCCAAATGTAGGAAACACAGATGTATTAGTCAGTATGGTTGGAGCTGATAACTGAGATGTAAGATGGATTAAAAGCCAATATTATTTTGCCATTATAGTGGTAATTGTGGTTTGAGAAGAGCTTCCTTTTTTTAAGATGAACCACATACCTCCTTTAAGAATAGGAAGCTTGATCTTGTTCTTTAGAAGGCCAACCAATAAAGACTTCTTAGAGGATAAAAAGTTTTTTTAAAAAAGCTTATTGTTTATTTTTTAATGTTATAAAAGGTACATCAAATAGGTTAAGAAGAGGATGATTTCTCCTTTTTCTACCTGAGGAGCGATGGACTAAAGTCAAAGGGCTATCACTTGCTAGCTTTGTGGAATCACCAGAGTATGTAGCAACAACTGCCATATTGAAAGAGGGCTCTTGATCATTTGGAGACTTGAGTTATATGATAGGTTGTTTGAGATCAGTGTTTAAGTGTTTACGTCCATAACTAGGGCCAAGTATATCTTTGTGAGAGTTTGAGGGTGGGAATTCCAAAACTAGTAGGGAGGTTGTTTACATGTTCCACTTGAGGGTGGTTATCGACATCCATACTTGAATTCAAATTCATTAGATCTTTGGACGCACCTATTAAACCAAGGAGGTTCCAATTGATGCTTTGATAATTAAAAAAAACATAATTACCACTAATGAATTTATTATTTTGATGAAAAGCAATATTATAACAAAATGAAGCCATAAACTTAAGAAATTATTGTGAGAAGTTGATAAAGAGAAGTTAAAGCTTGCAATTAATGAAATGAAGATAAAAAAGAAAGACAAAAGAATATCAAGGCTTATGAAGTTCATTTCACATTTTGTTATTATTATTGAGCTCACTTTATCAATTTGATGATCCAAAAGGCTCACTATGTATAACATTTCATTTTACTTTATTGCATAAGTCTTTATATTCATCAAGAGGAATAGAAGCTTTTAATTTTAATAAAAAACCCTCTTGTTCTTTCAAATAATCTTTGGGAACATTTTGGGAAGTATTTTAATCATATTTGAATTAAACAAATTAGTTTTGAGCATTTATAGTTGTTAAAATTATGTTTTTGGTGATGATTTGTCAACTTATATAGGTTAATGGTCAATCAATATAGGTTAAAGTTGTTAAATTTAAATTATTGAGAGTGTTTTGTAACATTGGTTGACATATTGGTCAACCAATCTATCATATTGGTTGATTAATATCCTTTACTGGCTGAATAGTATCCAACAGCTAGTGAATTTGATGCTATAAATGCATATTAGTCAACCAATATAGTGCGTCGAATATAGTTGTTGTAACAACTAGTTCTTGGATTCAATTGCTATTTTTAGTCCTTAAATACAATAAATTGGTGTCTTCTCATTGGATTTAGTATCAAGAAGGTTTCGGGTACTGTGTACACATATTTAAAGAGTTATTCAATCATTTGATCATTATTATGTCATATTTTTGTATGAGCCATTTTAGAGTCATCAAGTGATAAAGTGAGGAATTTTGAGTAGTAACATTTGGCTTGGGGAATATATTATTATACTTTAGGGTGATCCAAATAAGAATGAGGTTCCTATTTACATTAGATGAAGATTGTAAAAATGGTTACTTTCTATTGAAAAAGATTATAGAAAAGTTATTCTTTGCCTTGAAAGAAGAATTATAGTAGAATTTCAAAAAGAGTCTTAGGAGAGGATTTAAGCGAAGGATATTTATTGAACCACCATAAATTAGTTTGCATTCTCTCCTCGCTATCCTTTTTAAATTATTGATTAATTTATATTAAGCAATTTCCTCAAAATTATTTATATTGATTGTTGTTAATTGAGTACATTGGTTAGAAAAATTGTTGAATTCTACAAAAGCCCAACTCCATTTTAGGCTCCATTAACAGCACTAAACTTGAATAACTTACCTGTAGCTTTCTAAAGTGTTGCATTTTATTAAATGGCAGACATACATGGGTGAGAGAGTAAGACTATATCCTCCATAACTTCAGCATCATAACCAAGCCACATTATTCGTATGGAGTTAGGAAGCTCTCCATAAGTTCACCATCCCTACCAAGCTGCATTATTGTCATGGAGTTAGGAAGCTCTTTATTAAGTTACAATTCAAAGTAGATTTTAACAAACCTTATTCTCCTAACATCAATTGTATTTTCATCTAAGCACAATGGCTTGCCCAAAAAGCTAGCTAGGTAACTAAGTCCTTATGTGAACCAATATTCAAAAGGAATATTGTGGAAGTTAACGCACAAAGGTATGCCTTTGAGGAATTACTTAGTCAAGGACATGCTCAGTTTCTAGATATGGAAGAATAGAGGCAAAGTTATCCTAAGGACCTTGCTCCAGGACCATCTCCATGCTAGTTTCATATATGAATTTAAAAAGATAGTCCTCCTTAGTAATAAATGCCTTAGTCCAACCTTTTACTAACTTGCTTCTGCTCATGCTTTTATTGTTGAGAAAGGGTCCCTTATCCCACTCATGTACTATTCCAATAGGCTATTCCAGCTCTAAGAATATCTATTAGGGAGGAGAACTAAGGGCTCAGCCTTCTTCAATTATGGTTGAAAGAGGAGTCAGTTTTATGCCTGGAAGGAAAGAAACCAGCAAGTGGTGGAGGGTAGGAAAGTCTGTTAACTAAAACAGGATAGTCGAGATGGTTTGAACATGAAAGCAAGGGTAAGGTAGGCCATAGAGAAGTTAGAGCTTCTCTCTTAAGATGTTAGCTGGTGGAAGTGGGAACGTCTGTGTTTGAATCTTCTTAGTCAAGAAGCTTGAAAATTTTTAAGGTTTTGTAAGACTGAAAGGAAATTTTGGAAATTAGATAGATCACAACATTATGGAGACAAACTAAAGTATCTTTAGATAGGAAGAAAGCAACTTTGGGGATAAAAGAAAAGATTTCTATCAACATTCAAGTGAAGACATCAATATTTTAGGATTCATGATAATAAGTTTTTTATATATTCTTTTCATGATAATAAGTTTTTTATATATTCTTTCTTAATTATTGTTGGTTTTCTTTTTGTTACTATGATTAAATTGAGATAGATCTAGATGAGATGAGCTCAAAAGGCATGTATTTAGATTGATTCTTTTTTAATGAAAGACTCAAGTTTTCAAATTATTAATGATTACTTACTGTGATTAAATTGGAATATGCTAGTATTTTGATTCAATTTTAGATTTCATATATAGGGATTGAGGAATCATATGTACAAATAGATTAGACATTAATAATAATAGTTGTATGAAATCTTAGAGATATAATCACATAAATCTTCTCCGTAAAAATCACGGTTTTTAATAAAACGAGTTGAATTTTTAAGGGTTTTGATTAAAAAGAAATTTAAATTAATTAACTAATGATACGTTTTGTATGTCTTCATAAAGAATATAATAACTTTGAAATTTCTGGTAGTTCAAGAAATTAGGGTTAATAATCTAATTAATATAACTTCAGCACAAAAAGGTTTTAGAGGGATTTTAAGTCTGAGCCTTGTTTATTAATTGCTTGCTCCAGTCTTATTTACTACTTTGATTTGTTATTTTAGATTTGATTTGATATTTTAGATTAGTAATTCCAATTCGCTTAGTTATTCCTTTTGAGCCAATCATTCATGTTGTTAGATTGAATGATAGAAAGATAATTACCAAAAGTACTTATAGTTCTCATGAAAATGATTCTCCTATTCACTAAATAATACTATAAGAACAATAGTTGCACTTTTCTAATAATCTTCAATACTATTTGAGAAATACACAATCACTATTTTTAATTATTAGTTCAAGTCAAATTTAATTAGTTTGAATTGAGTTTAAAAAGTGAGTTAAATTATTATGTCAAATAATATTTAATTGGTTCACTTGTAATATTTATATTACATATATTTTATCACAATCTTTTAGTAGAAATTCAAAAGAATGATTTTTAAAAATTTAATAAAATTTTTCAAAAGTTAAAAAAAATGTATTAAAGTGTCATTGTATTATAATGGCAAAAAACCAAAAAAAAAAAAAAAAGCCTAACTGCGATTTCATACGCTAGGAAGCTGGCCTGGATCCAATATTTTCTCAACATTGCCAAACAAAGCAATTTTATAACGTCTTTAAGCCCTAATCTGCCTGAGAAATGGTCATGGCTTTGATCAGAATTATATCAAAATAGCCTGGACCCAAATTGATGTCACCCTAAAAGCATAAGGTACTGCTTACTAAAATCTGTAAGTCCAATTATGGACTTTCCGCTTTGTTTCATTTTTCAATCTATCCAGTCGGCTAGAGGTTTGCTTTCTTATGCAGTCAAGTCACGTTTCTCTTTACATTTGCGGGAAATCTGAAATCTCTAAACGCTTGCTGCGCCAATGAAATCCCTTCTGGTTTTTTCTTTTTTGTTTCTGCGGTCCAATAATTCTTCTAACAAGGCTTAGTATTGTTTTTGCTCGGCCTTTAGACAAAACCACAAACGAACTCATTTCGTTGTAGTCACAAGCAATGGAAGGCAGCAAGTGAAGAGGACAAGGAAAAAAACAAAAAGAATGAGACCTTGGCCTGACATACTGCGTCGTCTATATAATTTTCCAAACCTCTAGAAAATAATTCATAAATCTAACACCAAACCATGGTATCCTCTTTCGTTCTTATAAATTCAGGCAGTTAAAATGATAGTTTAAATAAATCTAACATTAAATCATGATATCCTCTTTCACTCTAAATTCAGGCAGTTAAAATGATAGTTTAAACCAATCAACTACTTCGAAGTTTTGGTTTGCAGCCCTCTGATCATCTTTTCCCTCTAAGAGAACTCCTTACACTAAGAATCAAAATGTAAAGAATAACTTTGGCAACACTTGGTCCCCAGGCTCATCCAAAGACTACTTTGAAGGGAGTACATGTCCTTTCTACAGCTCATCCTGTAAAAGAAGGGAAGTAATCCAATAATGCTGTAGACAAGAAGAAATCTCAGTTGACAGAATTCGATCGCAAAGGAAATATAAACTCACATGTGCTTCGATGCTGTCTTCAGCTGTTGATGACTTAGTCTCAGATTCATCATCCCCTTCAGCATCATCTTCGGCATCATCATCATCATCCTCCTCACCCTGAAATTAAATGAATTTTGCAATTAAGGAAAAGAATGAAACAGGACACAAGAACATTAAAACCACCATCAACATTATGTCGGCTCACATCAGTATCGGCAGGATCATCCTTTGATTCCTGAAAGTCAAATTCACTAGATGAGAAGTTGAAATGGAGAGAAATTATCATTTGGATGAAGCAAAAAAAACAAAAAAAATTCTGAAACCGTTTGGATGCCAAAGTGTGAGACAAAGGTTTCCAAAAACCTAATCTCCCATTCCATAGTAAGCAGAAGCACCGAATTCTTTACCCCTTATATTTCTACTCCTTTCTCCTTTGCTAACTAGTTTGACAAAGGACGTTCATCCCTATGGTCAGGATGTTTCGTGAAATGCTATAGTTTTGGCAAGGTCAAGAAAGTACCTCCTCCTCTCTCTTCTTTTCCGACTCCTCAAATGCTGCCTTCTCAGCCTGCAGAAGAATTGAACAGTCTCAGTCAAATATTAAATCAAGCCCCCAACCTGAAGATTGTGTTAAAGATGGAAAAATGTAACATACATCCTTATTCTTTCCCCAAGTTTCTTCAGCAAACTTCAAAGCATACTCTGGGTCGTCAGTAATCAAGACATTGTCAAACAAGGTCCCAGATTTCACCTGTAAGACGCTGACCTTTATATTTCTAACCCAAGCTCTGGATAGGAACAATCAAGTATATATGGCAACATAGCTACCTGCCACAACTCAATGCCAACATACTTCAGGTTGGGGAACACATAGAGGTCTGGGTCATCCTTGAAATCTGCGAGTAATCATGAATTAATGAATGACATCAAAGTCAAAATGAAGGAAACCCGTTATGAACAAAATCAAAGTTGGAACAGACCTGGATTATCAATCATCGGTGCCTTCCATTTGCCTTGGTAGTTGGGGTTCTTAATTTTCTACAAAGAACAAAAAGTATCAAGACTGGGCTTCTGATTTGGCACCACAACTTTCAATTGAATCCCTAATTTACTAACCTTAGGCTTCCATGGACCCTTGTACTCAGGGTTGGCAATTGTTGGGGCAGTCCATTCACCATCTTCCTCATCATCCCAGTCTTCAGGCTAAAATAGGGATTCATCTTTATTATCAAAAACTATTTATATTGTGATTAAGACACATTATTGTACCGTATAGGATCTTTTGTTCCTACCTTCTTAGCATCAGGGTCTGGAATCTCCTTTCGAATGTCATCATAACCCTTCAAATATCACACAAACAAAAGTAAGAACCTCATTGAAACCACATTTACAATAATGAATGTCAAATGAAGAAGCCTGGAGAAGATTGTACTTCTGGTTTTTTATCCTCGGGGTCAGAAATATACTCCTTGTCATCCCAGTCATCAGGCTGCATCAAATTAAACAGTTGTCCATCATACAAACCCAGAAACTAGTACAACAGAACCACCATTTAGTCAGTGCTAAGTAATTACTTTCTTGGCCTCAGGATCCTTGATCTTTTTTGGCGGCAGTAGATCCCAATCAGTGTACAAACTACCAGATTTCTTCTCAACATTGTCAACAAGGATGCTGTAGGTAGCATCTGGACGAATGATAAATGTGTATACATGACTGAGTTGATCAGTCTCACAAGGAACTTCCTTCTTGATTAAGTGGTTTGAATCATTGTAGTGAAGAATTGCATGAACCTTTTTGGTGCTATAGCCGCAAATATCTGGTCCAAACATAATACTGCATCCAATCACGAGATATTACTTGAGTAATTTCGAAAAAGATAGAAAAGATGCAGAAAAAGTCAATACAATCAAGATTAAAATAAAAATACAGTTATGCGACCTGTAGGGTGAATCACCACCAAATTTTTTTTGGTCAACTTCCCCACTGAGCAATTTCATGTAACCACCACCACAGTCAAGTTTCTGTTCATGCTTGACAGAGAATTGGAAGACTAGCGTCTTATCCTTGTTGTTGAACTCTGGGAACTGAGCTGAAATAGCATAGAACCTATAATCTTCGCTTGTTTGGATACCTGTTCCAGGACGGTAAAAAAAGAACAATATTAATTTCAAAACTATACCTAAACATTGTTTAACAACAAGAAACAATACCTCTATCATTTGGGTCGCCATTCCATTTTCCAGAAGTGTAATTCCATTCACCAGCGGTATTATCATCTTTCTTCCAATCAGATTTAACCCACCTTTTCTCCCATCCATCTAAACATTTCAACAGGAAACCAAAACGGGTCAGAATTTGCTAATGAAAATAAGTAAATGTTCGCAATAATAGGATCATATTACAAAAAGCAGGAGGTAACACTCGTGAGTAAATTAAAAATTTACGCTCTTCTACTCTTCAAATACTCCTGTTGGTTCTCTAAACAAAAAACAATAGAGGAACGCAGCGGAAACGGTCAATTGTGACCAGTGATCATATTACCAATCCCAATGTAAAAACTGCAAATGGATCAATACAATTACACGCATGTAGAGAGAATGTGACCATCCAAACAATGACGGGATATAATTAAACCGCACACCAAACATCATTTCAAAAAACCAGACACAGATTATGCACATCCTCTAGCGATCCGGCTATTGGCAGATCTACAGAGAAACGATCAAAAACGCTACTAAACAAAACCAAGAATTACAAAAACCGCCAGATCCAAAAATTAGACACAGTAGCAAACCAGCACTACAACAACTAACCCACAAAAAAATGCGAGAAGCTCTAGAAGCCCGCTACATGCGTATCTATACACATTAATATATAATAACATTTAGAAACCTAAATTTCAAAAAAAATGCAAGGAAATTACACAGATAGGAAAGAAAATGCCAGAGTGTGCTTAAACATAAAGGAAGAGAGTGTACTAAAAGTGCGTATTGGTACACAATGAGATCAAGGGAAACATATACCATCGAAACGCTCTTCGAATATGACTGTGGCGGAGGATATGGCAAAGAGAGAGAGGAGAAGCAGACAGAGAAAGCTAGGGTTGTTCGCCATGGTGAGCTAGAGAGAGAATGATGACAGCGAGTTGCAGGAGTGGAGTGCTTCATTACTTATAGTCGTTTGTGAACTTAGTCTGATGTATACGTCCCAGCTGGCCTCTATTTTCTGATCTGGACGTATCAGTCCTCGCCACATCACCTCCTGTTGTCATTTCGTATGACCTGGCGGATGCTCATTGGTGAGTACACGGAATTGCTCAGGGAATGCTTTTGTAGCGATCCGAATGGGCGATAGTTGGAGGTGGACCCCATCACCTATCAACGTCCGATTAAAATAGATAATTTTCAAATATGTAATATAACAAATTTTAAATGTATGCACGAATGGAATTAAGCTGGTTTTGAATAAGTTCAGTTTTAAAAAAAAGTAAAAATAAGTTTATATCTATTTTGATTTTTGACTTGCAGAATGAGTTTAATTTTTAAATACAAATTTTACTCATTACAAAAATTTAAATTTTTTAACTCAATTCATATATTTATAGCTTATAAAAATTTTATATAAAGACCTTATTTGATGAATAGCTGATAAACTCTCTTTTAGTTGATTGACCCATTTTAACTTGTTGATTCTATAAAAAAAGCTAATTGGGTTGTTTGATGAAGAGCTAGTTGGGTTGGATGATTCAACCCAATCAACTGTTTTTCAAGAAGCTCCCATACAGGAGCGTTTTAACGCAATCAGCTGATATTTATTTTTTAATGTCGATTTTGCCCTCTTAAGCTTTACTCTTTCACTGTCTTTTCGTTTTCTCTTAATCTTCTTCCTTTCCTTGACTCTTTTTTTCCATCTCTCACATTTCTTGGTTCTCCGTAGGACATATTCGGATCTTAAATGTTCACGCTATCTGCTGTTTCAGTTTGTTTTGCAGCTTCTTCCAAGGGATTATTCGTCTCACAAGTTTACCTAAAGGTAAGGCAAAAGCGATCTCATTCAAGTTAAGACTTTTTGGCTTCGGAAAAACTTTAAATGATTTTTTTAGATCATTTAAATGTGTTTATTTCCTTTTTGTGGTTTTGTAGATTTCAAATTGTATGTGCTCAGTATTGACTATTGTTCTTATTTTTTGAGATGGGTCGAGCTCCATGGTGTTGTCGTCGTTCACTTTCACGCATCAATGAAGAAGAGTAAACCAAATGAAGAGAAGCTTTGTAGTCGATTTCAGTCCCATTGAGGAGTTCAGTCCTAAAGTCAGCTTAGTTTATGTTGTTGTCAGGGATCTCCGTCACAGGCAAGAATAGATATGAGTGAGCTTGACGAAGATTCTGATGGTTTTCTTCAACCTCATGTAAGGACTTTTATACAACCATCAAAATTTAAAATCTTTTCTACATTACAATACATATCATCTATTGTGAGCTTACTTTTGGCTTCTCACATGTTAAATTTTAATGAATCAATAATTTGATAGGAAATGGAGGCATATATTCGAGGCATCATCCCTAATTTAGCACAACTATAGGATATACCTGTTGTATTTGCTCAATTGTATTGCCGCATTGCTACACACAAATTCTTCTTCTTCTGTGATCCTCATAGGTGAGGTTTGTAAGGCTACCTTTTAGTTGTAGCATCTTTAGTAACATCTCAATCATAAAGTTTTGGTAATTGCATTTCAGTGCCTGAATCTCATTATATTCTTGAATAATAATGTGATATTCAGAGGCTTTCCTTAGATATTTACCTATTGTGCCTATTAATGATATTGGTTTTAGGGTTTTAGGCTTCAAAAAGAGTACACTGATTTTGGTAACAATAAAGAAATAATTAAAACATTGAAGCATTTTTACTACCACGAGATGGCCATATTGTTGGCTTGTAGTGGCAAAATAATAAACATGATATAGTTAAGTTCAAAGTATAGTTTGCAAATGCTTTCATATATAATGATGCAGATTATGGTAGTTTGAGGATTTAACATAGTTTAACCTGGCCTTGAAATGCCTAAGAATGATGCATGAAGACAAAGAGATATGTTTGAGAAATAAATAACATAATATTTCTTTTCTTTTTTCCTTTGCACTTCTGTCTCTTATGCATGTTATGGGTTGACATGTAATTTGTAAAACCAATTACTTAGAATATCAGTCTACAACTTTCTGTTGTTAATGAGAAATTGCTACCTTTACCTTGCTATTATGCATCTTTGGTGGGTGATCTTAGTGATGAAAGTCTATAATTAGATGGTTTGGTATCTAAGATCATGATTCTTCCAAGGTACTTTTGTTGTCAGAAGTACTTCAGCTTTGGTTATACTTGCAGGAAAGCTTGCATTAAGAAGGTGCTTCTTAGTAACTACCTCCAGGAACTAATTGAATTACACCAGGTATCTACAGTTTGGTACTTTGTATGAACCTCTCAACATGTAAACCATCCATGAATATTAGATTTTACCCCTGTTATGGGTTTTCTCAGTTCTGTTTTTAGGCTGATTACAATGTTAAACATGTTAATATCTCAATAGCTAGTACTTTGCTTGCAGCTAATTTGTTTGTTTTAATCATTATTGGTACTAGGAAAGTGAGGAAGAAGTCACAGATACTGAACAAGCTAAAAATTGGTTTTCTTTGACATCTGTGTAGAGCATATGTGTGGATGTTTGATTACGAATAAGTTTTTAAGCCATTGTTTTGAAATATGTGTTTCACTTATGTGGTAAGACTTCCCGATATGTTGTATTCGCTCTCTGTATGTCTTTTTTTCTCTTTGAGATGTAGAGTGTCCTTTCCAATGAGCACTCCTAACTTTGTAATTCACTATATCGCAAAGCTCTACATGTTCTATTTGAAAGGACTTGAGTTAGGATGGTCTCGAGCAATGCCATCTTAGGTGGTTGCTGGATAAATAGTCATGGTGCCATTAACACATCTTTATATGGTATCCATGCTTTAAGGAGTTTTTGGCAGAGTGAAACAAGGTCCATTTTACTGTCTCCATTTCATTTCACAAATGAATGTTAAGTGCTTCATGTAATAAATCTGAACTTAGATTCACATGCATAAAGAATTTGTTGGGATCATGGCAATAATGAAATTGTAGATAATTTCATTTAATTGGTAACATTACATGGCACATCTAACTGAATTCTGATTCTTCTGTAAATATGTTTCTTAAACAAGTAAGAGCTTCCAGAATTCGTTGATGGCACACTGATGGATTTTTTCAAAAAAGGTTGGAGGAAGTTTTACTTTCCATGGTTTTATAAAAAGTTCATGTCTTATTGTATTAAATTCTTTTCTACTTTTTATTTCCTTGTAGTGTAATATTGCTACAATGTTAATGGGAATTTCAACCTAATTAGCGCTCACATCTCTGTTTAGTTGTTGTAACTAGTAACTGATCTAGCTTTGATGAAAATTAGGTCATTGCAGTAGCTTCTGAGATTCAAACTAGATCATATCACTAGGGTGTTTCACACTATGTGAACTTGACAGGCTTTTTTAAATGCTTTGTTTAGATTGCCACATATGGACTTTTTTTAACATGTTAACTCTATTTGTCCACCCACGGTAGGAGATTATCCTTAGAAATTACTAAATAAGTGCATCCTTATTTGCCATGTGTGGTTATGGTGTTGGACCCTGAACTTTTCTTGGAAGTTAGAATTGTTAAATGAGAAATTGTTGGCGATTATTCATGTGTAGAGAAAAGGATAATTCTTGAATTTGAAATGAAATAGAAAAGATGTTTAGATACAAGATGGGTTAAATATGAAAGGTTGGTAGTTAAAAGTTGAAAAATGTAATTTAAACATGTTCATTGAGTATGCTTTGGTGTTTTAGCCATAACTTTTGCTCCAGTTATCCAAATGAGATGATTCTTAATTTGGATTAAACTAGAGAAATAGGGTTACAAATTGTTTGATGAAATCGAGTTTTAATTCACTCTCTAAAAATTTCAATTTTGGAATGGAAGTTGAGCACAGAATATTGTTTCAACGTAAGAATAGTTTGGAAATGTTTAGGGTATAACTTTCAAACTACTGACTAAATTGAATAATTTTGATGTCATTAGAAAATTAAGACAACGAGGAATATTTTTCTAGAAGGAAGTACTAGCAAATTCCTTTAATTACATGATCAGAAAAGGTCTTGAATTTTTGGAAGGAGTTAAGCATGACTTAAATAAATTTTGAGGTCTTGATTTTTATTTTGTGGAGATAATTAGCATGTTAATGTGACTAAGATTATATGACATAGGTTAATTGAATTATAGTGTTAAGGTGGTAAGATTGCATGAGGGGCAAATTTGGCAAGTCACTTAAGCTTAAAAGACATAAGGCTTTAAGTGAAGGGGTAAAATGGACATTGTGCAATCATTAAGGGTATAAAAGGGGAGAAAAATTGGTGTCTTGCAATAGAAGAAGAAAAAAACTGTGAATGAAAGAAGAGAAAGAATGAGAAGCACGAAAAAGAGAGAAAGAAGAGAAAAGAAGGAAGTGAGCCAGGGTTAAACTTTTCTAAACCTTCAAGATTGATTTTGAAGTTGTTCAAGAAGGGGAAAAGGAAAAGGAGGATTAGAGCTCTCATTCAAGCCAAGAAACTCTCCATTTGGTGATGAATCAAGGTAAGAGCATTTTTTATTTGTTGGATTTTTGGAAAGATTTTGGTTCATAAAGCTTAGAAAATACATGGGTTTAAGCTTTCTAAGATCAATTTTAATGATTATGTCTTATAGGTTTCTCGATTAGAATGCCTATTGATTTGAGAATTTTTGTCAATGTTGAAGAAAATCAAGAGAGGCAAGAGGAGCAAGAGTAGAGGCTTTTTGAGCAAGGTTTTCAAGTAAGGAAATTAAGGTGGGTACATGTTTATAATAGAGTAAATAAGCTACTTTTGTTTCTTTAAATCAAGGAGATTTAATGATTTAAATTGCATCATAAATGTTGCATTAATTATGTCTTGAATGAATTGAAAAATTGCTACATGTTGTTATATGAGTTGTGTGATGATTTAAGAAAAGGATTTCTCTTTGAAAGTGATTTTTTAAAAGATAACATGTTTATGAAATCATGGTTTCGCCATACATCAAGTTTATGAAATCAAGTTTCAAAAAAGTGGGCAACAAGTTGACAAGTTAAGAAATATGTGTTATGTGGGTTTGTGGTGGTTCCTTAAGTTAAGTCACGTAAATTTTGACCTGCCCGCTAGTGGCATGGAGCTCCTTCATAGGCTCCCATAAGTTCACAGCTATGCAAATCCATTATGTGGGATTGCATTAGTACGTTTTGTTCACGACTACACAGGACCAATAGGTGGAAATATGTAGTACATTTTATTTTTGGATGCACTCGAACCATTATGATGTGCTTATGTGTTTATGATTTGTGAACAAGTTGAAAAAGTATAAATTGTGTTGTTTATGATTTTGATTACATGATAAGAATTTTGAGAAACATGTGTTTTATGACTTAATAATAATTTTTTATGATAAAGAATTTTTTGAACAGTTTTGCTTGTTATTCGTTATAAACTTGTCACTCACGAGCTTTCAAGCTCGCTTCCTTTCCATCCCATCTTCAAGTGAAGAGAATGAGATCGAGAAATCAAGAGTCAAGGCAACATTTCGATTATGCATATTTTGTATTTGAAGTTAGATTTTGTAAAAGCGAGACTTTATATGCGTTTCGAGAACTATTGGGTTTAGCATCTTTTGTATTTTAGATTTTGATATTGATGATGTATTGTGGCATGAGATGCCATTAAAGCTTTGCAAACATTTATCTTATGATGTTAATGAAATATGAATTATGTATGGATACTATGAGTTGCAATGATATATATATTTGAAGAAGCTATCCACTTGAGTTGTTGAACTTTGAACATGAATTGTTGTTATATATATATATATAAGTGATATGTTATAGAAAAGGAAGATAGGAATTATGAATGATGAAATGTGGTTGAATATGAAGAGTCAAATAAATTGAGGTTGAGGGTTTGATGAATTCCATTTGGTAGTTGAATTGTTATGAATGATGTTGTACTAGAGGAAGTAAAGCTGGGAACGTTTTGCAAGTTTTCACAGGGATAAGATTTGTGTTCTGACTTCCAAGAAAAATCTAGAATAATCTAGGTAGAATTGGTCAAATTTTTCTTCTTAGAAGTTGTAGACGAGCTTTCTATCTTTCAACGATATAAAGTTTGTAAATTTTGGATACCAGAGTGAAAAGATATGATTGTTACAAGATGTGTTGCTACATAGAATGTATGCACAGGACAACTATGGTATATTGTTGAGAATGTGTGGTTTTAATGAACCAAATGGTTGAGAATTGAAAGTTTTATGAGTTAATTGGGTGTTTGAATTGATATGAAATGCTTGGGCACTAGAAGAGTTGAATTTGGGATGATTATGAGTAAATATGATGTTAGATTGGATGTAGGAACCATTAGAGAGTCTTTGGAGGAGTTTAGGGAACCCCTATTGAAGTGAATCACACGTTAGTAAATGATACTCAAATACACAAGAAGGGGGGTTGAATTGTGAATTCTTTTCCTTTAAACCTTCTTTTTAGAAACTTATTTAGATTTATCAAAACTTTTTGTTCGTGAATAAATCTTTAACAACTTGCGTAAGTAATAAAATTCAATCACAATTATATAAGAGTAAGGTTGAGAGAAT
>JANZLX010000211.1:6942793-6962899 GCA_025531955.1 Erythroxylum orinocense | reverse complement strand
ATTAATATTAATTAATAATATTAATTAATATTATTATTGGTGTTAGGTTTGGAAAGATGAGACTATTTTTGACATTTTCAATTCTTGTCCATAGGACAAAAATTTCCGTACCTCAGTTTTGAGAGGAAAAAATTTTCTGTCCTCGTTCTCTAAGGACGGAACAAAAATTTATGTCATCGGTAAGTAAACAGGTCGAAGGACAGAACTTTTGTATCATCGTCATCCGTCCTCACTCCCGATGATGGTAATCAAACACAACATTAAAGATTTGGCCCAAGCTTTTTTATCCATGGAGTAATTTTTATCATCATCATCATCATTAGTATTATTACTATTCACATTAACATTATTATTATCATCATCATCATTATCATTATTTATCTCCCTCCCTCTCTTTTTATATAGGTCTTAAAAATAATCTCTCTACCAATTAAAGGTACATACTACTAAACCTTTTCATACGTCACATATTAACGAGATTCTTACTAGGTGTTAACATTGTTGCGACATATATATATATATATATATATCCAGAAGTTTTGCAGACTTTTTTAAAGAAAAATTAGCAATCTAGTTGCGAGGCATTAATATTGTTTTTGATATATCTAAATTTAAGGATCATTAGAAAATAATTATCTTTTAATCAATGTATTCCTAGTAGCGCATTTTTATGGTAAGTGTTGTAACAATACGACGTAGAAGTTATTAATATGATTAATTCACTGAAAAAAAAAGGATGCAGAGGAAAATTATAGACAGGGAATCATTAAGTAATCATATTAATTATACGATCTTTCTTACAGACGAAACCTCCAATCCGATCCTGATTGAAGTCCAACACAAACATATTATTATCTATTTTATATTACATTCTATTATCTTACATCCTATTTTATTATAAACTTTTCGATTTATTCCATTAATTAACATCATATTAATTATACGATCTTTCTTACAGATGAAACCTCCAATTCGATCCTCATCCATCTCATATTGAAGTCCAACACAAAAATATTATTATCTATTTTATATTTTCGATCTTCTGTTTACCAAAAAAACCATCTTCAAGCCTCTTGCAGTCAACCAAGTAAGCAAAACCATAAGCCAAATTCTTCAACGTGGCCTCATGCAGCTCCGAATTTGACGTCGCAGTAGCATCCGTCGAGAAAAACACCCTAAAGCCTCTAACAAACGCGTCACGCGCGGTCGTTTCGCAGCACAGGTTCGTCGCCACCCCCGTGATGATCACCTCCTTCACCCCCATCGCCGCCAGCCGATCCTCCAGCCCCGTGTTAGGAAACGCGCTATAGGTTTGCTTATCCACCACATCGTTGTCGCCGGCGAAGCGGCGGATATGGGGCATGAGCTCCGCCTCCACTGTGCCATCTATGACTAGGTTGTTGTTCCACCACTCGGCGAGCATGCTGCCGTCGTCCGGAGACTTGTGGCAGTGGCGCGTGAAGAGGACGGGAATGGACGATCGGCGGCAGAGGTCGATGGTGGTGAGGATGTTGTGGAGGATGGGTTTGACATTGGACGCGAAGTAGTTTTGGGCATCGATCACCAGCAAAACAGAGGTATTAGGATCCGGTATTCTCTTTCTGGTCTCATATTTCTCGTAACCCGCCATGTGAATTCCGAAGAAATCAAAGCAAAGACATGATCAATCATTTTAAATCTCAAATTTGAAGCTCCGGAAGGGTCTATATGTCATTTTGCTGTGATTGGCTTCTTGGATCTTCCAGGAGTATTTTATTCTTCCCATTTGGATTTATGGTTAAACGCGGGGAATTAACGCGTTTCAATGATTGAGGATATTTTATTTTGCCGCCCTAGGGATTAGAGAAGTCACAAGAAGTTGAGTAACCTAACCTCCTGAGACCAGCATTCGAATGATTGAGGATATTTTATTTTGCCAATTTGCCACACTTGCACAAGAAGGGAACCAAAGTCTATTTGGGTACTGTTTGACTTGTGGGTTCTATTCCCCTACCCTCACCTTCATTTACCTATGTCCATTGTTCACCTGCTATGTCAGCATAATAAAATATTTTCCTTAATTTTGCTTTGTAAGCTTTAACCAAACATTTGTTATTAAATTATGGACAATAAAAAATAGGTAATACATCCATACCACAAGAGAAATTTGGTTATGAAATTAGGGGAAATTTTAAATTTTAAATTTTCACTAAATAAGTAATACGATTTGTAAATTATAATTAAATATAAAAATTTATAAGGGTAGTGCCAAATTAATTAAACATATTCCTCAATTATATATTTCAATAAGTTATATAAAATATTAATTTTTTGTATATGTCAAGGGTTAATAATTATGATTTATAAATTTAGAATTCATCTAAAAATAAAATTTAATTACTAACTACTTTTTAGTAAAAATTAAAGGATTATTTCATATCTTTTTCCTTTTAATATACTTTAAAAAACACACAAACTTTCATTTTATTTGGACTTATCCTTAAATAATATTTTATAATTTAATTTTTTAAAGAAGCCATTATATTTAATATTCTAAAACACAACAAAAAGATTAAAGTTGTAACAATTACTTAGTCACACATTGAGGATATGAAAGAAACATTGAGAAAGGATACTCCTATCTTTGACAATCAATTTAATCTCATGCTAAGAAGGTTCACGATAGAAACTTTACATCTCCTTAGGAAGTTAATAGAGTATTATAAGGAAAAATAGCGTAACTTACATATGATTTTTATTGATTTGGAGAAGACGTATGATATGATACCAAAAGAAATCACGTGAAGGTATTTAGAAATCAAGAGAGTTCCGGCGACTTGTATACAAATTATTAAGAATATGTGTAATAGTGTAAAAACTTGAACAAGAACAATAAGAAGGGATACAAAGAATTTATCTATAAATATTAGCCTACATCAAGGCTCTTCTTTGAGTCCCTTTCTGTTTGTAGCAGTGGTTGATGAGCTTGTTAAGAATATTGTCCAAGGGGATATGTATATTGTTTGCTAATGACATTCTTTTAGTGGATAAGATAAAAGAGAGGGTCAATGTCAAGTTTGCACTTTGAAAAAATACGTTAGAGTCGAAGAGTTTTATATTGAGTATGACTAAGATTGAGTAAGTAAAGTATAACTTTTTGGGGCATAGAGTGGTTACTGATGTAAAGCAAAGATCGGTTCAGAAGTCATACTACAAAATGAATGTTTTTTATCTATTTTTCAAAGTAACGTAGAGATTGATGAAGACATATTCCACCAGAGAAGATTAAAGAGTCTTAAATTAAAAAATGCATAAGGAGTTTCGTGTAACAAGAAGATACCACTCAAACTTAAAGGTAAATTTTATCACTTAACGATCAGGGTGGCCATGCTTTACGAAGCAAAGTGTTGGCCTATCAACATAAGTGCATAGTTATAAGTTAATGGCGATGGAGATGAGAATGCTCCAATATGCAACCTTACTATAAAAGATAAGGTTAGGAATATAATGATAAGAGACAAATTAAAAGTAGTTAATATTATTGATAAATTAAAAAAGGTAACGCTTAATTGGTTTGGACATGTGAAGAGGACACATCAAGACACTCCAATAAGAAAATACGAAAAAATCGTAGTTAAAGACTATAAAAAAAATAAAGGCATAAGAAAAATTGAGAGAAAGTGATTAAAAATGATACATCAATGTTGACACTTATCAAAAATACAATACGTAATAGAAATTTTTGGTATACTATATAATTAAGATAAATGATTTCTCATAAAGAGATTCTTATTTTTTTTATAATTAGCTTAAACTTAAAAATAAGCGGTACTTATTTATTGAAGATTTAGCCCAAGCTTTTTTTTAACGCAGTAATTTTTACCATTATCTAGTATTATTAGTATTACTATTATTATCCTTTTTTCTCCCCTTTTCTTTTTATACAGGTAATTTAAAAATAGTTTCTTTATTAATTAAAGGTACATACTTATAAACATATATATATATATATATATATATATCTCGTAACAATATAATTTAAGGATCATTAGAAAATAAATTACACATAAAATAATTATGTTTTAATCAATGTATTTCCAATAGCGCACTTTTCTGTTAAGTGTTGTAACAATACAACGCAGTTATTGTAAACACGGAATTATTATTAAGAGTCGTTTTTGAATTTACAAAAACCAAAACAAAAAATAAAAAAAAAACGAAAAGCACTAAGTAATCATATTAATTATACGATCTTTCTTACAGATGAAACCTCCAATCCGATCCTGATCCATCTAACACAAACATATTTATTATCTATTTTATATTTTCGATCTTCTGTTTACCAGAAAAACCATCTTCAAGCCTCTTGCAGTCAACCAAGTAAGCAAAACCATAAGCCAAATTCTTCAACGTGGCCTCATGCAGCTCCGAATTTGACGTCGCAGTAGCATCCGTCGACAAAAACACCCTAAAGCCTCTAACAAACGCGTCACGCGCGGTCGTTTCGCAGCACAGGTTCGTCATCACCCCCGTGATGATCACCTCCTTCACCCCCATCGCCGCCAGCCGATCCTCCAGCCCCGTGTTAGCAAACGCGCTATAGGTTTTCTTCTTCACCACCTCGTTGTCGCCGGCTACGCGGCGGATATCGGGCATGAGCTCCGCATCCACGGTGCCATCTATGACTAGGTCGTTGTTCCACCACTCGGCAAGCATGCTGCCATCGTCCGGAGACTTGTGGCTGTGGCGCGTGAAGAGGACGGGAATGGACGATCGGCGGCAGAGGTCTATGGTGGTGAGGATGTTGTGGAGGATGGGTTTGGCCATTGACGCGAAGTAGTTTTGGACATCGATCACCAGCAAAACAGAGGTATTAGGATCCGGTATTCTCTTTCTTGTCTCATATTTCTCGTAGCCGGCCATGTGAATTCTGAAGAAATCAAAGCAAAGACATGATAACTCATTTTAACTTTCAAGTGCGAAGCTCCGGAAGGGTCTATTTGTCATTTTGCTGTGATTGGCTTCTGGAGTCTTCCGGGTGCTAATTTACTATTTTATCCTTCCCGTTTGGATTTGTGGTTAAACGCGGGGATCTAACGCGTTTCAATGATTGAGGATATTTTATTTTGTAGCATTAGGGATTCGAGAAGTCGCAAGAAGTTCGGTGACCTGACCTCCTGAGACGAGCATTGGAATCTGAGAGAAAAAAGAGACATGTCGTACTTATTGCCACACTTGCACTCGGGATGGGCGGTGGATCAGGCGATCTTGGCAGAGGAAGAGCGTTTAGTTGTCATCCGATTCGGTCATGACTGGGACGAAACCTGCATGCAGGCAGCTGATTTTCTTTTATAACTGTCAATAATTTCATTATCTTTATGCAATTATTATCGCCCACTTCTTATTCTTACCTCAAAGTTTCATCTTAAGGGTATTTTGTCTCTAGATCTGGGTCATAGTCCATGAATTTAGGATCAATCTTTCTTTGCCAATATTCGTTGTTTTTTGGAGGAATTGCTTGAATCAGGAATCTTGAAAGTGTTGATTTTTGTAGTTGTAGTGAGAGAATTCTCATTAGAAACAAAGGAGGGTGTCGCTTTTCTATGGCTTAGTTAATGTTACTAAAGTTAGCGGAGGTTGAGTTGAACTGATATAATTTATTTTAACTGCTTTTTAAAGGAAACAGGGATAGTGCATAAAGAAAGTTAATCCCGGGATTAAGGTTAGAGAAAAGGTAGGTCAAGTCTGGGTGGTTAATTAGAAGTACTCCATCAGAAGTTTTATGAGAATTAAATTTGAAAATATATCTGCATTACAAATGCAATGTCTCACGTTGCTCGCAATAACAGTTTCACTGGAATCTTTCCTTATTGCTTTATCAGTTACATCAGTGGGCTATAGGTCTACTGTATCTCTGTTGATGTAGTACTTCTTTTCGCTAAATGATTTGATGCAAGATAAACTCTATTGAAAGTTGACAGAAATTAAAATAACTTATTGGTAGGATTTCCTATCTGTTCGAAGTCCTAGGCACATGGATAGATTTAAAAGTCATAAGATGTTTTGAGAGTGAAAAAACTTGTATATACTTCTCTTTTCTTTTGACCTGCTTGCTATCACCAGAGGCATTTCTGTTTTTCTTGTTGCTTGAGGCATGAAAAGGCACAGGTTGGAGTAATATGAGTTGCGGTTCTGTTAGATAACTCGTGCTAGCTCTTCATCAAACCTTTTCTTTTTGTCCTTTTAAATTCGTCCACCCCAGGTCCTTTATCAAGTTGAAAACTTGTTTTCTAGAGCTGTTGGTAGTCCAAGATACTCTGTTTGGCGTGATAAGTGATAACATCCTATATAACTAGACACCTGCTGACTGGATTTCTTATGTCAGTTGGAATGTTACGGTTTCAGAAACTTTTTTCATGACTATTCAAAAGTTTGCAACGGTACTCGCCAGAATTATGATTAATTCGCTATTTTATAGATTGGAAATTATGTGGTGTTTTCCTGTGCACGATTTTCCTATCTGAGAGTAATCTTTTGCTTCTCCTTTAGATGGATGAAGTACTGGCTTCAGTTGCGGAGACGATAAAGAATTTTGCAGTTATATATCTTGTGGATATAACAGAAGTCCCAGATTTCAACACAATGTATGAACTGTATGATCCATCCACTGTCATGTTCTTCTTTAGGAATAAGCACATTATGATTGATCTTGGTACTGGAAACAATAACAAGATCAACTGGGCTCTCAAGGACAAGCAGGAGTTCATTGACATTATTGAAACCGTGTATCGTGGTGCCAGAAAGGGTCGTGGTCTGGTTATTGCTCCAAAAGACTACTCTACGAAGTACCGATATTAGAACATATTACCCTGAAGAGCTTGGCGCCTGAAGACTGTTGATGCCCATGCTCTTGTGAGCAGACAGAAAGTTCTCATTTTTAACATTATAGACATGGATGATGGTTTTTACAGATTTTATGTGCGTACAAGGTTGTGCTTCTTACTTGTGCTATTTGTCAATCACCTATGTCTTCAAAATTTATTTTTGCCATGGAAAGTGCTTAGATAAAAATAACTTTTTCTATATATTGACGGGGAATGTCTTAAGAGAATGGTTTGCAACATTAAAGTGAATCATTCATTTAATTGAAACATCTGTTGACATCATTAACTATTATAAGTCTTTAATATCTGTATTTTACACCATGGCAAAAATGTTGATTATAGGAGTCCTGAAACCACGTTTTTACGGGAATATGGTGAGTTCTTACCCACACCTGGAAAGCAAGTGGTGAGAATCATAAAGCAGCTTTGCTCTGCAAATGGAAAGAACGGTCACTTGGTATCCTAAAAGGTACTTACTTGAAAGATAAGGCTTAAGTTGGCAGGAAGACATGCACCAAGAGTTCGGATTTTCTGTTTAATATTTATGGTGTTTTATTTTATTTTATAAATTTTAATTATTTATTTATGTGCATAAGTGAATATAAATATATGGTTGAAATTTATAGAATATAATAAAACACCGTAATATGGGACAGAAAATTTCGACATATGCACTAGTTGCTCTGTAAATTAAGTTTAGGGTTCATCTACTTTTTGTCTTTCTGTCTCTCAATTAAATCAAGTCGATCAACACCTATGTAATCCTGTGATAAAAACTAACGATTAAAACCCAACATTTCTTCTTGTTCCAACTTTTGGAAACCCTAAAAAATTGAACTGAAATAAGAATAACAATCAAAATGTTGTTATTGTTATAACGGATGATTAAAAAATTTGTTTGATTTATTGGTTTAATTGTAAAAATTTTGAATTGATTAATCTTGTGCTCTAAATTTTGAATTTTGAATTTAATTTATTTTAATAATTATTATTGTTAAAAATTGATTAATTTATTAATTAATTAGTTAATTTTTTAATTATTTAATTTTACTTAACAAATTTTTAAATTAAAATTTAAAATTTTGATAAATAAATACAATTACATTTAAAATTTTTAAAATTTATTTAATATTTAACTAATTTTATTTTATAACAATAATAAAACCTGAAAGTAGAAACTGAAGACAAATCTAATGAGAAGGATACGCGGGTCGACCCGCATAGTAGTCAAAGAAACCCGACATGACTTGGACAAAACCTCTTGCCCAGAGCCATTTCTGTTGGCTTTGTGCGTTAGAGAGAGACAGAGAGATGGCGAGGCAAGCCAACAGACTCATAGCTTCTTTATTTTCCAAGCACCAAAGATCACGCCTCACTCCCTCTTCTTATTCTTCTTCTTCTCTTTTACAGTCTCGGTCTTTCACCGGAAATCCGCCGCCGCCGGCGGTATTCGTGGACAAAAACACACGTGTCATTTGCCAAGGTATTACTGGCAAAAATGGAACTTTCCACACCGAGCAAGCCATTGAATATGGCACCAAGATGGTATATTTATGTTTATTAGTGATTTTTTTTTTCTTTCATGGGTTTTCTCAGCTTCGAATTTTGCGGCTGTTTTGAGTATTATCCTGTTTTAAAGCTTTATGTGCTCTTCTAACTCTATCGACTTCTCGTTTGAGCATTCTAGCTGCTGTACTTCCTAGTTGATTGTAACTATGTAGGAAAATTGTAAATTGGTCTTTTCCGAAAGTGTTTCATGCTCCTAGTAGATTATGCTTTTGATGAGTTTTCAACGTAATGAGATGAAGAGGGGATATGTATCCCCCAACTTTTCAGATGCATCAACAAAGAATCTTTTGCTGATTTTTATTAAATGTGTTAGGTTGAAGACTACTTATAATCCAATGGAATGATGAATGAGAACCGTAGAGATTATTGTATTTGTATATGAGGAAAGGCAAAAGAGGGACCTTCACTTGAAGATTTTTATTTGATCTCTACATACTATTATCATATGCCTCTTCCGAATGAATCGTGAGAACCTTTTCAGACAAAATTTCTTTCTTTAACCAGAAAAGGGAATGGTGTAGTGGAGGAGAAATATAGATTTCGAACTTAACAGTGATTAAGCATGGGTTTTACAGTTGTTTTGACGTCATTGATAGGCCTATGTAGAAAATTACATGCATTCCATGTCGAATCATTGTTTCGAACTTCTGTTTAATATGATATGTCTATTATTTAGCTTTTTTTTTTTGTTTCACTCCCTCTAACCATAGTAGTTTATTTTAGGTTACATAACTTCATGAATCAAAAGAAATAGTCTTGAATTTTTATCTTTTCTTGAGTTTAGAATTACCAAATTGGAAACTACTTTAAACAAGTCTTGTTGTAAACTAGAGACAGTTCCATTGTCTGCTATGTTATTTGATGCTGAAGTTGTCTATCATATGTTGCACTTCAATTCCCAGTTCTACATTTTTTTTTTTGAAAACTCCAGTTCAACAATGTTATTTAAGCTTCTGTGTCAGTTTGCTGTTATTCAGGTGACTCTTGAATTTGCTTGACTTCTGTCTTTTTCACATTTTTTGCCTGCAGAAAGTCTCACAAGAGTACATTTGGTTTTACATTTCTTACCATAATTTAGTTTCCTTTTCTCTCAACCTGACACTCTCTTCTGATATATGTTTCTGTACACATTCTTGGCTGCTCTCCCTTCTGATATATGTTTATGTACAGATTCTTGACTATGTCTCAGCTTGCTGCATGCAAGACATGCGTGTTACACTAACTTCTCTATATCTTTTTGGTATCATGTTACAGGTTGGTGGAGTGACACCTAAGAAAGGTGGCACGGAACACCTGGGACTTCCCGTTTTCAATACAGTGGCAGAAGCCAAAGCTGAAACAAAGGCCAATGCATCAGCGATCTACGTTCCTCCTCCTTTTGCTGCTGCAGCAATTATGGAGGCGGTTGAAGCTGAGTTGGATCTTGTGGTGTGCATTACTGAAGGAATTCCTCAACATGACATGGTAAATTATATTTTAATTTAGTAATCACCTAAACAAAAATAATTTGCTCTTGATGAATTCTTGGGTGTTTATTTCTCCTTTTCCTTTTGCCATCTTTACAGTCAATGGTGTCTCTTAACTACCTTCATTTTTAATTTCTCCTTTGTTGCTTTCCTTTTTCCTTTTTTATTTGCAGATGAATAGTGCATATTCCAGTTTTATTCCATTGACATATTTAATTTGTCACTGAGGGGAAGGATGTGCTATGATTGTATTTGGTTCTCTAAAATACTCAAATATGAAATTTTATGTTTTTTATATTTAATGTTGGAAACATTGCAAACGATGAACTTTAATGCCATCAGTCATAAGGATATAGGCACTAGGCACTTTTTCACCTGTGACGAGTTTCTGTGGACTTCTTTACTATTTCATGTCGTAATCTTTGCGACTTGTTTATATCTGGGAGTAGTTTTGCTTGTCTTATTTGCAGTTTTTGTACAATTTGAAATGCAGGAATTATATATAACTGGGGCTCTAGCCATATTTATCCTTTTGATACACAAACTGTCACACTGAAAGTTTTGATTAATGTATGTTATAGGTTCGTGTGAAAGCAGCTATAAACAGACAGTCCAAAACCCGACTTATTGGTCCTAACTGTCCTGGTATTATCAAACCTGGGGAATGCAAGATTGGAATAATGCCTGGCTATATTCACAAACCAGGCCGTGTGGGAATTGTTTCTCGTTCTGGCACATTGACTTATGAGGCTGTGAGTTCTGACTTCTGAGATTTAATTATTCTCTTGCATTTACATCTAGTTTCGTGCTCTGTTTCCATGATAACCAATTTCAATTAAATCTTTTCTTCTAGACCCTTTTCTAAATTATTGACATATATTTTAATCTGTGCACCAGGGCTTGTTATTTTGACCTTTGAGTTTCTATATAAGCTCTTTTATGAGTATCAGTCTCAATTCTATAGCCTTTTTTTTAGTTGGCAATTATTATGCAATTTTGTGCATGCTGAAGTTAAAAAGTTGGCACTTGTTCACGCAATCTTGCATTTACTTCTGTTTCCATATAATTGTCTGAATGTAATTTTTTTTCCAAATTTTAAATACAACGGATTACAGATAACTGTATATATGCTTTTACATGCATGCATTAAAAGTTTTTGTCTACATGAGAGCTATGAAGTTGAAGGAAGTTTTGATAATTAACTCTTTATTGTGCACTCGTGCCCCTTCCAGCTGTTCCCTAATCCAAAGCCTCACCTTTGCTCTGAATCAGTGGCAGAGAGCTCTCTCTCTCTCTCTCTCTCTCTCTCTTCCTTCCATTTAGTTGTTGTTATGATGATAAATCTTTTTGTGCATCCATTTGTTAACCATAACCTGTTCCACATTCCTGCTGTTTGATTTAACTTCCTGCAGAAGTTTTGTCCATTGAGGCTTTACTAACTTCCTTCAACTTGATTAGACAGATCTACAATTCAAACATCTTTTTATGATTTTTTAGGTTTTCCAAACAACTGCAGTTGGTCTAGGGCAATCTACTTGCGTAGGTATTGGTGGTGACCCGTTCAATGGAACAAATTTTGTCGATTGCATCACCAAGTTTCTTGCAGATCCTCAGACAGAAGGTAAGCATCTCACCCCTTTGTTTTTAAAACCTGCTTTGGACTTTCTAATCTCTTAAGTTGAAATATTATGTTTTCTGAAACAGAATAAATTGATGCATGCATGGTTCTCTGGTTTTCTTCTTAATAAAGATACACAGTTCCTGATGCTGCAAGTTTTGAAGTTTTGTGATCAATGTTACATTCTTCATAGGTTGGCATGGAGGTATCTGCTATGTGCAACATGTATAGATATGCACTGTATGCACTGATATAATAATTCCTTTAGTATCTACATAGCCCTGGAGGTTTTCAGATATGCATATGTGTCACATTTCAAATCTTCATTTAAGGTTCTGTTGTGATTCCCAGTGCTTTGTAAGTGTTCATTTTGTCGATGTGAAGACTATTTTCTGGTTTTTCAACTTGTGGATTTGCAATGATAGAGTGCAAGTTCCATCTTTTTGAATTTCCTGTAGTTGGTCAATAACATTTATCCTCAATTTACAAACTAAAACTATTGCAGTAGTGAATCCTCTTATAGTGATTAAAGAAAGCACAGTTGCCTGAATTGTGGGAGGGATCCTAATGAAATCAATCTCTTTTTCATGGTAACTTGTGCTTTCTGAAAACAGATCTCCTAACCAAGATCCCTGAAAACAGAGTTAGTAATGTGCTTCCAATAGAAACCATTATCCTTCTCAACTTCTTTGTCAAATTGACTTGATAACTTTAAACTGGTTCCCCATCATTGCTACAATTTCTGTATAGGTGTTCAGGATCCTCCAAGATAATGGAGAATAATGTTTTCATGCAATTTCAGATCACTTCTCGTGTTACCAAAACGTGAAATTTTGCAACATTGTGGCATTTATTCTACTTTTTTTCCTTAAAAAATATAATAAATAATCTCTTTAAGTTATAAATAGTATAGCTCTATTTTAAAAGTGCATGGATGAGCTATCTTTTAACATATGAAATCATGATAACCTTTCCCTTCTAACATATTTTTGGCTTCTTTCTTCATTTTCTTTAGTTTTTTTCTTAATTAAATTATTACCCGTCAAGTTATTCGATGGAAAGATTTGGTTCTATATATAGAACAGTTTGAACTTAAAGCAGGCATAAACACAGCTTCAGTCTGGTAATGTGAATTGGATTGCAGGTATCATTCTCATTGGTGAGATAGGAGGTACTGCAGAGGAAGATGCTGCTGCCTTAATTAAGGTATGCAATTCAATATTATAATATATTTATGGGCTCTAATTTTGATAACATAATCAATGGAAGGAAGTCAGCATATTAAACTCTGTAAGAGAGGGGGAAGTGCACTTATAAAACTTCTTAAAAAGTATTGAACTGCTCTTTTAAGAGTTTAATTTTCTAATCTGTGGGCTACTTAAGTATCATTCTAAAATATCAACAGTCTTTTGGAAAATAAATTATTTGATGTGTTGAATGAAGCTGCCGTTCTTCAAACTTTTCAAGGTTAGCTTACAGTTTCTTTATTTTCAAAGAGATGAGCTGCTCAGTATCTGGTATTTTGCAACTGGAACAGGAAAGTAGAACTGACAAGCCTGTTGTTGCATTCATAGCTGGACTTACTGCTCCACCCGGTCGTCGTATGGGTCATGCTGGAGGTACTATCTTGGGGTCTCACTTTATAATTTTGTTTCCATATTTCATTCTCCACAGGTAGTCAATAATCATACCACAGTTGACATAACTATTTAGAACATAACTTGTACATCTATGCTGCAGTTTCAGAACGTAGTGTAGATTTGTGAGCATTTATCTGTGTTCAAATGCTTTAAGTGATGGTTGATCGTGACTTCGCTTTTGTTTCCTTCAGAATTATCATATAATTGTTATTTTGCACTTGCAGCTATTGTATCTGGGGGGAAGGGTACTGCCCAGGACAAAATCAAGACCCTAAGGGAAGCTGGTGTGACAGTGGTTGAATCTCCAGCTAAGATTGGTACTGCCATGTATGATGTGTTCAAAAAGAGGGGAATGGTGAATTAGTTCCAGCTCAATCGAAAAATAAGATTCTTGTCGTTCATTCAATTGTTCCTTCCTTTTTCTATAGACTTTTTCGGAAACCAACCTCAGTTTTTGATTGATGGGCTTCTGAAGCTTGGCCCTCCTTAGACTTACTGCAAGTGTAACCTACAGCTCTGGCTAGGGTTTTTTTTTCCCCATTGATTCAGAATTTGAAAGAATTGTTGAACTGATGATGAAGATTGTTCATTTCAGAATCTGATACACAGATTTACTGCAGTTGTCCAATTGATGCGCCAATTACTACACATGAAATGAGTTTATATTATTCTCTTCATGTGTCTTACTGCCTTAAGACCCTGATATATTTGCTAAAATGAATGGGTGTAGAAAATATTTGAATTGAAACTATTAATAACCACAAGTATTTAGAAAAAAAGGGTTAATTACTAAAAAAAATTTAAACTTCCGTCAATTTTTTAATTATAATATGCAATAAAATAATCGGACTTCGTTTTAGTAACCAGACTCATTTATATTAATTACATAGACGTGTTTGATTAATGAAAGTTTCTTGACATGTGACAGTGTCATGTTAGCAAAAATAACAGTAAGACTAACGTCGGGTTAAAATTGAAAAAAAATTAAAAGTTATAAGTATTTTATTACCATTTCTTAAAGTTCATGCTATAATTAAAATTTTGTCAAAGTTTAAGATTCTTTTAGAAATTAACCCTAAAAATAAACTATCAATTATAATTAGAGTATACCAAATATTAAATATTATGCACTAAGTTGAATATAATCTATAAACGAATACGTATATGTTTTATGCCTATCATTTATTTATTATAATATAATAAGAAGTAAAAGGATAAAAGATGTTTTTATATTTAATACAATAACTATCATAAATTTTAAAATTTTCTTCAAAAATTAATTTCTAAAATAAATTAGTAGCATATTATTTAAATAGTAGATTAAATTTTATGCAGAAGGTTTCTGTTTTATGAAGGTCATTAATATATATATATATATATTATAAAGAGGATATTTCGTGGTAGTAACCTTATTATTATTATAAGATGGTTAAATTTTGTAGTTCCAAGCATATAATTAAACAAATAAACAAAATTAAGGTTAAAGATTTGGTTAAATAATAGATTCACTACAGAAATTAAAAAATATTGAACATATCATAAATGTTTCTTTTCTTCACATTATAATGAAAATAATATAAATAAATAAATAAAAATTCAAATATTTGAAAAAAATAGAAATATTTTTTTCACTCGTCCTGGAACTCAAAAAAAAAAGAGTACAAAATAATATCTTTTTGCTAAAATTTTTTAAAAAGTATAATAATGCAAGTCATTACTCACGTCAAATCTTTTGTAGGTCATTGCCATCTTTAAATGTTTAAGAATAGAGTTATTTAAAACCCAATAATGCATTGGGTCCCTCATAATTTAAAAACTTAAATATTTGAGCTTTTTTATTTTAAATTTGTGACTCAGTTATTGGTTGTCTGGTCGGACGAGAATGTAACTATGTATTGCTCTTCTATTGTAAATATCTGAACTCATTCATTAGTTCCTTTCCCGCCCTCTGGCGCTCCCACCTAACGGTTAAAAAAAAAAAAAAATCTCATGCCTATAAAACAGAATATCTGAACTCATTCATTAGTCTTTCACTCCCACCACCTTAATTAATTTCTGGGTTCTGTTACCATTTCATCTCCGGGAACAATGTGGGTTCCATCTGGATTTAAGTTTGTTCCAGATGATCGTGAGTTGGTGAATGATTATTTGTTGAAGAAGGTGAAAGGAGAATCAATTCCCTATAATCCCTTAATTGAATGTGATATTTACTCTGCAGAATCATGCCCATGGAGAGACGTTTTCAATCAAAGTGCAGAGAATACCCATTATTTCTTTACAAAGTTGAAGAAGAAGAATGGGAGAGGGAAAAGAATTGAGAGAGTCAGCGGATTTGGGACTTGGAGAGGCCAGACTGACAAGGCGATCAAGGACGTCAATGGTAATCCCATTGGCGCCAAGAAATTCCTCACCTTTGTGCCCAACAAGAAGAAGCCCACTTCTTCTTCTTCTTCTTCTTCTGTGACGGTGGATGAGAAATTCCAGTATATCATGCATGAATATAGACTGCTTGATGACAACCAGGTATTTCTCTAAAATCTGTTCCAAGATCCATGTCCTTTGGTTTCTTCTTTTATTTCCCATAGAAAATATGATTCCATGATTTTGGGTTCTGGATTTTCTTTTCATAGAAGCTGAGTTGAATTTGCTTTTCAAGTCCTTGTACTGTATCGTGAGTATTCTTGAAAGAAAAGGTCAGGTTAAGGTTACTCTTCGTTTAGATGTTTAATAGGGTCTCAATTTTGTATGAATAAACAACTGATTGCTAGTGACTTAACTTGTGTTACGGCTATAGAATTTCAGTTAGATTACATTTGTTAGTCTAATTGGACTATCAGCAAGTTGAATTCCTTTTTATTTTGGATTATGTGCAGCATGATGATAGGAATTATGTGCTTTGCCGGATAAATAAGAGAAGAAAGAGAACAGGCAAACGCAGGGAAAATTATTCTGATGATGAACACCATGGCCTCCAAGATCACGAAGTTGTTCTCAACGGTCAAGATATCATCCATACTCCTCTTTCTGGGCAATCGAGTAGGGAAAATTATTCTGATGATGAACACCATGGCCACCAAGATCACGAAGTTGTTGTCGACGGTCAAGATATCATCCATACTCCTCTTTCTGGGCAATCGAGTGATCACACAATCAATGATTTGGAAATTCTTGACCAAGAATCTTCTCATCTCACAGTCAAATATGGTCATGAATTGGAAAATTTTACCCAACAGTCTTCTGATCCCGGAATCAATCTTGGTCATAGTTCGGGAATTCCTGCTCCACAATCTTCTGAACTGATGATTTTTTCCTGGACAACTATGCTCACCATGACAGAAGATAATCTTGCCGTGCCTTTGACGAACCATAATAATCAACCACAACTAATTGATGGTGCCACTTCTTATGATATTCATTTGAGCACTGAAGATGAGAAGTTGTTGGCTGATATTCAATGGAAAGCTGAGACACAACATGATTTTGGGAGCAATTTTAGTTTTTCTGACCAAGCTAGAAAAGATGACGAAGCCTTTCAAGAATTATGGGATTCTCTATTCAATCCATGTCCAACAACAACTGAAGTGGATTCAATCACAGATTCTGAAACTTCAGGACTAGAAATGATGGATTTCATTGATAGCTTTTTTTGACAGAATTTGTATATTCTTAACACTTTTTTGAGAGCTTAGACATCTTCTAATTGTCTTTTTCAGGAGTAGAATTTTGAGAAAATTGAAAGTGAGGAATATTAGTTCATTCATCTAATAATACTCTCAAGTTTCTGTCTTTTTTATTTTATGAGTGGAGCATATAATCTAATAAATAGATCATGTTTCTCGAACATAGGTCTATGGTGAGATTATAATATGTGAATTTGTTACCTTAGGCCGTGAATGCAGGCTCATCCAAATGTTATTGGAATGTCCTATGTCTTCATATTTTAAGACGATGGACTTAACTGGATTTATTTGTGCCGAAAAAGACTGAAATATCAATTGCACTTCTCAACTTGAACAAAAATTGTTTTGCTGAATAAATGCTGCACAGAACAGTGATGAGGTCAAAATGCTTCCGTTGTTTTCAGAAAACATTCATGATTTTTACAGTGAACAAGAAGTTTCATTTGGCAGACAATAAAATGCAGCATCAGATAAATTTCGACTGTACTGGGATGTGACATATCATGAGCTATGAATCTATGTATTGCTCCAGATGCCTCCACAAAACTATAACCAGGTGACTTCTTCACCCCTCTCCTCTCCATGGCCTTTCTCATGTTTCTAGCTTCATCCCACCGTTTGATCACAGCATAAATATTTGACAGTCCAACATATCTACCATCATTATCTGGATCCAACTCAATAAGCTTTCTTCCTACAATTTCCGCAAGATCAAGTTTTCCATGGTTCATGCATCCACTAAACAAAGCACCGAGCATTGATGCTGTAGGCTCAGCCGGCATTTCACATAGAAATTCATATGCCTCTTCTACTTGGCCAGAACGAGCCATAACATCCACCATACAAGCATAGTGCTCAATCTTTGGGGTCATTCCATGTTTACGTAGACACTCAAAGAAGTACCAAGCTTCCTTTACCAATCCACCGTGAGCACAAGCACTTAACAAGCACAAGTATGTGATCTCATCCGGTTTGATCCCCGCTACCTGCATATCTGTAAACAAATCAAGTGATTCCTCTACCAATCCGTGTGTTGCAAGCCCTCCAATCATGGAGTTCCATATTAACACATCGGTCTGCCCCACTGGAATCCTGCGAAACACATCCAAAGCCTCCTCTATTGCCCCGCACTTAGCATACATGTCCACAAGAGAAGTTCGCAAATTCAACGTCAAAGGCAAGTCATTTTCAACGAGATAACGATGCATTAACCTTCCTTTATCAAGAGCACCCAAACGAGCACAAGCAGCTAACACACTCACCATAGTCACCTCATTCGCTTTAGGACCAAAATTTCGCATCTTTTCAAAAACAGCCATAGCATCGCCGTACTGTCGACTCTTAACATACCCATCAATCAAAGAACTCCACGACACAACATCCCTTTCAGGCATTAAACCAAACAATTCAAGTGCCAAATCCATATCTCCACACTTCGAGTAGCCATCCACCATTGAATTCCAAGAAACTAAATTCTTAACGGGAATTTCGTCAAACACCTTTCTCGAATACACCACATCTCCGTAAGAAGAATACATGTGAATCAAAGAGTTCGAAATAAATCTATCAGATTCATGCCCACTTTTGGCAATGTGGGCGTGAACCGACGTGCCAAGTTCGCGGTTCAAAAGGCGAGCCGATGCCTTGATAAGAAAAGGGTATGTCAGATGGTCTGATGAGACTCCAAGACGCTGCATTTTCACAAAAACTGAAATCGAATTGTTTGGAGCATTGCTATTTGAGTATGCTCTTATGATAGTGTTCCAGTTGAAGGTTGATAGGTAGGACATGTCCAACAAAATGCGGTAAGCGTAATGGAGGTTAGTTTTAGCACAAAAAGAGAGAATTCTGGAGGGAAATAGGTCGGTCTGGGAGAGGCCTAAAGTGATAACAAGAGCATGAACCTGCTTCAATTCTAACACTGACTTGCATTTGTCAAGTAGATTTGAAATGCCAGAGGCATTCAACATCTACAAGGGCATTGAAAAACGAGAGAGACTACACTCTCTGAGCAGCTGAGTTGAATTTGCTTTTCAAGTCCCTGTAGTGTATCGTGAATTTGCTTCCAAGCAAAAAGGTCAGGTTAAGGATTAAGTTTTCAATTTTGTATGAATTTATTCAAGCGGTAAATATCGAGTTTGGATTTCTGTCCAGTTTTTATAGTATTTTATTGTGTCCAGGGAATCTCAACTATTCATTTATATAGACTCCACATTTATTTATGTAGAGCCTATACGGAATTCACATAAATAAATGGTTGAAATTCAATGAACACAATAAGACACCATTAAATTGAACAGAAGATCTTGTTCCGTAAATAACTTATTGGTAGTTAGTTAAGAAAAATGACCAAGGATTAAAAAACCGAACCGGACTGGCCGGTTCGGCCGAAAATATACGGAACCGGCCATGTGGCCGGTTCGGTCTTTGCTATTAACCCTTCAGTTTAAAAACTGGCCGGTTCATCAAAGAACCGACCGGTTTTCTCCGAACCGGTTAATTAATAACCGGATGAAACCCCTTTCTATCCAGTCTCCACTCTTTTCTTTTTTCTCTCATCTCTGTTCTCCATCGCCGATTCTGTCTTCCTCTTCTCTCATCTCTCTTCTCCATCGCCGCTTCTCTGCTCCGATGCCTCTGTCTTCTCTCATCTCTGTTCTCTCATCTGTCTTCTCTCGTCTCTGTTCTCTTCTCTCTTTCCTCTTCCCTCTTCTCAGATGCTCCATCGCACCAAAATCAGCTCCCTTTTTTCCATGTTCTCCAGATCTGGCCGTGATACTGTAGTTTCAGTACCTATCACCACCACCAAAAGCCTAGCAAGCTTCAGATCTGGCCGTATAATCTAGTTTCAGCTCGATCAGTGGTTGATGGTGAAGCGATATTTGGTGACTGCTGAGTGAGATCTGGGTTTTCTGTTACGGGTTTACTTGCTTGAGTGCTTTGAGGATGATGATTGAAGAACTTTGGGGGTTGTGGGCGAAGAGGATAGCAACCGGATGAATACCAGGTTAGTTTCTTTGACATTAAGTGTATTTGGTTCTTACATGAAGTACTCATATTTGCATGTCAAAGAATCAATTTTTCACTGACGAGGAATGATATATGTTTATTTATTTTGGTATTGGTTGTAGGAAGAGGTTCTGTTTCAGAGGAGACTACTGTCGATTCTGCTTCAGATAAAGAACTGGTTGGTTTTATCTTGTCCTGTGGGAGCCAATTCAAGAATTCTGATCCTTTGACTACTCTTCGTGATTGATTTGATTCAGAAAA
>JANZLX010000211.1:6904920-6916350 GCA_025531955.1 Erythroxylum orinocense | reverse complement strand
CTATATTATTACAGTATAACTATGGTGTATACACCACTATCGTTGAGAAATATAGTATTTCTCCCCTAACCAGAGCAAATTTGCTCCTCCTCTCTAACCAGAACAGATTTGCTCCTCAGAAGGTGGTAATCCTACTGTCACTCTTCTCACAAATATTCTTTTTACCTCTCTCTTCTCTCCCGAAGATCCTAACAGAATCTTAAGCAAAGCATGTCGTCGACAGGACACACACCTCTTGTCACCAAATATTAGAGTAAGGTGTAGAAGCAAATATATTTCCAAATGTACCAAAAAGGAAGGGAAATAAAATCCTTCATCCAAAAGCATACAACTAGGATAGTTAAAATTGAATTTTACATAAAATTCGGAAGGGGGACAACACAACCTCAAACCGGGGAAGAACTAATAATATGTGAAGTGGTATTTGTAAGTCTTAAAACACAAGCTACATTGGGTCAAAATGAACGTGTAATTTTCCTTTTATTAATACGTAATTTTACACACTGCATTGCTTTCCAGCTACTAAATTCACACACAACACAGCTTTCCAGTTACCAGCATAGAGTAAAAAGCTTTCCTTTCAGAATTCTCGTTTCCTCATTTCTCCACATGTGATGTGATATGCTGCAAAAGTTCACAATCAGGGTAAGCATCGCACAAGTCACCACTCTTCTCCAAAGACACTTCACAGTAGCAACAAAAACATGCAACTTCTTTCTTTTTTTTAAAATAGATGCATCGATAGTTAATAAAATCCCCGAAAAGAAGCTTCATCTCGAAAAAACACCAGTGGGTTGAATTTGGCAACAGGTTAAATTCCATCCAAGAACTAAATATCGATGTAATCAAACAAACTAACCAATTGTAATATAAAAATAAAATTAACCGACAAACAATTCACTTCACTTGTTCAGAGATGATCTCATACTGTGTCATTCTCAAATCGCTTAAAAAACACATCACAATGTTGCTTCTTTTCAAAGTGCTCTCTAAAACTATTTAACTCCAGGTTCATATACCAAGGATCAACCACAAGCTTTTTGGGGTTTTTCATTTCTTTCTCAATGTGTATAAAGAAAGACAAGTTCATCCTGAAATTGAATAAGGCTACTCATTCTCTCTAGTTTCTCTCCTATCCATGGGGCACAAGGTAATCATTTTTCAATTGCATGTATGGCCATCTTTTACGCACTACTGAAGTATTACTGCAGCTTTTTCCATAGTGACTACTTCAAATAGACAGAAAGAAGCCCGTGCGATTTCAATTAGCAGGATTAGCTCCGTAATATATCGGTAATTGGATTATAACTCTCATCCACAATAATTCAAAGAAAATCTCTTTACATTCTGGAGAACATATAAAAAGAGTATGTGTGTGTGTCCATACTTAGAAGAGATGGGCAAAAGTTGAAAAAAGAACTCAAAACATATATCTAAAAAAAAATCTTTATATGCCTAATAGCTATTCTATTCATCCAACTATCAAATCAACTCGACAGGCTCTTTTTTTCATATCTATATCCTCTTCTTGACAATGAAAACTAAGACAGAGAGGCCTTGTGAGCCAATTCCAGTGGAAGATCTTTATAATTAAGATATTTCCAGTCAAGTTTAAGAAACTAAGAGGGTCCATTTCTAGGTCGTGCACCTGATTTGGGATCCATTTCTAATGCAGTTAAAAGAATTTGTGAGTAGGTCAGACTATAGTGACTCAAATATGTCCTTGTGCCTAATATTTTCCTAATGATCATAGAAGGCCATGGTCCAAAAATGGCCCTTAGCGTATTCAAATATTCATCTAATTATTAGAAAAAGGCAGATCTTCAATCACGCCCCTACATGGAAGACTTATGCATAACAATCTTGATCTCTATAACAAAGAGCACCAAAAGTTACTAAGAGAATGGTCAAACTCAAGAATGTTAGGGTGCATGTTTTGAGATTTCAGCTCGTATTTTGTTGCCTTCCAGTATTCCTATCACAACCATATGGTGGTTTTGTCCTTGATCTTAAAGTTGATTTCCTGTGGAAGCTAAGAATGCCAAGGAATTACTTTTTAACACGCTTCTTCTAACTGTCCTTGAAGTGGATCCATAGAGATGTAAAAGGATTTTTAAAAATTCACTTGCAGGGAAAGAACTGAAAATGAGCATCCTATCAAATCTCTTAAAAGTATTAAATCTCCTGTTAGGTTTGAGACAGATCAATCTAGAAAAGAGAGTTCCCCACGAAACATCAACAAATAGTTCTTCCTGATCCTCCACACCAGATCATTTACCTAACCCTGTATCTCCAGTAACAGACTTGATCATTTTCTGCATCCTGACCCATTTGCCCCTGTTCTGGATGACTATATTTCTATCCAAGGGACTGAAGTTAAGTATAATGAATGTCCTGCAACAAAGTGCAGAGGCATTAGTCCATTTGGTAAGAGCTCTAATTTCAAAGTATCTATTTCTTCCAGAAATCCAAAATGACCACTAAACTTCAAATATCAGGGGTTCCCACAATCACTTGAAACAAAATGCATCACTAGCACCAGTTAGTAAATAAAATGGTGATTTAAGAATGACCCTAAAGTGAAAAAGGCAAGTGGTTCTAAAATCATATGTTTACAGTATTTGGATGGAGGTCTGCTCACAAATACTTATCCTTCATCCGGAAGAATATGGATACTTCGGACCGACAAATATAATGTTGCCGTTTTCAAACTACCAGCCGCCTTATTATATTTTGGTGTGTAATTTGATTCCCCGTAACTTTTTGTTTATGGAGAATAAAAAATGGAAAAAAGACATGCCTAACTCTTCCAAAGATATAATCTGTATTCGTAGCTACAATATATGGATACCTGGTAGGCACTTCAATGTAGCAAAAAGTGAAGGAATCAAACAGTTCATCTCATACTGATATCAAAGATTTTCGGTATTTCTGTGATGAAATTGGCCTGGCTTAATTGGTCCAAGAAACACCTTCTAGTCGGAACAAGATAGAAAGAACTCTTCTCCAGGTCCATGTTGGGGTCCTAAAAGTTTTCTCCAATTCCTACTTCAAACAATACTCCTATCATTTTCAAGAGTTCTATTCTAATGGATTCTTGTCCAGTAAGTATCACATTTCTAAATTTTGGAGCTCTCTCCCGGGCTGTTTAGAAATATCCCATCATGGACAGACCTCATGCCTTCTAACCAATACAAGGAGGTGAATTAGTCGAACTCTACTTTAGAATGATATTTGAACCCTTCTTGGACCTCACCCAATAACTTCAACTTTTGGTTTGAATGGATCCTTAACACAGCTTAGAGCCTTGAATGATTGCAATTCTCTATACAAGTTGTACCGCCTCATTTCTGGTGAGTTTGTGGTCAATTATATCTGTGTAGAATTTGTACGAGAAGGAGTGTTAGAATAGTATTTGAACCACTCACTGGACCTCACCAAAAGTTTAAACTTTTGAATTGAATGGTTGCTTCACATTATTCAATTAAAAAATGATGTTTAAAGGAACACCATAGTATGAATTTAACAAAAGTTGGAGCCACTAACGCCTTTGGTGAGGAAGTTGAATATGATAGGTTATGTTGATTTATGGAAGAAGGTCAACGACGTTGCAACGAAATATGAGTAAATCCAGATTATAATATTTTAAGTGTTGAAAAGTTCCTTTGAAACAATCTAAGATTAAAAGACACTCTAGAGAAAAGGTAAAATCCAAAAACTCCAAAGGTACTATAAGAGTTCTCTATGATGCTAAAGAAACAAAACTTACCAACCCAGAAAGCATCCCAAAGACACTGCTCGCCATTATTTCAAACTTTTCTGGAAGAAGAATGGCCTGCTGTTAATGGCAGTAACATTTCCTAATAGCTCACCTAAGAGGCTCGACTCAGATCAATGCAACTAAATAGGAGAGAAAGAAAGTTCAGTTCTCACCAAGTAAGAACACGCCAGGTCCTGACAGTTTCTATGTTGGATTTTTAAAAGAACATTACAGGTAAGAATATGCATGCTATTCTCCATTTTCAAAACAACCTGATAAGAAGGTTTCACTGCTTTGGCACTTGTACTGAAAAGTCCTACCTTCAAAAATCAATTGTTTCAACCAAATTCTCTTTCCATCATACTGTATGCATATACACTAACATACATGTGCCTATAGTTTAAGGTCAAAACCATAGCTAGAGTAAACAGTATGGAGACAAATAATTATACTATTATATCATCAATACTGCCTTAACAGAAAAAACTTGATTATTTTTTCCACTCGGAGACATAATGAACCAAAGGTATAAGTATTTGGCTACACCAATCGAATCAACCAAATTAAGATCTTCTTTGGTTTGCTAATCTATCGAGTAAAACCTTCTGTTCAAACTAGTTTCAACCAATCTACAGTAATTAAAGTAAGGAAACAAAATCAAAACAATCCTTTTTCATTCTTCAAAGGCGATTTAGAGGATAGATATCACTTAAAAATTTCTTCCTGCTTCCCTAAGGAGATACGAAGCAAGAATCTCTTAAAACGTACAGAACGATCCTTCTATTTAGAGCAAGAAATATATTTAAACGGAATTCTCGACTAAATTGGGCTGGAACCTTTCTTCATGAGAATCGGATCCTTCTATTACTTTGAGGCCGGTGCATTTAATTTATCATATACTGTCTTGTGTCTAACAATAACTTTTATTGAGAGTTCTTTGATAAAGAATTCAGCCAATCGTTTATCAAGAAGAAAAGAACCCTAAAAGAAAACAAGAGCAGACGATGATACTCACATTATTGAATCCCACAATCTTTTTAGTCATTGTTTCGGCCACCACCAGACCCACCGTCACTGGAGGACCCTTGTCTACCAAAGGGCCACGGCAGAGAGATATTGAACCGTCTCTCAACCGCACGATTTTCCCGAGCATCACCACCTCTCGCTCCATCTTGATCCGCCCGCCTCACGCTTTCATAATCAGCATTATCCGTGGGCAACTGATACCGGCAAACTGGGCAAGAGTTGTGCAATTCAAGCCATGGAATCAAGCAATCTTGGTGGTATATGTGTTCGCACGGCATTTGCTTCGCTTCTATACCCTTCACGAACTCGTCTTTACAAACAGGGCAATGATTCTTCTCGGAGTCCAAGGGATCACCGGTAATTTCGATCATTGGCAGCGCATCAATGGCCGACTTCGACGCTGGTGGCGTTCCGTAACGATTTGGGTCGTTCTCAGCCAGCTGTTGGATCAATTGCTCCAGGCCCGGTCCGATGAAGTAATCCCCGAGGTTTGCCGGAGGGCGACCGGAGGGATGGTTATCGATCACGAACTGGATGCGAGCGCCACCGGATTGGAGGTTCTGGAGGTGGTCTCGGAGGAAATCAAAAGGGTTGAACGTGTTAGGTTCAGGCGAGTTCGGGAAATTAGGGTTTTGGAAATCTGCCTGAGCTGCTGACGCGGAGGAGAAGATAAGAGGAAGAATCGTAGAGAAAGGATCTTGGTAAGAGATATTGAAGGGAGTGGTCTGGTTATGGAAATCGAGGTTAGAATCAGGATTTTCATATTCTTCAATGAATCCACCGTGACAGAGAGGGCAAGACAGTTCGGAAGATGGACAGATCGATACGGTAACCGGACGATCACACTGGTGACAGAAGAACTGCTTGACGGCATCACCGCCGGCCGTGGAAGCTCCGTCGAAGGACATGAGAGTCAAGCGAAGACTTGTTTGGAAAATACTAAGACGAGAATTTAAACTCAGCGGAAATGTACTTGTATATGTTATTAACTTATTATTCATTAGCTAAAAATATAATTAAAAAATAATAAATTAAACAATTTTTTTTATTTTGTTTTAGTCATAATAATAATAATAATATAATTAATTAATCTATAAAAATTAAAGATGACAAGTCGTGCTTAGCTCAGCGTAATCAAACCCATGAGTAGGGTGGACTTAGGCCGGATTAATCTGCCTACACTTTTTTTTTTTACAAACAAAATTACGTTATTGAATTATTGCGTCATTATTACTATCTCTAATAAAAATTAATTAATTAATTGTTAGTAGCAAAAATTATTAAAATAAATTGATATAAAATTTTTAAAACTTAAATTTTATAGGTTAAAATTACCGGAGAGACAGACTTAATATTAACCTTTTTCGTGGGAATATTCAATTAAAAATTTGTTTAAATATTTTATTTATTAATTAGTAATTTTAACTAATTGAAATTTTAAAATAAATAAAATGATTAAATTATTTATTTTAATTTTCATTAAAAAAAAGAAAAGAACATGAGAGTTGGGTCCAGCTGTCCGAATTGTTGATAATTTATTATATCGCTGCACCTGTTCCCTTTCATTTCCGATCACCAACTTACGTCGATTATCAACACACTAGTTGTTTTCTGTTAATGCGGGTCCTACTCCTATAGGGTACCTGACATTTAGACATTACATATACAATTAATAATTATCTATATTAACCCAGTGGGTTAATGTAGGTAGTGCATATCTTCGTCACTTAATCAAGAAGTTTCAGGTTTAATTTATGTCCTTGAGAATGCAACAAACTCTTAGGTCAACTGTAGCTCCCATTTGAAATGTATCACGCAGCGAAAAGGGATTAGTCACCGACTTCGACACAGTAAATACTTCTTGGGAGACAAAAAAATAATAATCATCTATATTATTTTTACCAGCCTCCAAGTTTGACTTCGACCCTCAACTTCAATTTCTTTCTTCAAATACTAAGATTGTAATTCTATGGCTCTCAATTCCAGCAACCTATTAACAAGTCAGAGGAATCGACAAATGGGTTAGTTGCAGGTGGAATTCAAAAGGAAAGACGTGAGTCTAAACGGACGGAGGAGATTCCGGTTGGACTGATTTTGCTAAATTTTTTTAAACTAAACAATATAAAATAATTTATTATTTTAATTGAATCAAGACTTAGGCTGTCTAAGTCTAGGCTTACTCGTAGATTAATTCTTCTAAATAAAATGATATTATTTTATTTAAAATAATTGGATCTTGAGTTAATCTAGACTTATGCCTAATTCATATATTTGACTTATTAAAAACAACTAAATTTAAACTCATAAGCCAAAAATTGTTATCCTTAATTCCTATAAAATATGCTAAATAATAATTGTCTACTAGCCAATCTAGGAAATGGAGACAAGTGTATGGCTTAGTTTTATTTTAAGGTATTTATATTATCACATGCTTGCGTGGAATCTCGACTTTCACGGGATTGAGCTAAAAGCAAATTCGACAGTGGCCATTCAGCTCATCTCGTCCTCAACCAGCCGATTCACGGTCCATAATACCATTGTTCAGGGTATTCATGCATTGTTTCCGCGAAACTGGACGGTAGTCCATCGTCACATCTATTGTGAGAGTGACCACTGTGCAGATTGGTTAGCGAGCTATGCTGAGAATTTTGCCTACTTTTTTTTATCGTCCACCTATTAGGTGTCATGAACTCATTTTAGAGGATATGTCGGAAATCTGTTTCCCTAGACTAGTCGTGTAATTGGTTTTTTCTCCCAAAAAACAAAAGATGACTTTTGAAGAATTTTAGATGATATGAAATAGTGATTTATCCTCTTTTATGTCATCGTTGTCTTCTTTCTAGTTAGCGATGGCAATGGGTTTAGTCAGGTCGAATCGGAATTTGGCCTAATTATTATCCTTATTTCTAATAGCTTTAGAGAGGATACCCTGCTTTTTTCGTCTTAACATTTGGTATTTTCATATCTATCATGCCTCACAAGAACAAACGGTGATCTTATTGTTGCAATTAAAGCCCAACTAGAAACTCTTATGGATAATTTCTCTACACAGTCTTGCCCGTTTTCTCTCTCTAAGGGTGCAAGTTTTGTCATGTCTTCGTGCATGTTTTTGTCTTGTTAGTTTATTCTTTCTGTCTCGTTTGTCGTTGGGTGATTCTCTTGTTTAGTCATGGAACCTGAATTTCAACGGCTGTCTATTCATGAGAAAAAAGACACTGAACTTGTGGTTAAGGCTTCAGATATTGAAGTGGGTTGTATCAATTACAACCTGAGTTTGTTAGGTCGATTTTTGGGCGAACGTAATGTCAACTTTGAGGCCATTGAACGGACCCTTCTCAATATATGGCGACCTATCAAAGGCTGCTCGATCAAACCTTTCGGGGGGAGGGTCTATACCTTTTCCAGTTTTTTCATGTGGTTGATCTTCGGAGAATGTTGGCCGGAGGACCATGGAGTTTTAACAATTGTATTATGCTGGTTCACCAGATGAGAGAAGGTGAAAATCCGAATGAGGTAGAGTTTCGATTTGCTGACTTTTGGGTACGAGTGCATGATCTCCCACATGGTTTTGCTTCGAAATCTTTAGCGATCAACTTGGGCAACATTATGGGTTCATTTCTGGAATATGATACGGGAAATAAGCGAAACTCTATTGTTCAGTATTTGCGCTTCCGTGCTTGCATAAACATAGTTGAACCGCTTATGAGGACTAGGAGTGAGCATTCGGGTAATTCGGGCCCAATTTTAACTATTCAGGCCCGGCCCGAATTACCCAAAATTTGTTTTCTCTTACCTGGCCCGAACCCAAACTTTCAATTACCCGAACTTACCCGGCCCAATTTACCCGAATTACCTATTTACTCGGCCCAATTTACCCTAATTATCCCAGCCCGATTTACCCTAATTATCCTATTTTATAATTCTTTAAAACCTAATTCGAAAAATCGGGCTGACTCGAATTTTTTCAGAGTTACCCGTCCCGGCCTGAAAATAATTCGGGTAATACCCGGGCTGGCCCTAATTACCCAAAATTTAGCATTTACTTACCCGAATTAATTCAGGCCGGGCTGGGTAATCGAGTTGGCCCGAATAATGCTCATCCCTAATAAGGACCAAGCGAATTCGTAAGGAGGGGGTGATTTTTTTTAATGTTTCTTTTAGTTATGAACGGATCCCCTTCATATGCTATTTGTGTGGCATTGTCGGGCACAGCGAGTCTAGTTGTGTTAAGCTTACGAAGCTGATGGAGGAGGACCTCAGAAGGGAGTGGTCGGAGGAGATCCGATCAGAGGTTTGTGATCAACTTAGATTCCGTCCGAATCAGTGGCGTCGCGATCCTGCTTTTCACGCACAGTTTGAAAGCAGGTCCATAATTAAAGGGAATCAATATCCGATTATGGCAAAATCGAAGCATAATAGAGTAATGGATAATTATGGCTCTCATTATAGGAAATTTCAATTTGCGCCAACTGTCAGCCTATCCACACATGTAACCCGGGTTGCTGAACCGGCTAAGACTGGCACTGACTCGAAGTTTGATGCTGTCCATAAAGGAAAAGAAGACAACGTCATGATTATTGATGAAGTGAAAAAACGTCACCGCGAAAGTTCCTACATTGGTCCCGAACTCATTGAGCTGAAAGGTGGTAGCTACTCAGCTTCTTCGAATGCAACCTCTAATGCTACTGAGATATCAACGGCCGGTCTTGTCCAGGAGACCCGCCGATCGCTATGAATTGCATAGCTTGGAACTGTCGGGGCTTGGGCAATCCACTTGCTGTGAATGCGCTAAAGGACATTGTTAATGTCAATAAGCCTAATTTTCTTTTTCTTAGTGAAACTCTTGTTAATTCACGTAGGATGGATGACTTACGTTTATTACTGAAGTTTGATTGTTGTTTTTCTGTTGACCAGAATGATCGTAGTGGGGGTCTTGCACTCCTCTGGAATAATACCAATAATGCTAATGTTTTGGGTTTTTCGAGTAACCATATTGACATGGAAATTGTTCAGTCTAATGATTTTAGATGGAGGTTCACGGGCTTTTGTGGCTTCCCGGAACCTCATAGGAAGCGGAGTAGTTGGGAACTTCTTAAGGCTCTTTCTCGTCGCTCTACGTTACCATGGTTATGCATGGGCAACTTTAATAATCTTCTCTCGGTTAATGACAAAATTGGTGGCCGGGATTATCCTGTTTCGCTCATGGAGGGGTTTCGCTCATGTATTGCCGATTGTCAGTTAATTGAAGTCCCTCTTATGGGTTTTGGCTTCACCTGGGAGCGGGCTAGGGGTTCGGATTCTCTGGTTTTGGAATGTTTGGATAGGGCTTTTATCACTGCGGAGTGGCTTAATTATGTTACTTTCACAAGCTCTTTAATTTGATAAGCTCCTATTCCGACCATACCCCTATTAAACTCTTCGCAAGTGTTGTGTTTCCGGTTAAAAGAGTTCACTGGTCTAAGTTTGAGAATGCATGGTTGCTTGACAATGGTTTTCTGGAGGTGGTGTTCAGTGCTTGGTCTCAGGATAGGACTATCGGTGTACTGGACAAGATTGTAGCCTGTGGTGTGGCTCTAACTAATTGGCAGAACTCTCAGGACCATAATTTTAAATCTCGAATTGCTCTTTTAAAGAAAAGAATCGACGCTACTCGTTAGGCTAACGTGGATGATGTGCTTGTAGTGAGGCTTAGAAATGAGCTCTCGACTCTTCTTGCTCAAGAGGCCATTTACTGGAAACAAAGGTCCAAGATCTTCCAGCTTAAGTATGGGGAAGCAAATTCTAGATTTTTTCATGCTCAGGCCTCACGAAGAAAGAGGGTTAATCATATTGAGTTCTTGGAGGATGATCGTGAAAATACTATGTCGGATATGGATACTATGTGCTCAATTGTGTTGGATTATTTCAATGGCCTTTTCGAAGCTCCCTTATCCACGCTGAATACAATCAAGTTTGACTGTATTATACCGGTGGTGTCGGCAATTAATAATTCTTCTATGGTGGCCCCCTTTACTATAGACGAATTTAAAACAACCATCTTTGACATGCACCTCGACAAAGCACCCGGCCCTGATGGTATGAACCCTGCTTTCTTCCAGAAATGTTGGGATACGGTAGGAGCTGATATCCTCTCTCAGAGTTGCACGTGGTTGGAGAATGGTGCCTCACTCACCAACACTACTATTGTCCTCATTCCGAAGAAAGGTAAGCCTAGTAGTATAAAAGATTTAAGGCCTATCGCTCTCTGCAATATGATTTATAAAATCATAGCCAAGGTTCTTGCTAACAGACTTAAGGTCCTTCTTCCTCGGATTATCTCCCCTTTGCAGTCAGCGTTTGTCCCAGGACGACTAATATCCGATAATATTATGGCTGCCTTCGATATGAAGAATAAAGGGAGGGGTTCTAATCGTGATGTAGCATTTAAGATGGATATCAGCAAGGCATACGATAGAGTCGACTGGGGTTTTCTTGAATTTAGGGGTGTTCATGGTAGGGTAACCTGACCCGTTTATAAATAACCTGAACCTGAACCTGAATGTCTGGTTCGGCAATTTCATGAACCTGAACCTGAACCTGAACCTAAAGAACTTATAGGATCGGTTACCCTATTTTCAGGTTCGGTTCTCAGGATAACCAGAACC
>JANZLX010000211.1:6894650-6904820 GCA_025531955.1 Erythroxylum orinocense | reverse complement strand
GAATTAATATAGTAAATACTAGTGAATTTATTATTATTAATATCCTCTTAAATTATATCTAAATATATGATAGATTTTTTGAGTATTTCAGGTTCAGGTTTAAACCTAGAATTGCAAGTTAGAAACTTGAACCTGAACCATGAACCTGATTTTTCAGGTTCGGTTCGAACCGAACCTAAACTCAGGTTCGGTTAACCTTATTTACAGGTTCGGTTCATGCGGTTCAGGTCCGGTTCACAGGTTCGCAGGTTTTTTTGAACACCCCTACTTGAATTCATCATAGTAAAACTAGGATTTGATGCTAGGTGGGTTAAATGGATCATGATGTGCGTCTCTATAGTTCAATATTCGGTTGTGTTTAATGGTCAAACCGTAGGTCCTATCACCCCTCATCATGGGCTTTGACAGAGAGATCCTCTTAGTCCCTATCTTTTCATTTTATGTGCGGAAGGGTTATCGGCTCTCCTGCGGACAGCGGAGGCTCAAGATGATATACACGGTATCACCATTTGCAGAGGAGCGCACAGTATTTCGCACCTATTTTTTGCTAACAACAGCTTTTTCTTCTTTAAAGCCTCGTCGACGGAGTGTCATAATATTAAGCAGATTCTCGCCACGAATGAGAGAGCGTCGGGTTAAGCAATTAATTATCAAAAGTCAGGGATTATGTTTAGCTCTAATACGAGGGAGGAGGTGAAGCAGGAGGCGATGCTAATTTTGGGGGTTTCGAATCCAATTGACCGTGGGCGGTATTTGGGTCTCCCTTTGCTAATTGGGAGGAATAAAAAACAAATCTTTGCTTTTCTGAAGGATCGGCTCAGTAAACGTATCCACAGTTGGAAAAACCATCTGCTTTCTAAGCCGGGTAAGGAGGTCGTCCTCAAGACTATCGCTCAAGCTCTCCCTACGTTCTATATGAGTGTCTTCCTTCTCCCTACAGGTATCTGTAACGACTTACATACTATGATGAACACCTATTGGTGGGGGTTTTCCTCAGGTAATCGTTCTAAACTTCACTGGGCCAAATGGGAAAGGCTATGCACTCCGAAGAAGATGGACGGTACAGGCTTTAGGGATTTATACTGCTTTAATCTTGCGATGCTTTGTAAACAGGGTTGGCGATTCTTAACTCATCTGACTTCACTGCCGAGTAAGATGTTTAAAGCAAGGTATTTCCCGGATTGTACCTTTCTTCATGCTAGAGAAGGTCGAAACCCTAGTTTCATTTGGAGGAGCATTCTCTCAGCTCAATATTTGCTGGGTAAAGGAGCTTGTTGGAGGGTGGGAGATGGTAACTCAATCTCGGTTTTTAACGATCCTTGGTTGAATTGCGATGAGGGCATTTTTGTGCGTTCTGCTCCACTGACCGGTATGGAGAATTTGAAGGTTAAGGATCTTTTCAATTTGGACAAATCGGGTTAGGAATATTCTTTTGTCAATGGCATTTTGAATCCGGATGATGCTCTGCAAGTTTTCAAAATCCCTATTTCACAGTCTTTCCCCCCTGATCACTTCTGCTGGCATTTTACTAGGGATGGTTCTTATAATGTTAAATCAGGGTATAGGATTGCTACTGGTCAGTTTTCGTCTATTCCGTCTTATATGATTGAGGGCCACTGGAATTCTCTTTGGAATGCTCCACTTCCTCCAAAAGTTAAGGATTTTTTTGTAGAGGTTATTGCGTGACTCTGTGCCTTGTAAACAGAGACTGTTAGCTATGGGTGTACCCCTTGATGCTTCTTGCAACAGATGTGGTCTGCTCGAATCTATGGACCATGTTCTGCTCACTTACCCCTTCGCTCGATGAGTATGGAATATTGTAGGTATCACTTTACAGGGTGATGACATTAAAAGTTGTATTTCTTCAGTGTTAGTTGGTAAGAACACTGTTTTGGGCCATCAGATTTCTGTGATTTGTTGGAGCCTTTGGTTCCATCGAAATTTGTTGTGTTGGGAGCTGAAGGATACTCATCCGTCTGTTATTATATCCTTTGCTAATGAGTTTCTTACGAATTGGAAGGAGGCAAATTGTGCTTTTGGTCGGTTAAATTTCAACGGTAACACTCTTTCTTGTTGTCAAACTTGGCGTAAAGTTGATGAGGGATGGTTGAAGTGTAATATTGACGCCTCAGTCTCGATAGGAGATCATAGATCGGGTTTTGGGGTTGTTCTCTGGGACGATCATGGTCGATTTGTTAAGGCTCTTTCAGGTTACATTCCTGGTTGTGTGGATGTTATCTGGCTGAAGCAATTTCCATCAAAGAAGCTCTAGCTTGGCTTAAGGACCAGTGCCTGGATAAGATTATCATTGAGTCAAATTGTTTATAAGCTATTAATCATCTAAATAGCTCTTCTATTAGTTTGTTAGAGGTTGGGACTGTGTTGGCTGATTGTCTCATTTTAAAGAACTACTTCCATTCTTTGTCCTTCCATTGAACTTCACGGAATGCTAATAAGGCTGCTCATATGTTAGCAAGGGTGGCTTTATTACATGCATACCGGTTTGTGTGAGATTCTATCCCAAGCAGTATTGTTTCTGTTCTTTCTCATGACTGTCCGTCGATTGTTATCAATTTAGAAGAGGCTCTAGGTTCGGGTGTTAGAGGGTAAAGCCTGTTAGCTTTGGGTGTAAGTGCTTCCTCTGGCTTGATTTTCTTGTTTTTTAATGAATTTTCTTTGCCTAAAAAAAAGAAACTCTTATGAATCAATTTGAAGAATGGTACTAACAAAATACACTATGTACGCCCATTTTCAAGCATTAATTAATATGGTAACTTTGTAAGTTGTTACTATTTTCATTAATCTATTCGACAATGTTGCCCCTATTTCTTCACTTATTTCTAATGTCAATCCACCACCCACCTTAACCTACACTTCTAACCTAGGTCCTATTCGTCCCACACTATGATTTATTCTCCTAATACTTTGCCTTTATAGCCATTCAAGCCGCCTAAAATAGACCTGCCTACTTTTGATGGTTCTAAGCCTTTGGATTGGCTTTCTAAGTAGAACAATTTTTCACTTCTCGCTCTATTCTCAATTACCTTCTTCTATAGTTTTATAGTGTGACTAAATAGTTTGATGTCTCTATAATTCTTATAATTTTGAATATTACCTTTGTTCTTATATTGGAGAATTAACATATTAAGTCTCCATTTATCCAATATTTAGGTAGATATAAGGATCACATTAAAAAGCTTGGTTAGCCAAGTACGACCCTCTTCACTTAAGCTTTTACACACCTCTCAGACGTTCTAAGATCACCTAAAAAGATATTGTCTTCTTCGCCTTCATTAAAAAGATTATAAAAGTACCTCTAACATTTTTTCTTAATGCTATTTTCAACCATGAGCACCCATTCTGCTTCATCTTTTATACAACGAACTTGATTTGAGTTTTTTGTTTTGCTTTCTCGAACTCTCACCAACTTAAAAATGTCATTTTCTTCATCACTAGTTTTCAAACTTTGGTACACTTTCTTGTAAGCCTTGCTTTTAGTTACTGAGATTGTTTCTTCATCTTTTTCTTAACCAATTTGTATGTTACTCTATTAGTTATTCTCTCTTTCTCTTTGGTGTTATCCAATAAAGCTTTACAGGCACCTTTCTTGATTTTAACTTTTCCTTGTACATCTTCGTTTTACGTCTAAGACTTTAACATACTACCCTAGGTCATTTAGAAATCCCCAAGATCTCTTTACTTGTATTCTTTAAAAGAGTTGATACTTTGTCCCACATCTGATTAACATCTCCTTCTAATTTTCATTCATCTTTACATATTACTCTATCTCTAAATTGTTTCACCGTATCCCTTTTTAGATATCACAATTTGACAATGATACACCTCGCATGACTTCTCTTCCTTTATCCCTTAATTATAAGATCTAAACTGACATTTTATGATAAGTTAACCAATAAGCATTCGATATCACTTTACAATCCTTGCACTTAGGTCGATCGCTCCGTCTTACCAAAAAAGTAGTCAATTGGATTTTTTGTGATTCTACTCTTAAAATTCGTAAGGTGTTCCTTGTTTTTCTTGAAAAAGGGATTGACTATCATTAACTCCAATGCTACGGTAAGATCCAACAATGCAGTCTCACGATCATAGCTATCATAATACCTAAAACCTCCATTGATACTTGTTTGAGGTTGCCCCTATATAATCATTAAAGTCTTCTCTTAAAATAACTTTCTCATTAGGGGGATATGTTGAATCACCTCATCTAGTTTTCCCAAAAATTAGCATTTAAATTGTTCTTCTAAACTTAATTGAGGTGCATGTGCACACATCACATTAAGAACAACACTTTTTATCATAATCTTTACGGACATAATCCTATCATTAATCCTCTTTAGCTCCATAATATTATTTATAAGTTCCTAACAAACAAGATACCTATCATGTTCTGTTGTCTCAGACTTCCAGAGTACCAAGTTTAAACCCATTAATCTCTTTCGCTTTAGCCCCGTCTATTTTTGTCTCTAAGATGCACATTATATGATTCGTATATTTGTCTAAAATATCCATTAACTCCACAAACTTTCCTGTAAAGGTTCCAATATTCTAAGAATTTATCAGTAATCTATCATCATCTTCCTTTCTCTTAGATTCAAAACTCACCCAAAGACTTGCCCTTACTCTATTATCAATAGTCAAAGCCACCACTCTATTATTAGTAGTCAAGAGAGCTAAAGTAGCAATAGTATTAGCAAACTATACAAATTAAATGGTAAGGTACGAGAGATAAATTAAATATAGTATTATAAAAATAATAACTTAATATTAAATAACAAAGTTGATATTAAATGATAAATGAATTTTCAAAAGTTGATCGCATGTATAATAAATACTTAATTAGTTAATATATTAATAGAACCCAATAACGTTTAAAGCAAAAAAAGTCAACCTACAAGGCTTACAAATTGTTTCAACTTTCAAATCTATAAATTAAAATTTTTAAATGCTTTAAAATGTTAAACTATTACACTATTAATTTGTAATTAATAAAATATAAATTATTATTTTGGGTTTGGTTTTATATTTATTTATTAGTTAAAGAACACAACTACAATATGTATAAGCTTATATACACATAAGTTATGTTCGTAATTCTATCCACTAAAACTAGAAAAAAAATGCATAATATTTTTAAAAATAAATAATTTTGAACTAGCAATTATTAATTATGCTAATTATGTAAATTTTTTAAAGAAACTTTAAAAAAAATGAACAAAAGAGAAATTTTAAGATTTTGTAATGAAGTTTTAATTCATGCTTGTAATAAAAAATATTTCAATAATTTAATTAATACTTTAATAAAACCTCTTAAATTTAATTTTTTTACATAACCGATATTTAATGAGACTTTTTTTGTTATAATATGTGATATCTTTAAATTAAAAGTTCAATTATTTACTATTAAAGTTAAGTATAAATAGAGATGTCAATTTTGGTTCAGTCTGACCTGATTTAACCTGAGTTTTCCGAGTCACGATTTTAACCCGTAGCCCAACCAAAACATAAAAAATAATGTCATTTTTAAATTCTTTAAATATAACCGGGCGGGGTTAGATTAGGAGCGGCCCGAGCTTAACCCCGACCCGACCAAGACGAGCTGACCTGTCCATCCTAAGCTAGCAAGAAATATTGAGTAATTGTAAATGGGAAGGGCCATTCCCATTCCACATCCTCCATAATCTAAGGAGGGCATGAAACTATATTATAAAATTTTATGTATATAATAATAAGATCATGATCAAATATAATAATGGTCTCACTAATGAATGTTCAAAACGTTTGTGTCTAAAGCAATATGATTTCGAGAAAAAACAAAAAAAAAGTACACCAAATCCACGGCACAAGAATCAATTGCCGTTTTTAACGGTAGTTGTTAGGAAAGGAAACAAATAGTATGATTGATTAATCAAAGCAAAGCATAAAACACGGTGTTAGGATGTGGAATATATGCCCTCGTGTGACTATTGAATTTCTAGATGCCAATCCTCCAAATGATTAACAAGTTTCATATTACGCCCACTAAACCGTGTTATCTGGACCGATGCGGGGTAATTATTGATACCAAAGTTCTGAAATTCGGATCCGTTATTAAACCGGTAACTTTATTGATCACCGATTCGACTGGTTCAACCACCGATCGAACCTGTGTGACGTAATAATTATATTTAATTATATATAATATTAAAATATTTTAAAAAATACAAAAATAAAAAATAAAAACAAAAAATAAAAAATTTTAAAAAAATTTCGGATCAGTCAAATTGACCGATTTTGACCGGTTTTAACCAGTTTACACTGGGTTAATTAACAACCGATTTTAAAGTATAATTTGAACCGAACCACCGATCGATCGAACCGACCAGTTCAATCCTGGTTTAAAAACATTGACTGGCACTAGTCAATGGGTGCAAAAGGTGGATTGATTACTTAAATTGACTTTAAACGTGGCCCATGGCGTTGTAACTCGGACAAAAGTAAGATTTCAGGAGTTTTTGTTGCAGCATTGGTCTGCTAATTAGGGTCATGACTTATGGGTCCCCGAGTTTGACCTCCTTTCAAGTGGGCTTAATTTGCTAATTCGTAAGAGGACAATGTTGCACTTTCATGTAATGTGGCGTTATTGTGACCTAAGATTTGATAGACCCCATCCAAAAATTTTAAAAATACATAATCAACTGTTAATGTTGAATAAAGCCATTTTTCATTTTGTAAAGGAGGTTAATTTGGGAAATGGGACCACCAAATTATTAAAAAAAAACAGCCTAGTTGTAACATTATTGGCAACAAATAAATAGAATGAAATTTTTTGTTTAATATTATGATATCTTATTTTGTCCTATAAATTTCAGTTATTTCTTTATACAAATCTCGCGTTCATTTATGCAGGATTTATACAAGACCCATATAAATAAATGACAGATTTATAAGATAAAATAAGATACTATAATATTAAATAGAAACTTGAAACCTCAAATAAATGCACATTTAAATTAGTTTCGTAAGTATTAATTAATTAATTATATTTTAATTAAAAATATTTAAAAAAAAAAGTCGCGATTAAATATATCAAACTATTATTCTTATAATAATAATCTACTATTAACCGCTTATTTTTTATTTTTGTACCTACTTATTTCTAAGCTCGTCGTCCAAGCACAGCCTTAACCTGTTAAGGGTAATTTTGGCATTGAAGCATGTCAATTCTACAGTAAACAGGCTATGGATAGGACCCACGGAGAAGAAGACCGGCGTACAAGTCGTTAGATGGAGTAAGCGCAGAAATCGAACGGCCGAAAACTAATGTCGAGAGAAACAGAGGCCTGATGGTTGTTGGAAAGATAGTGGCAAATTACGTAAATAAAAGAAGGGGCCAGGTGTCAATTATACTCACTGACTTAAATTCATTAAAAGCCAAGATATGGTTAGTTCACGTGCACACTATTAGAGCGTGCTCCGCACGCTTCAACGCTTATCACGTTGCTGTCTCTTCGCTGTCGTTTATGTGTCCTTATCCTCTCGTTTTTGTATTTGTCCGGAAAATTTGATCGGTTAATTCTCGTCGTTTACTGTTCTTCTACTGCATGTGGACGCGCGTGAGCAAATAAGGGGGTGGTGGTCGTAACAAGTACTAGTGAAAAGAAGAGATGAGCTGTGCGGGGGAAGAGAAGTGGGAGCCACCACCCATGTGCCCCCCCCCGGGTCTCCACCAGCTGCTGCCTCTCAATCATTAGCTCTCTCTCAAGACCAAAACCAAAACCCTCTCACTCTCTCACTAAATCAAATTTATTGTAATCCGTCTTCTCTGTCTCTCACTACACTCCTCATTTCCATTTCAATCTAACAACAAACTTCACCTCATCTTCCCTGTTCTCATCATTCCCTGTTTGTTACAGTCACACTTTGAACTTTCTTAATTGAATTTCAATTAGTATTTTTTAAAAATTGAACAGCATGTCCAATTCAGACAGCGGACCCAATAACGCCGTCAGCAACGGCGCTGCTATCATCATTTCTCAGAGACAACAGCAACAACAGCCCCAATCAACGACAGGAACTAACGGGGCTTTAGCCGTCAAGAAACCACCTTCCAAGGACCGTCATAGCAAAGTGGACGGCCGTGGACGGAGAATCCGCATGCCAATCATATGCGCCGCACGTGTCTTCCAGCTCACCCGTGAGCTTGGGCACAAGTCAGATGGCCAGACTATCGAGTGGCTGCTCCGCCAGGCCGAGCCTTCCATTATTGCAGCTACCGGAACCGGCACAACACCGGCGAACTTCTCCACCGTCTCAGTCTCCCTTCGTGGAAATTCCAATTCTATTACCTCCCCTCTCTCGTCTTGCTCTAACTCCTCCGGCATGGACCACAAACCCTTGTTGGCACCCGCACCGTTTATTCTAGGGAAGAGAGTGAGAACAGAAGACGACAACAGTCCTGGTAAGGAGGACAGCGGAAATTCAGTGCGCCCCACTATGGGATCGTTGGTGACTTCCACGGCAGCAGCGGCCGGAGGGTTTTGGGCGTTGCCTGCCAGGCCGGATTTCTGGAGTTTTGCCGCCGCGGGCCATCCGGAGATGGTTGTGCAGCCGATGGCTCAACAGTCTTCGCTGTTTGTTCAACAACAGGCTGCTGCGGCGGCGGCCATGGGTGAAGCGTCGGCGGCGAGGGTGGGAAATTACCTTCCCGGGCATTTGAACTTGCTAGCTTCTTTATCTGGCGGGTCGGGTAGTTCAGGTCGGAGAGAGGAGGATCCGCGTTGAGATGCTGGTGTGGTGGTGCTGTTTATGTTGTATGGTATATACTTATATATATATAAACTTTTATGTGCATGATGTTTAACTGTTGCTTTTTGTGATTGTTGTGTGAAGATGATGGATATTGGAAGGATCGTAGTGCAAGTTCATTCAGTGAGTGTAGGGTTTTTAGGGTTTGGTGGAATTCTGGAAATCAAGTAATGAATGGAATGGAATGGATGGATTGAATTAGGTTTCTTTTGAGTAGTCTGCTGGAGATTAGTTTAGAGTTTTGTTTTATTCAAATTGCTTAGGTTTTTTTGTTGGAGGATAAGAGGGAATGAAGAATTGTAGCCTTGGAGGATAATGTTTTAGTGATGATGGATCTTCTTCTACTCGGTGCAGCTTGCTGCGATCACTCTTCTTGGGATTGTTTTAAAACACTTCATTGAATGATGCCTCAGCATAGTAATTAATAAAGGGCTCTGGTATTTTGAGTGAATTCCTTGTTGCCATCATTTCAAGGCATATATATATAGTATATATATATATATTCTTGGTTGCTGTGAATGTGATGCTTGTAGATTGTTTCTTGCTCTCTCCTCCACTTTCAGGGTATTTGCTGGGGGAACAATCTCAAAGGAGACTGTGTGGGCAAAGCTCTGGTGCCTCTCTATAAGACCTCTGTTTTGAAATTTTCCTTTGGTATTCTCAGACATTTCTTAGATTAATCAGCCAGAAAATAACTTGTTTGCGATGTATGTAACTGGATTGCATTGTCTGGGTTGCCTGTTGTGTGAATAAAAAACCCATTTGCCTTTTCATTTCATTTTGTTGCTCAGTGCTCACTCTCCAGTTTGTGTGCTAATTGTTTCATTGATTGCATATATGAGCTTTCTTTTGTTATTGATAATCTCATATTTATGATGCTATCCGTGATATGCTTGAGGTCGTTTTGTAGGTTTGCATCTGCATAACTCTTTCCAAATAACAATACGATATAGACACATCCATGTTCTAAGACGTGTATTTTGCATAACTCTTTCTTAAAAACTAAACGATATAGACATATGCATGTTTTACGACGTGAACTTAGTGTTTGCTTTCAAAGAGGGATATGGACACAAATACGTTTGTGTTCTACGCTATGAACTTAGTATATGTTTTGTCATGTGATACGGCCTGTGAGTTGTTCGTCAATCTGTATCTTTACGGTTTCACAAAGGAATAGAACTTAAAACACGCTTTGGCATACAGTCTTATGTTTCAACCAAAAACTTTAAGTTGGGTAGTTGCACGATTTCATATTTTTGAAACATTGTTCAAAAGAATGCTTGAACTGTTATAAAATCGAAACTAAAATTGCAGAGTACGTGTTATAAAATCGAAACTAAAATTGCAGAGTATTTGGGAGAG
>JANZLX010000211.1:6874962-6893219 GCA_025531955.1 Erythroxylum orinocense | reverse complement strand
CTGTTTCTCAATCTCCATTTCTTTGATACATTTGTTGGTTTGTTCAGAATTTCAGATTCTATGAGATTTCCATGATGAATAGTTTGTTATGTATTATGTTTAAAGTTGGGAGTGGAGAAAAAAAAAAAGGAACGATCTCTCTTTCTTCGCTAATACCTTGGGATTATATATCTTGATTATTTAACTATCTTTAGTGATACTGAATGGACAGGATATTTTGATTCGTTCACTGTCATTTAAGTTATGGCAATTTCTTCACTAGTCGACCTCAGCTCACTTTCAAGCTTTCAAACGACTACTTGTCTAGTAATTTATCATTAGGAAATATTGCAATTGAAGATTATGGTATTGTTTTAATAAAGATTGATATTCAAGGAACCTTTAAGAAATTAACACTTACTTTGTCTTGCTACACGTTTATGAAGACGACATTGAAGGTTGTTATGATTTGCTACGGAAGAGAAGGGAGACTTTTTCTTCTGCTTTAGGTGTTTGAAAGTTGAAGAATCACTTCATAAAGGAACAAGTCTTCCTTCAGCATTTAATAACTGGTCAACTGGTGGTCTTTTTCGACTTTCATATTTTCTTGCTTTGCTGGCCTAAGGTTGTGAAATTCATAAGAAGGATATTGGTGTTTGTCTCTCTTCAGGTCTTTGTGCAGATATATGCAATCTTTATGAGAAGGGCTCTATTTCTTCAAGACCTCATTTGACACTTGAACCAGTAGCAACAGAACGTATAGATGAAAGATTTCCTGCATCGTGTTCTACTCGTGTAACTAGAACCATTATGGAGCCTTTAATTGCAGTCTCCTAGTGTAGAACCTGAATCCAACATAGAAATTGAACGCCTTTGGAATGATGAAGCCTACCTTGGCAATGATAAATTGCTTCAACTTTTTCCTTCTGCGGAAAGATTAATGCGTTCTGCCATAAGAAGAAATGACTTCACCCCTGATTTAACAAACAATATAGGATTAGAAACAGCAACTTGGGCAGAAAGTATCGTTGTCATATTGATATATTATATACATATGACATATTTTTTTATATTAATTACTATATTATAAAATGTTTCAGAATTGCAATTAAATAATACATTGTCTGCAGGTATGAAATTATTGTTATACATTAATAATTATTAAAATTATTGATATACTAAAAAATTGAAGAATTATTAAATAAATAAAATTCATAAATAATATTGAATAATTATTAAACAAATAAGATTAAAAAAGATTTATTTTAAAATATAATTGTTAAAATTAAAATTATTAAATTAATATGATTTTTGAAACAATGAAAAAATAATACAAACAATAATAAAAATGTCGTGAAAGACATTCCAAGACGTTTCCAAAAAAACATCGCGAATTCTTTCACATTCTGCGATGTTTTAAAAACGTCGCAAATTGTCCAAACTTTTAGTGACGTTTTTATAAACGTCGCGAAATATCAGTATTTTCTGTAACATTTTACATAAAATATCACAGAAACTTTTTGCCTACACATTCTGCGACATTTTTTGTGACGTTTTTTAAAACGACGCAGAATGTATTCTGCGACGTTTTTATACATTCTGTGATGTTTAAAAAATGTCGCAAAATGCCTTGTATTCTTGTAGTGCTACTCAGTGCAGGGGGTAACATGATTCTAAATAATGAATGCTTCCACAGTGGGCTCCTTCTGAATTCCCATAAGTCCTCATAGTACTTTGTGGTAAAATTTCTACTAGTAGGCATCCATTCCTTTCCCAGGGCATGTAAAGAAGGTCACCATTTGTATGTTACTAAGATTGAATCTTGTAATAACTGATTCAATCTTAGTAACATCTTTCTTAGCACCTAAATTTAATGGAGTTGTGGGAAAGTTGCTAGATGGGAAGTCCATAAAAGTTTCTTTAATCTCAAGGTTCATCTCTTGAATTAACTTACTTCATGCATTTGTAGTCTTTTGTTCTCATTTAATTCCTTAACTCCTGAAGTTCCATAATATTATCGGAATTGTTAATGATTAATCACATATATGCCATTAAATTGACTAGTGTTTTTTTTTTTTGTTAGGGTTCCTCATATTCGTGCATTATTCGTGCTAGTCTGGGATGCAGATGCAGTAATGGTTTTGGAGGTATCGCACCTTTGTTTAAAAGACCTTCAGGTAAAGGAGGTTCAAAGCGTAAAGAGGAATCTTTATCCAGAAGGTTCAAGGTCATGTTTTCCAAGTTAAAAGAAGGAAAGATTTCAAGTGTAAGGGATCTCATGCTCTGCATTATCAGTTAAGGAAAGAAAACTAACAAGAGGAGAGCGAAAAAAAATATGAGAATTCGACGAATCTAAGAAATTTTCAAGAAATGGGAGGAGGCTAGTAAAGGAGCTAGAAGAAGATGTGAAGATTATGACAAAAGGTAACCTATGTAAGACCAGAGATAAGGAGTGATGTAAGGTTGTAATGAACTATGAAAAAGAAGGGAGAAAAAAAAAGGACGCAAAAAAATAAGTAGTATAGTAAGTGTAGAATCAAGAAGCACACATGTAACAATAATGTAGTTTAAGCAACTCATATAGATTTAGTATAGAGGAGTAAAGTAAGAGTAAAATTAGGAAGTAAACAAGCAACAATATTCAAGTAGTTCATCTAGCTCATGCAGATTCAATAGAGAGAAGAAGAAGAATCTCTATCTAATCATTACATTATTTTGTGGCTTTATTTTTGTCTGACCTATTTTTTTGTTACAAACAGTAGTAAAATATTAGATAAAATTTAAAAATAAATTATATTTATGAATTAAGTAAATAATTTTATTTTTAATCTTGTTTATAATATTTAATATAACTATTAGTAAAAGATCTTCTATCATCATCATCATTATCACACCCAGTCAGAAGTTCCGCGGTAAATCGGGGCTAGGAAGGTTTGATAGTATGCAACTTTATCCCTACATAGTAGAAAGACTGTTTCCGAGAGACCCGTATGCAGATATAACAGAAAAATAATAATGCAAGTTAAATAGTAAAAAAATAAAAAATAAATAAAAATTTAAAAATAATTATTGAATAAAAAAAGAATTAAAATTTTTTAAAAAATAATAGCTTAAAAAATTATTTATTTATTTTAATATATATTTAAAAATAATGAAATTTGAAATTTATACATTTTAAGCTATCCTAAAGTTAAAGTATATTTATCAAAAAAAAATTAAATTTAAAAAAATGATTTTTAAACAAAAAATTCAAACAAATAAAATTTTTAATTAAATTTTAAAAATAAAAATCTAAAAATTAATCTCAAACAAACACTTTTTTCCCCCTAAATTTTTCATATAGGTGGGTTCTATAGTATAATTATATGAAGTTAAGTTATAACATTTAGCATGTCACAATTATCAGTTCTCAAACAGACATTTAAATTTAAAGGAGAAATATCAGCACAAACACAAATGATGCAAGAACATCCGCAGCATCATAAAGAAGGAATAGTAAACAAAATTGACATCCAACATGTTTATCAGCGAAAATTCCAATTCCTTTTCCACTTCCACCCAACATGTTCTTCTCCCGTTTCTCTATGGATTCATGGAGAGAAAAAGGAGCTTTACGGCGGTGCGTTCTGCATGAAGTCGGTGCAGCCGCGGCAACCACAGTCCACAAACCTGCACATGAGGCACCCAAAACACACACAAGATGTGCACCCACTACAATTTGGTCTTCTTGGACATCCTCTGCTGCTTTTCCGGCTACCCCTCTCTTCTTCATCTTTGCAGATTATTCTAAATGCCCGCCATTTTGTTTACAAAAGAAAATCAAACTAATGACATTGTTAAGACCTAAGAGTAATAAACTTTGTATTACTTGAATTCACAAGCTCTTATTATACATGTAGATTAACTTATGTAGCATATATCCTCTATAACTAAAAAGTTACAGGTTCCCACAACGAAACAATGAAAATATATAACTTGAGTCATTAATTACGATGTAAAAACATAAAAATAAAAAACTTTTTTTCCCCAGAAATCATACTTCAACTATAAAAAAATGCTTAAATTTATGCAAGAACAGACGAGATAAAATGTATATATTACGTACTCATCATAAGGATGGTCATCGCATTTCCAGTTTTTGTTGGCCAAAGCATCGTGATATGTCCTGCAGTCATCTTTAGTTCTGAGGCGAAACCTGCGTTGTTTCTTGCAATTAGAGCAGCTGATGAATTCATCGCGATGAAAGATCCTTCTCTTAGACCCACTTGCTCCATTTGCCGAGTGTTTGTAATACTTGAGGAGTGGAGTTCTCCATATGGGTATTTTCTTCCCATTTTTAAGCACCCATATGTGTCTTGGCCAATCACTTGTCCCCTCCTTCTCTGAGTGTTTTTCAAACTCGTATGGATTGAATTTCTCTGCAAGTTTTAACTTACATCAATAGAACAGGAGATTAATCATGGTGAAAGCAAAATAAGTTAACCTTGAAAGAAAACCAACCATTTGCCAACAAACTCTGATTCTATATATTAATTGTTTCAATTAGAGGATTACTTTCTGGTTAAAAGGCATTTACGCCAACTTGTGTATGCTGAGAAAAGAGTATGGTCAAACAAATGATTTCACAAAAAATAAAGATTATATAAATGGAACTTTGTATTATTTTAAATTGATATCTTAAAATTACATTAATTCATATAATAAAAGTTAACATATACTAAAAAAGAAGTATATCATAAAATTTTAAAAATATATTTGAAAAAAGTTGAAGTGAATATGGTTATTGATTATCATATAATAAAATTTTAAGAAATATTGAGATATTAATTCTATTTCAAAAACAAATTCATTTTTTATTCACTATGCATAACAAGCTAGTAGTAAAAATAAGGAATAGATTGAGATCTCACATAAATTAACAAATTGTTATATAATCTAGAAAATTAATAAAAAAGTGAAAAAGGAAAAGGTCAAGGAGGTGAAGAGAAACTTACGGCCCTCACAGCCTGGGGTACAATCACAAGTAATAAGAAATTGGCCAGTTGAGTGATAAACTCTTAGGGTTCCATGGGCATCTCCGTATTTTCTGCTGGTGCAACCACAACTCATTTCAACGTAATCATCTCCTCTTTTGAATCCTTCCATTTCCTTCAACTTTTCTTCCTCAGGAAATAGTGTTTCACTGATCGGAATCTCACCTTTCACCACCTCCACCTCCATCTCCTTGCTAGTTGCACCTGTGATTGAACGATGCATGAAAAGTTGTCACAAAACCTATAAACTACAAATTGTCTTGCTCTATTCTAACAAAATAAGACTTCTTTTCAACTTCTTTCACAATCTTAGCTTTTCCTCACCGGTTTGGATTATCTTTCAAATATTGTTTCCTACACCTTAGTCCAAGCCAATTCCAAACTCCAAATATCATATTAATTACCATATACACAAGCGGTTAATTTACAACCTAGCTATCTATATTTGACTAATAAGATTGGAATCCGTAAGAAAGATTTGAATTACATTATAAATATTAACAATTTTTGTTGAATGTAATGTAATTAATATATGGTTTAACTAAATTTTATATATTCTCGCACAAATGACGTATATATTTTGGCACCAAAAGAAAAGCTCAACTTTAAAATTGCATTACCTAACATGTTTATACGTTAAAAATATGTTTTTCAAAATTAAGATAACTACCTGAATCTTTTATAAAAATTGATCAAAGAAAATACAATAGTAGTCCTTTCTTCTAGCTAAGACATAAAACCCGACGGAAACGCAAGTTCTTATGGGCCCTTGATTTCATTTTAGTGAAAGACGCAAATTAAATACACTCTTAAGGATTTTGATTGAGGGAAAATACGGTTGGAAATTAAGGAACCTTACGTACCTTGAGCCATTGGCAGCAAAAGGGGTGGGAATGGGATCGATCTTCGCGGGGAGGTGTTTAAAGCAAGATTTGAGGGTATGGTTATTGTCACTTTGACGCTACTCTTAACTGAAAAGTTTTTAACCAGTGGATTACTTGGAAGAACACGAACCAAATGAAAATCTAGTAGAGCGCTATAATTAGTTAAATGAGAAGCTTTGAGTAATATTTTTGTTCTCATAGTCCAGGATTTGCACAAAATTAATTGCTCCCATTTGTTTTGTCAGACATTAATTAATTGACCCCTCCTAAGGAAAAATGTATTAATCTAATGTATCGCATGGGATGTACTTCTTACTATTCAAAATAAGTGTCGTTTTATAGTGACTTTAATTATTCAAAATAAATGTCGTTTGTGACCTTTTATGCTTATTTATGATTTTACTTCCAAAATTACCTTTTAATTTCTCTCACATCTTAATTACATAGATTATATTTTCAAGGCACTTTAACATGTAATTAATAAGAGTATATCAAACATTTTATTAACTTTCTTAAAAAGTATGCATTCCTCTAAAACGACACTTATTTTGAATAGAACTAACGTAGTTAAATCACAGCTGTTGAAATACATAATTCTAATTTAATGGATAGTGAATTACCCTCGTCTTCTTGCTACTCAACTCAATCCACGGCTAGTTATTGTTAACTCTTTTGTTGTAGTGTTTATTAATGCTAAACTACGTATGTGGGAAGAAGCTGCTTTTGACATAAATAATTGCCCCGCATTTCATTTAAGAACTTTTATAAAGTTATCTATTTTAAAAGAAAGTAACTTGAGTTTCTACGACTTGTTTCTAAATCAAAGTATACAAATATATATCTTTCATGGAAGTCAATTTCTAATTATTAATAATTACAAATATAATTCTAACTTTTCCCGTTAAAATAGACCAATAATGATCAACCCATTTAAACTTAAAAATACTAAAAAATCAGAAAACTCTGCTTCCAGTGATGTGCAAATTGTTTAGATTAAAATTATTGTATATCACCGTATCAACATTTCGTAATTCAATGTGAAAGTAATGTATTGGATACTTATGTAGCCGTTTCAATGGCAATCATGTCACATTTCCAATATTATGATAATGCCATGTATGAATCTTTATCTCATTTGTTCAAATAAGAAACACTACAAAAAAATGTCGTTTAGCGACAGATATTACCGATGGAAAACATTTGGATTCTATCGGTAATATAAATTGGCGACAGAAGCAATCACGGACAAAGGTGTTGTAAAAACAGCCGTAGGTAAATTTACCGATGTACATTTTATGTAACTGTCGGTGAATATACCGACGGTTGATTGTGAATGTCGATAAATTTACCTACGACCTTTTTCTTTCCGTCTGAATATTTGCTAACGCTATTAGTTATTCCATCGATAACATTACCGATGGTAATGAATGATCGTCGGTGAGTATGGCGATGGCTGTCAAAATTACCGATGGTTATTCTCTATTTCGTCAGTAAACATCTTACATTTTACCGACAACTTGTGGTATTCAGTCGGTGAATATAATGGATTTTACCGACGTACTTGCATTTTCCATCGATAAATAAATTTAATTTTTTTTTTAAAATCCTAACATTAAATTTTATTTCATGATCTTATGATTAATACATAATTTCAACAGTTATGAATTATCTGTGCATAATATTTTGATTTGTTTATATATTTAATTTGTTTAAACAGAAAGTTGATTGATGACATAAAGTTAAAATTATCTTAATTGATAATAAAACATTAAATTGTATATAATAAGTATTTGTAATTTAAACGAAATAACCATAAGTACACTATTGTCCTGGTGACCACGGATGCTCTGAAGTGCTACCCCTCCCCTCCAACTCATCCACTTCATTACGGAGTTGAGCTATGTATTCCATCAATGTCTGCACTATGGTTCAAAGCTCATTGACTTCATTGGTTGCCGACCATCTACTAGATGTTGTACTAGACATGGAAAATTGCAAATAACATGTGTACGCAAATGAACCTAACCCGAAGATCCTTCCACAATAGTTCCTACCACCAACTGCATTAAGATATGTTTGACTCTCATCAACAGCTTGTTCATGTTGAGACTGTCGCTGAATGCTTTCTTGTATTTGATCGTCCTATTAGGAGGTAATGTTTATATTAGTAAGTGATAATTATTAAGAATTAGTATTAAAGCATAAATTTCACAAACATTAAGTTCTCTGCATCGGGTGTTGACGAATGTCAAACCGTCATGTTTCTTAGTGTGAGTGTGCAAAAAGAGTTGACAAGGTGTAGGCCTCATGCCTATAAACTTTTCCTTCATAAGAATAAAAAGTTATAAGTTAACTAGAATTTATAAACATTTTGGCAGATTTTCCTCTATTTTTATGATATTTATCCCACGTTGAACAAAGATAATAATTGAATACAGTCATATATGGCACCAGACATTTATACCATTATCATTATCCATAATACACATATTTTCATTCCAAAATTCACACATCAATTTAAATTGAAATACAACAAAGTAAAACAATTAAAATATAAGTGTAAAGTTTAGATACTTATAAGTCTCTCTGCATGCTCGTGGTGGGTAATAGATCCTCTCATATGTATGGAAAGACTCTCTCCTCCCGATCCTCCACATCTGTTTGTAGAATTATGCTTTGAAATAGATATTGCCTCAAGTGATGTCCAATACTGCTGCCAATGACTCCATATTTGTTCAGAAATATAAGGTGGTTGTACAACAGCCTTATGTATCGCACCAATAAAGTCTCGATAACGTGTACGTGCTTGTCTCTCCCACACTTTATGTATGACCGCGTCAAATTTAGAATCCTAAAAAAGTCTTTCTGAAATAAAAGGACAAAAATTCGATAAATACTTATAATGTAATAATATTATCTAATTAATGTATACAAATCAATTAAAAAAAGAAAAAAATAGTTTTGATTGCACCTCAAACTCCTGATAGTAAAATTCCTTTATGGCCTCAGAGATATTCTTCCACACATAACCCTCATGATCAATCTTCTCCTTAAATTTGGATGTCATGTTTCTAGAGCACGGTCCAGACGGATTCAACCTAATATAAAAACAAATAATTTTATACCATTTTAAAAATTTAAACCTATAACTTAATTATAAACATATAGTGTTTCATGTGTTTTTACTTACAGATTATTGACAATTGTGATGTAAGTTCTTCCACCAAGTCCCTCAGCTCCAAGCTAGCGGCCACCTCCTTTATTCGCATCGTTTACCCCTAATATCTCTGTTACTATAGGGGTAGTGGATGATGTAAGGGTGGTAGATGGTGTAGCATCAGGTACAAAAGGTGATGCCTCATTTGCAACTGTAATAGCTGGAGAGGGAGGAGGTGATGCAGTTGCAGCTGCAGAGTGTGATGATTCACCTTGACAGTAAGTACCTCCAAATTGTTATTTGAACCTGGGTCGCATTATATCATGTTGTCTCTATATTTCAACCTGAAATTTATTTTTGATTGAATTTTCTAGAAATATAAGAATTTAAATTCAATATTTTACACAATATATTGAAAAGGAAATAAGGCGATTTGTTGAATATAATATTCAAGTACAAACTTTGAATTAGAAGGTTAACAATTCTTACAGTCATAGAATAAGGACAATAACAATCCACACTCAATACTACGCAGCTTGACCCCTAACTGGTAGAGAGGTTATTTGACAAATTCTTACATATAAAATAATAAATCAACTTCAAAGTTGAGTCCAGTTGATTGCATCGATAAATGACAATGTTATAATTATTTTTTTGGATTCCAAGTGACATGAGAGTCGTTAAAGGTAAATGAGTCCCCGATGTCTGGATTCCCAAGAAGGGTATTTACATGCTCGAGGGTACCAATTAAAACAGTGATAGTTCTTCCCTTAAGTGTAGGGTTTTTAACACCTTCTTGCAACAGCGTTTCTGCTATAGCCAAACTTGTAGAGGATATAGTGAATGAGTCGCTAGATTTAGTATGGAAGACAAACTCTCCAAATGAACTGCCAGTATGAAATGAGTTACCTAAAACACAATCAGTATAGAACTTAGATATTGTCAGATTAGTAAACTGTTAAACGAACCAAAATTGGAGTGACATGCATACGTGAATGTCCAGATGAAGTCTACGAAATTGATGAATTTTCCAAAACAACCAATTTTCCTAATTCTTTATAGACCGTTGTGACATCGCTCCCGCCTCCATGGGCATACATGTCATCTTCGAGATTCAAGGAAGCTTAAAACAACATATAGTATATGTCATCAAATGTGAATATATATAATAGCTTCATAAAAGGAAATGAGATGTACATAATAAGGAAAGTGACATTGTTCAGATGATACTAAACACCTTGAAGCAGAAGATCGGGTATGGAAGGCAAACGATCATTAGTGTATGAAGTGGAGATTTTTTCTGCTCCTTTAGTAAGGACAATTTTGTCACATTCCTTCCAACGGAATGAATTAGTACCATCCGGAACTAGTCGCCATGTCGACATTTCTTAACTAATAATATTAAGAGATATATTCTGCAAATGTCGATTTGGAATAAAATGATGATATATTCAACTCCAATCTCGATGATAAATGGAAGTAGTCCAGTTTAGCACTTATACATCTTCAATATGCCTAATGATATGAATTAATCTATCCACTCTAGACATCACTTAGTAATATTAATTGAATTTTCTAGAAATATAAGAATTTAAATTCAATATTTTATACAATATATTGAAAAGGAAATAATTGATTTGTTGAATATAATATTCAATTACAAACACAAATTAATCGCTATCGTCACTTAATTGTAAATTACAATCATCTTCTTTTTCTGAAGAATAAGAATCAAACTCAAGCTCCTCTTCAGATCTCTGGCCCTCATTATCCTCTCCAGATGAAATTTCAACATATTCATTAGATAGATCGTTCAAAGGTTCATTATCTTCATATGTGACAGATGCATTTATTTCATAAACATCTTCCTGAAACACTTCAATTCTCTGCTGAATAACCCAAACCAATTTAACCTAAAAGCTTTATTGGTTATAGGACTTCGTAGGGTCTAGATTAAAACATGATTCAATAGAAATCTAGATTGCAACGATTTTTATGCTTTTGTATCTTTTTAACTAGATGTTTTCTTTTTCAAAATAAATGACTTATAGCTTTCAAGTTAATTTGTTCAACTTTTTTTTTTGTTAATAATGGTTTAGATCAAAATTTCAAGTCTTCCTTCATATCTTGAATTTGAATGTATTATTAGCAACAACAATCAACACCTCCATGAATAATGAGTATAACCCATATCAACTATCACCTACCAATATCATCTCCAAATATACTCTACAAATAATGCTTCCATGCCTACGAAGACTCAATTATTACACTGGGGTTTTAACCAAATCCCACAAACATGAATTTAGGTATGGATTTTTCTAATTTCCATTTTGTTCGATTTTCAAAGGAGTTCAAAGGATTTCGTATGTACAATTTTCAACTGTGTACAATTTCAATAACTAAATGCTATGGTTTTTATTTTAAATCTTATCTTCAAACTTCTATATAATTCATTCTTTTTTCTGCCCTTTTTATTCCTACAATGTGAACATTTTAAGCATCCAACATTTGACATTTATAATTTATTCCAAAAGGGAGGATAGGGTTTCCTTTTGTGAAAAATTAATATAACTAGCCAATTCTCAACTTTATATGAAATAGTTATATCTATGTAAGCTACATTCATAAAGAATGAATAACTCAATAAAAATTGTAATTGAGACTTCAATATTTCACTAACAAACATAGGTATAGGTGAAATTACTAGACATCAGATGCTTATATAATTTCTTGTGAATATCCATCAACTTTTTCCACTACAACTCATATGTGTTATTAATAATATACTAAAATTTACTAGTTCATGCAAAATATAAACAAGAACCTACCATCATTGATGTTCTGGGTGTCAATCTTTAGACTAAAATTATATTGTACAATATATGTAAATCACATATTCTTCACTAAATGTCATCAATCGATAAGCATAATCAAAATGTTGGTCAATCTCTATAATTTAACAATTTATATAATTGGGGAAACCAATTTTGCATTTGAAATAACATAAACAACATATTTTTCTTATTACATTAACTTAGAAATAATTTTGCGTATGAGATAGAAAATGTGCACCATGAAACGTTTTCATCACAATACACACCAAATATTCTAACACCTTCGTAGGATACGTGTCTATACCCCTAAAAAAACATTTCATGAAATTATCCATAACACAACAATCTTTATATTATTACATATAGTGTAGATAATATATTTCTTCGAGATAATACTTTATATAGGTTCTTCTTAGCACCATTCTTCTAGTGATTAGAGTTAAATATTGTAATGTCCATTATTTCTATGAAAATGAAATAATACCGTTAGTGATCATTCTAAAGTGTAAAGATGAAAATTTGTGAGAATAAAATTTTTATATGTAAATTCATTTTCAAAATTTGTTTTTAAATGCAAAAATGCTAAAACAAATAGATAAAATACACTTATAAAGCTAGGCATGCATGCATCAATGTCAACATCTAAGTCCTTACCAATAATTCTTACACATTTGGCAATAATACGCCAAAAATCACTAAAGGACAAGGATTTATGCATATTTTCATCCGAGACATAGAATATGTCCAACTAGTTATAATACAATATGTCATTCAAGTCTTTTATGATGTTATTAATTAGTTTCTTTAAAACCAAACATGTTAACATTACAAACCGTAATAACCTTAATCTCTACTAACAAAATTGATGAAAAGCTACTAACAAACTGTTACATATTCATAGCATAAGATATACATAAGAAATTAGGTTTTAGAGAAATAAATTTAATATTACCTTCCATATTACTTATATGACACCTAGGTCTAAAACATGTAAGGAAATTATTCAATATGAGTCCAAATCTAAAATTCTTGACAACCTCATTGTTAGTAGATCTATAATAACATTTTAACCAATAAAGTAATAAGGTTAAATAATATTCACTAATATGCCTATTAACAATCATTAAACCAAACCATAATAATAACATTACCTCATTTTGTAGCTAAATTTTCCTCTAAAGAACTCAATGTACATGAATTTGAAAGTTGGAGTTCTCTTATAAGATGTAGATTACTTCCTAATTACCACTAACTTTATGTGTGCAATATCACCACTACTCACTTTTAAATCCTTGATTGATTACATTATAATATAATTATCACTTCTAATAAAACTTCGTACAATATATAATTTCCTCTTCTCTTCCTGCATCTTTATCCTTTTCTTTATCCATCATCAATGTCCCCTTATGCCTTGGAAAATATTACATTTTTTAACTATCATTAGTGTCATTTTACACTTCAGGATTAGTTTCTCAATAGTCAATATACAAAGCAGTACACAAATCTAAGAGGAAATCCAACAATTCACAAATTATCCAACAACTTTGTGAATTGTTCGGGAACCTAGGAGGATTTCATGGGAGATATGCATGGAGTATGAACGCAAATACTACCATAATCCAACGAAGACAAAAATAAAATCTAACATCATTTACCTATAAATCTGAACCAACGATAATTATTTTCCAAAACATAAATCTAATACCATTTACCTATAAATCTGAACTAATGATGCCTACACTTACATTTAATCATTACAAACATATATCTTGATACCGTTGGAATTAAAACACAAAAAATGACGATAACCTACTTGAAGTAGATCCGACGACGACAGTTAAGAGGCGCGGTCTGACAATGACGAGGAGGCGTAGTTGGACGACGGCGACGATGACGCATGATCGAACGACGAGTGGCGCGATAGGATGACGACGATGGCAACAACAGGAGAGAAACAGGGCTGCAAGTGAAATGGAAGAAAGGAAATGGGGAAAGACGTTGCGAGAGATTTACCCTAAATCAAAACGATGTCGTTTGGTGTTAAACCAAACGATATCGTTTTCGTTCTTTTTTAAACGCTGAAACAGAGGCAAATGACAACGTTTAAGACTAAAATTTACCGATAGTAGGGCTGTTGGTAAAACTTTCTCTACCATTGGACATTTCTTACAGTCGCTATATTCTGTTGAAAAATATTCTTAGGTTGATTTTCCTTTATATTTACTAAAAGATTTTGTTCCGTTACAAGTAGAAATTTTTGCTGACAATTTTACCAATAAAACATAATTTTTTATGGGTAATTATCAATGGTTTTGTTTCTGTAAGTAATTATCCATCGTTAAAAATTAATTTTCTGAAGCATGCCATCGTGCAAGTTCTCTTTTCTCATCCATGGCTAATTCGAACTAGTGGCTCAGGTAGCGTGCTTGAGATGGTGGTATATAACGGGTCAAAATGTGTCAGCAGAGATGTTTTTATGTCTTCCAACGGGCAACTTGATTCATGATCTACTGTCTGCACCAAGTGTCAAGTTCTGGCATCCAAGTCAATAGTTGCTAACTCTGATCTGCCTGCGAGCACGTGGTTTTCTTCTGTTGCTTTTATTAGGAACATATCAAAGTTCTGGACAACCGTCACAAGCCCCCTGAATCTGTACGTGAATCAGCTAACTCGTTGTTGATTATGAGAAGGCATAATTACGATAATTTATCAAAGAAGACAAATAATACATTGAGCAATTTTTACAAAATTACAAAATAAATTATTTCTATAACTTAAAACTTGTGAACTTATGATCATAAATGACTAATTTTACGAGTTGCTCTAAAGTTTACCTTCAAACCAAATGCACACGCTAAGTCACGATTGTCACATATAATATTTAAAATTATATAAAATAATAATAAATTTATCAATTATTTTTTTATTATTAATTAATTTTAATAATTTTTAATTAAAATAAAAATAATTTATTAAACAAAATGCGTGAATTTTAGTATACGTGACGTCATGAAATTTGTGATGCACATAAAATTCATGTGGATATCATTAAAATTTTAATGATACGCTTAATCTATATAATTTTGTCTTAACATGATTTTTATGCAGTTATCACATTGGTATTATGCTGACATGTAATATTGTGATATATATTATTGGTGGTGATGAGATATAATACTTTTGCATTTTTTATTTTTTCAATAAAAAGTAATTAATTAAAAAATGATTAAAATTTAAAGGTAAGAAATCTAGTAAAAGTAGTAAAAATAATTGATTAAAAATTGAATAAGAGAATTAAAAAATATGGTTGTTTTGTAAATAAAATAAATCCATTTTATTAACAAAAATTTAGTTCATGTTCACGATGACTCCTAAGTCGTAAAGCAGAGAGTCTTGTGCATTCAAATTGTTATTGTCGTTGCTTATTTCATATAAAAATTTGAAAAATAAATTATTATTTTTAAAATTCATATTTAACCTTTTCAAATAGTCTTATTTTCATTTAACATTTTCAAACAATCACAATTTTTTAATAATTCATGTTTAACATTTTCAAATATTAATATGAAATAATCTTCTTCTTTTGTTCTTTAGAACTGAATTGAATGTTGTGGATTTGTTAAATTATCTTGTTTTCTTTCTATGTAAAAGTTATGGTATGCTACTAAAAGATTTCTTACTTCAATTGAATTTTTTTTTATCATTTGTGTTAGTGAATAGACATGCAATATGTATTTCACATGATTTTTTTAACTTAAAATTATATGTACTTTTTATGGTTAAAATGAAATGTTGAATCAAGAAGAGTTAAGTTTATATTAACATTTAATTTAAACTTTAATGGACTTCCTTAGACCCCGTGGTTCGACGAGATTCATACTAGGCATTATTGTTGTTGTTGTTGTCGGCGAAATTCATACTAGGTATTATTGTTGTTGTTATTATTCTTGTAATGTTTGACAATATTAAAAAATCTTAATATTTGTAAAATGAAACTATTTAAATCTCAAAATGACATAAACTTCAATCCGAGTATTTTGTCAATATTTAATAATATGATTCTTTTAAATTTCATAATTCACATATGAAGAATTACAAATGAATTGGGTAAGATATAAGCTCTACTTAAAATTTTTATTCTTTACCTAGACCCATTCTAAGGCTTGAAGTCTAATATTCACGAGTTAGCTTAGCGTAATTCATAGGTTTCATGATTATAATTGTTTTAGTTTCAGATTTCGTTTATATTTCTACGTAAAGTTAATTGTGTGAATATAGCTTAATGTATTGTGCTAAAAATAGCCATCTATTATAAATTTTGGATTTTATTTTTTTCTAAAAATGCATTATAAGTTTATTTTACGTTTTGAGGTTGTATCTTTTTTATATGGCTTAAAGAAGATATTATGTGTTTATAATTTTGTTTTCGAATTATTTTTATATTAGCAAAATTATTATAATGTAATTCTTTCTTTTAAAAAGATTGTAATTAATAAACTATATCAGTACATAATTAACTTTTCTCAAAGAATGGACTCTTATTTGTTTTGTATTGCATTGTTTAATAAATTGAAAGTAAATAAGGGTTTAATTTATATACGCCTAATAACACATACCACTAATATACTAATATTTGAATGGTCATAACATGTTACTAAATATCAATCTTGATCTATGTTTATAAATTATTTAATTAGATAACTAAAGGTAAATTAAAAGGAGTTTTAATTTATTTGATTCTAATTATGAATTAGAATTATAATTTATAATCATTAAAAATATATTAGGAACCTAATGGGTCATACATATAAAGCATTTTAAAAGAAAAAAATCAATTTCAATTAAGTTAAACTTAATTATATAGTTTGAGAAATCTTAGGGATCAAATGTGAGATGTTTGATTTTATTAAAATTCAATGAATTATAACTAGAATTATACTTATTATAATTTTGTGTTTAATTTTAATAGAAATTGATTTCATTGTAAAGTTTGAAAAAATTTAGGGATTTAATATGAGATAGTTGATTTTATTAAAATTAAAATAATTATAATTAAAGTTTGAAGTTTGACTTTAAGTATAATTGGAGTATTTAATTTTAATAAAATTTAAAAACTGAAGCTTTTCCTATAAATAGGAAATTAGTGTAAGGTAGCTAGCGCTCTTACTTTTTCTTCTCAAGAGTTGAGAAACTACTCTATGGATACTATTAAAAGTTGAACACTATTAAAGGTTGAACACATAAATAGTTCATGGTTAATAAATCAAAAGGTTTTCAAAAAGATTTCAACAAAAAAATCAAATAAGGTATGATTTCTTATTTTATGATTCGAATTAATTATTCAATTATGGAGGATCCAATCAGAAACTATAAAAATTTTATTTTTTCACTGCCAGTGATTCGATCATGGATGATTTGCAAGATAGCCTACTAAAAAATGAGACAGAAAGAGAGGTCCTTCATATATATTGCTCATGAATATAGCATAAACCACACGATTCAATCAACCAAACAGTAGCATCGAGTAACCAAGGCACATTGATGCATTGGATTCAGAATTGATTTGCTGAATGGAGGAATACCCATTTAAGTGGGTTCATACTATTATTTTGCGTAGGAAAAATTTCTGGTCTATTTCTCCTACTAATAGTCCTTCTTGGAGTTGGCGGAAGATTTTGTCTATTAGAGACCAGCTTGGGGACCAATTTCGATTTAGAATTGGGAATGGTATTTCAACTTCTCTTTGGCAGGATCCTTGGCATCCGAGCGCAATTCTGTTGGCTCAATTGACTTCGCGGTTGATTAATGGGTCAGATCTCCCCATGAATGCTAGAGTTTTAGATATTATTTGGCACGATGAATGAAGGTGGCATCATGTAAATGTGGAGCCTATTCGTTCACTATCTTTCGTTCCTTATAACCCAAATCTTTCCGGTGAAGATAACCTAGAATGGCTAGCCAGCTCTTCCAAGCAGTATACAAATGATTCAACTTATAACCACTTGAGACCGACCCGTCCGATCGTGCCTTGGTATCCATTAGTTTGGCATAAGGGGAATAGTCTTCGATGTTCCTTTATCCTATGGTTGGCTTTCTTGAACAAATTGCAGACTAAGGATAAACTCCATTTTCTCCATACCTCTAATCATTGTTCCTTGTGTGTTATGGATTCCGAGACTATTGACTATATTTTCTTTTATTGTGTTTTCTCTCGATCGATTTGGGCCAATACTCTCCACCACTTCCACCTTATCAGTTTAAATTTTTCCGATCTCCATGCTATTTTACAATGGTTTAACCAGTATTCCCCAATTTCCAATAGTGACTTTCATACCTTTTGCATTGTCCTGTCTATTATTGTGTA
>JANZLX010000211.1:6863026-6873391 GCA_025531955.1 Erythroxylum orinocense | reverse complement strand
TACTGCAAAGATGTCTCGAATCCTTTATGCTCGGATGTGTGCTGAATTGGAATTGGTCAAGTCTTGGCCTCTCTCATTTAAATTAGGCACTTACACTGAAGATGGGAAGCTTGCCTTGAAGGAGATTGATGTGGAATATGAATGGATGTCGAATAATATGGTTCAGAAGAAAACCTGGGCTCCTACTGGGAGAGTATTTGAAAATAGACTTCAGCAGGAATTGTTGGGAAAGGAACCTGCCTTATCTAATGTCTCACTGCCAGAACTGGTGGTCAATAGAGATGGGTCTAAGGGACAATGTAATATGGAGGGTCTCAAGGTGGAGATTCCAAATGTATCTAGTCAGGACTCGGGGGCCCTCCAGATTGCCCAATTGAGTGAACAGACCATAGATGAGGTGAAGGGGTGTATTTCTTTGGATATTTCCATGGCTCTGAAAGATCAGCAGTAGGTTGATGAAGTCAGTGGGCTCTTGAGGATGATGGTCCCCTGCCACCGATACAAGTAAGTAATTCTATATCCCCTTCTAAATCTGAATTGGGTCCTGAGTTGGAAACTCATAGTCCAGGGAATTTGGAGGGGGCTGTAACAAGTCGTACTAACAGGAAAACTAGGAGAAAAATGAAGCAGTGGTTATGTTCTGTTGTGTTATATGTTACAATGGATTTTGGTTTTTGGAATGTTAGGGGTCTGAATAATGCTAGAAAGTAGTTAGGTGTGTCTACTGCTTTGAAGCAAATGTCTGTGGCTTTTGTCTATTTGATTGAGACCAGGATTAAGCACTTGCAATTCTTGAATAATGCCTACTCTTCTTTGTTTCCTACTTGGCGGTTTGCTAGTAATCTAGAGCAGAGTTCTAATGCTAGGCTAGTGGTCTCATGGAATCTGGATAGGCTTGTGTGTATTCCTCAGCTATTTTCTGATCAGTTCATCCATTTAGAGGTTACTCCAATCAATAGTAATGCCGGTTTTTTGTCACTTGTGTGTATGGGTCTAACAATTTTAACCATAGGAAGTGTCTTTGATTAGCTTTGTCCAATATCAAAACCTTTGTAGGTTCTCATCCGTGGTTGATAGTGGGCGATTTTAATTCGGTTCTTTTCCCTCATGAGGTTGATCCTAATAATATGTATGATTTTAGGCATTGTGTCGACCAATGTGAGCTGTTTGAGTTGAACTCTAGTGGCCCGAGATTTACCTGGACTAACAAGCAATGTGGAGAGCTTTTAGTGGCTCGAAAGCTTGATAGAGCTCTTGTTAATGGTTTCTGTCTTTCGATGTTCCCTAATTCTTTTGGGATAATTCAAAACCCTAATATTTCAGATCATTCCCCTATTTTGGTAAAGGGTCTCCATCGCTAGGTTGTCTAGACCTTCCCCTTTTAGGTTTTCAAATTTCTTAGTGTCTCAAACATCTTTCCTCCAGATAGTGGAAGAGAAGTGGAGTTCCCAGATCCATGGTACCCCATTGTTTTGTGTTGTCTCTAAGCTTAAACTAGTAAGGTTAGCCCTCGAGTCTCTAAATGCTAGGTAAGTGGGAGATGTCCATCTGAGAGTAGCAAAGTGTCAATCTAACCTTAATTCTATTCAAGATCAAAAGCGTAATTTGCCTAATAGCTCAGTTCTAACTGGTCAGGAAATTGAAACCATCAATAACTTGCTAGGAGCCTTAGCTAATCAGGAGTCTTTTCTAAAGCAATCTTCTCGTGTTAAATGGCTTAGGGAAGGGGATCGAAACCCACAGTTTTTCCATAATTCCATTTTGACTAATCAAAATCGGAATACCATTCACTCGATTATAGGTGAGAATAGGACTAGACTTGTAGCTGCTGATGAGATTCAAAACCGTTTCTTAGGTTACTTTTAAAGTACGATTGGTCCCGCAAGGACCTCCCTTCTTCCAAAGATTTTGTGGGTAAGTTATTCCCTCATCGGCTCAATGATTCTCTCACCAACTCTCTCATTGCAGACATCTCTAATCAGGAGATTAAGGATGTGATCAAATCCTTTAACCTGAATAAAGCTCCGGGGCTAGATGGCTTTAATGGGGTGTTTTTTAATCCTACCTGACATATTATTAGAGAGGATGTTACTAGGGCTATTAGAGATTTTTTCCTCCATGGGCGTCTCCTCAAAGAGATTAACTCAACTTTCATTACCTTGGTGCCCAAAAAAGCAAATCTATCCACAGTAAAGGACTATAGACCTATCTCTTGCTGTAACTTTATTTACAAGGTGATCACTACAAGTTTGGATAACAGGTTTAAGGAGATCCTCCCTAGTTTTATTAGCTCTAATCAGAGTACTTTCATTAAAAATCGGCGAATAGGGGATAACATATTGTTGACTCAAGAGATTTTTAAACATTACCATCTGGCCAATAATTATAAAAGATGTGCTTTTAAAGTGGACCTACAAAAAGCATATGATTCTATACATTGGGAGTTCCTTCATAATGTATTAGAAGCTATTGGGTGCCCTTTCCAATTTATTCATTGGATTAAGGAGTGTATTACTTCTCTAACCTATGCAATCCTTATCAATAGAGCCCCCAAATTTCTTTCCAGGGAAATCAGGGTTGAGACAAGGAGACCCCCTCTCTCCTCTTCTCTTCATCATTTGTATGGACGTGTTCACTAGAAGCTTAAATGTTTCCATTAGGGGTAGTCCCACCTTTCAGTATCATTGGCGTTGTCAAGCACTTAAGCTCACTCACCTCCTATTCGCGGATGATCTCTTATTGTTTTTTCATGGAGATTTGGTCTTGGTCCAAATTCTTCTAGATTGTTTAGGGGCTTTTTCTCGAGCTTCTGGTGTGGTAATGAATGTGCATAAAGTCAGTTTTTTGTTTCCCCGGAGTTGAGTTTCTTGATTCCTCAACTTGAAAGCATGTCTGGGCTTAAACTAGGATGCCTTGCCATTCGATATCTGGGACTACCCCTTATATCAGGGCAGTTATCTAGAAGGGAGTGTATTCCTTTGTTAGATAAAATTGATTTCAGAGTCAATAACTGGACCCACAAACATCTCTCCTATGTAGGTAGAGTTTAATTAGTGATTTCGGTCTTGTCTTCCTTTCAGGTTTACTGGGCTAGTATCTTCATTCTCCCTTCCTCTATCCTTAACAAAATTGATAAAAAGCTTAGGAACTTCTTGTGGTTGGGTTCGATCGAGAAAAAAGCTGCAGCTAGGGTTAATTGGAATGATGTTTGTAGGCCTAAAAAAGAGGGTGGTCTAGGTTTTAAACATTTGCCTAGCTGGAATAAAGTGTTAATTGGGAAAAGAATTTGGTTCCTTTTTACTGATAGGGAATTGTGGGTCAAGTGGGTTCATACTATTATTTTTCATAGGAAAATTTTCTAGTCTATTTCTCCTAGTAATAGTCATTCTTGGAGTTGGGGGAAGATTTTGTCTATTAGAGACCAACTTGGGGACCAATTTCGATTTAGAATTGGCAATGGTATTTCAACTTATCTTTGGCAGGATCCTTGGCATCCGAGTGAAATCTTATTGGCTCAATCGACTCCACGGTTGATTAATGGGTCAGATCTCCCCATGAATGCCAGAGTTTCAGATGTTCTTTGGCATGATGAATGGAGGTGGCATCATGTAAATGTGGAGCCTATTCGTTCACTATCTCCCATTCCTTATAACCCAGATCCTTCCGGTGAGGATAGCCTAGAATGGCTAGCCAGCTCTTCCAAGCAATATACAAATGATTCAGCTTATAACCACTTGAGACCGACCCGTCCAATGGTGCCTTCGTATCCATTAGTTTGGCATAAGGGGAATAGTCCTCGATGTTCCTTTATCCTATGGTTGGCTTTCTTGAACAAATTGCAGACTAGGGATAAACTCCATTTTCTCCACACCTCCAATCATTGTTCCTTATGTGTTATGGATTCCGAGACTATTGACCATATTTTCTTTCATTGTGCTTTCTCTCGATCGGTTTGGGTCAATACTCTCTGCCACTTTCACCTTACCAGTTTAAATTTTCCTAATCTCCATGCTATTTTACAATGGTTTAACCAGTATTTCCCGGTTTCCAATAGTGACTTTCATACCTTTTGCATTGTCCTGTCTATTGTTGTATATAACCTATGGTATGAACGAAACCTTTGCACCTTTCGTGATGAAGCCTTGGATATAGGAAGGTTTACTTCGCAGGTGATCTTACAAGCTATGGAGCAGCTCCGCCTAAACACCGAGGGAAGGTAATTATGTATGTCTTCGGTTTTCTTGTTATTTCTATTGCCAATAATGCAGGTTCAAGGTCTTCTCTGGGTTACTGAGGAGGAGGGGTCTAATTCCCTCCTATTGGTATTGAGCAAGCTACCAGGTAGTGTTTCCTTTTCCTCGGAGGTCATGTTAGCTGATTGTGTTTTTCTGGTCGTGGGTGTAGTATTGGTTTATTGTTTGTTGTGATTTTGATGCTGGTCATTGTGTGGCTATCTCTTGGTTACTGGGGAGATTTTGTATTAAGGTATTGGTTTTAGTTTTCTTAGGCTGCTCGAGAGGCGAGTATTGAGGGTGTGTGTGTTTCTTTCTCTGCTTTGTTTTTGTCTCTATAGCTTTCTCCTTTGTGAAACTTTTGTAGGTTAGAGATTTAAGGGAAATCATTAGCTGTATATATAAGTTTTTCAACATAAAAAGAGACTCTGATTCCATTTACCATCTCCACGAACATGGAATTTTGTACTATGAACTAATAAATAGCATTGAGTGGATCTAAAGCACCTGAAGTATCGTTAGTTCCATCACTTTCGGCCTAGCTCAGTTTGTCGAAGACAGCCATTATCTTCTTTATGGGCCTCACGTGGATTCATATTAGACCCGGTCCAGTTTTCTTTCAGCACATTGGAGGCTATTGGGTCTGACTTTCTCATGGTCAGTCGTTCAACTTGGTCTAATATTTTATGTCATCATATAAGGCTTTTATATATAACACTTCTATTTTTATAACCAAACCAACGGAAAATCCAGTACATCGTTTTTGATAAGGCTCACAATTCAGGAACCAAAACCTCGGGCATAAGACTCTGTCGGCACAGTCTGCCGTTCCTTAGAATTAGAGGCTCAGCCTTTCTTTTCTCTGTTTTTATTTTTCTAACCAAACCACGGCCATTTGATGTTATTTTACTTTTCACCGATGACTTTATCTAAAAGTGCGTGCTCTTATTCCGTCCAGTCCAACCCAACTTCTGCAAGCTGGCGTCGGAGCAATGTTACAAATATTATATCACATTTTTTGATACGGTATTATACCAATATCAGTTAATATCAGATAGCATTTTAAGCAATTTCTTAAATTTATAAAATAATTTGTAATTTTTTCAAAAATTACAAAATAATTCTTTAATATTGTACTATATAATTTAAATTAATCTATATCAAAAAAATCATAGTAATAGAAATTTAAAATAACAACAATTTATTTATTTTTCTTAATATTATTTTCACATACAAATATAACAATAATTAATATGAAAAAGATTATTTTATCATCATAGAAATATAAAATTAAGAACAATACAAATTATTTAAAATATTATAATTTTATCATATAATTAATAATAATTACATCAAAATATCAAATAAAAATAATAATTATTATCAACAATAAAATATATTTTCTATCTTAATAGTTAATTTTTAATAATATTGTTATTAAAAATAAAATATTGTTATATTTATATTAACAATTTTAAAAAGGAATACAAAAATTTGAGGCCTCTTAATTTTCAATTAAACATATTTTTAATTATTCTTTGTAGAAAAATATAACTATTATTTAATATCTGAATTTAAATATTATATTATTATTAATAAAAAGAGATGATGGTGAAGAAGAGAGAGGCTCAGAGTATGTGAGAAAAAATAAAGAGAGAGGAAGTAGCAGAGTAGGGTTTGTTTGGAAGGGAGGGGGTGAGTTTTGAAAATTTTTCATATTTTTGCAAAAATGCCTTTGATTTTTTAAAATTTATAGTACTTGCTAGTATTTAAACCTAGTATGGAAACATTCTATTTTGTACCATTTTTTGGCCGGTACGTACGTATCAGTCGATACAGTACAAAAATCATTACAATGTGTCAAAGTATTATAGAACATTAAAAATTTTCAATTATGTAAATTATAAAGTAGTCTATAAAATTATTTTTAGGATTATGTGATTGCACGCAATTAATCTTTTAAAAAATTTATTATTATATTGATAATAATTAAATTTTCACGCAATTAATTTAAAATAAAGAAGATAAATATGATTTTATTATCTCATATGATAATTTTGTTATTGTATAATTTTGTTACTTGGTAAGATAGATTATTATAAATACTCAAATAAAAGTTATACACAATATGTTTTAGCATTATTATGTGACAATGAACATGTGTTCAAAGATTTTATTTCATACAATGGTAAGTTTGTTATGAGTATATAATGATCCTTTACTGATGACCTCTTGATTTTTTGGAGTAGAGAACAACTTACCTACGATCTTAATTTCAACAGATGAATCCCTAATTTGCCACACCTTATCTCATCCTCATCCTTACTTGACCGACAAGATCATGCCTCAATCTTTGGAGCAAACCTTTGAATAATCCTTCCCCAACAATCTTCCTAGTGAATCTTCCATATGTTAGCTTCATCGTAACCAGGAGGTGATTGTGATTGTCTTTATTGCAATCCCAGAGCAATTTATGGGTTGAGTTACAAAACTTCCTAATTGTTTATATGTTTTTTAAGACAAAAAATGTCACATAACCAAAGCTCATATGTGTCCATCTTTCAAAGGCTCTAGCTATTGGTATATTGATTCCAACGAAGTACTCCACTCTATTTATCATTATCTCATTTAAAATTTTTTTAAAAATTTATACTTAGGCTAAAAATTGAAGCCTTTATACTCGTGAATTATTTGAATACCAATAATAATTTTGTCACCATATTAGCCTTTTTTGTTGGTATTTAGTCCCTTTTGTCTATATATTAGGTGATGTCTCCAATTTTGTATTTGGTTATACTAGTTATATGTGTTAACCTTGTGTATAATTTTGAGATACGCATAAAGAAATTTTGTAAATGGTAGTTATTACTTAAGGGATCTATATATCCACAAGATTTGATGATATGTACTCTAAACCATTTTTATCTGTAGATCTTATCATTATGTATTGTGCATTATGTCTACAAGTGTTGATAGATATATTAAATAAGATGCTTATTACATGTAGTGTTTATGACTTTTTGTATCATTATTATCCTACATCTGTGCTTGTTATATATATTATCTAGTTTGCAATCATCTTTTTTGTAAATAATATCAATGTCACCAATATAACCTTGACTGGTTTCAATTTCAAGAAGTGGAAATGTAATCTGAAATTTTCTTTAGAAATGATGGAAATCAAGATAACCATGGTCAAGGAAAAGCCTTCCATTCCCACACTTCTCAGCATATAAATTGAAAAAGTAGCATACATAACATGGAAAAGGTCAGATAGGATGTGCTTTTCACCCATAAGAGATCTATGTCTAACCATATGCTTCATGGACTACTTGAGGCAACCATAGCAATGAACTTCTCATGAATATTTTAAAGGTACAAAGTTTCTTCCAATGCTTTGTTTGGAATTATTTTGAAAAGAACTATATTATATAAGATACACAAAGGTTGGGGAGTAAGAGAATGCATAATCAAAATGATCCATTTACGAAGTAAAATTAAAGCCCTCAATACATTCATTATTGATGCTTCTCTTACTCAACAAGCTTTAAATTTAATGATGTAATCATTTTGTTTGATTTTGTAGAAAATAAAGTTGAAAGATACATATACTCTAAGGTCAAGAGAAGCAAGGCCATTTTTTCCACTTTTGTATGTTGATTATGTCATGCTTGCATTGAATAACTTTGCCATATTGCATAAGGTTAAGCAAATTTTGTTGAAGCATTTTAACATGAAAATTTTAATATAAAAATTGTAAATCTTGTGCCATCTTTGGCATAATATCCAAATAATAAAGTTGAAAGAGAGGTCATAAAGAATGTTTCATATTATAGTGCAGTTGATAGTCTAACATATGTTTAGGTTTATACTAGATTGAATATTACATTACTTGTTCAACTATTAGGTAGATTTATCTAACCTAAGTATATACCATAGAAATGCAATTAAACAAGTTTTGAGAAATCTCTAAGGAATAAAGGATTATGACATATAAGAATGTTAACAAATTATTTATGATAAGATATACAAATCTTGAATTTTCTATATGTCCAAACCATATAGAGTTTACCTCAAGTCAACACATTTATGTTGGTAGATGGTATTGTTTGGTGGAAAAATTTGAAACAAATAATTGTGACCTCTTCTAGGATGCATGTTGAATTTGTTACATGTCTTGGGACTGCATAACAGGTAATTTGGTTCAGATTTTGATTTTTGAATTGTCTATAACTAATGCTTTTATTATAGTTATCTGTTGTGCAGTGATAATCTTTCTCCAGTGTTATTCAATAACAACAATTATAACATCACAAAAACTAAACATTTAGATGTCAAATATCTGACTATAAAGAAATTTATATATGAAGATGACATCATAATGGAGCATGTTTTGATTTAATATATAGTATGGGCATTTTGAGATCCTTTAGTTAGATATGATTGTGTATTTACCCTAGATTTTTTTTTTCTGTTTATGTATTATGATTACTTTGGTTACATATTAATGATCATCATTTTATTCTTAATCGTACAAATTATTTTGCATTATCATAATACAAGTGAAAGTCTTGAGATTTGAGTCAATCTTAATTATATTCCATGTTATTAGACATATTTACAACTTGATTTTAATCTTATGTCTCCCCTGACACATTCTGATTTTTGATATACATATGGGTTCATATGACAGAGAGATATAAGTTTTAATCTTATAAAGTTTTCTCCAAGTTTGTTTAGCATATTGTGAGAAAATAATTTTATCTATTGTAGTTTAACGTGATGTTTTGAGAAATTAAGGCTAACAAATAAATTTGGTACATTTGTAGATCATTCAAGTAGTATTGTTGTTTTTTGGGTTAATTATAAGAAAAAACTCAAACTTTCGTCAAATTTTCAATTATAATCCGAACTTTAAAAAATAGCAATAAAATGCCCAAGTTTTCAATTTTTTTTAATTCTAGCTCAAACTTCAAAAAATGACAATAAAATGCTTAAACTTTCAATTTTCTTTAATTCTATCTCAATGTTGTTTATTGTTTTCCCGATACCCTCAGTTCTTTGTTTTCTGTTTGTTCCTCTAATACCCCAAACTACTCTCGCATTACATCGTATTGCACCAGTAAGCTCTTTGTTTTTAGTTTGTTTTCCTAATGCCCTTAATGTGAGGGCATCGGGGCTGCATAATCTAAAAATTGAAAGCTGAGAATGTTGAGAGAACAAACTGAAAATAAAGGAAAAAACTGAGATCAAAATGTAAGGTCATCGAGGCTACATAATCTGATTTATGTCATTTTTAAACAACAATGTCGTTTTAATTATGTGATTAAATGATGTCGTTTCATTAATCTTTATTTGTTGTATTAATTTTGGCTTACGTGTATTAATAGTTAAGGATTTTGAAACACGTGGCAAGCTACGTCAGTAAACTTACCGGAAACACTAAAGTCGGGCTAGAATTGAAAAAAATTAAAAGTTTGAGCATTTTATTGCTACTTTTTGAAGTTTGGGCTAGAATTGAAAATTTTTGAAAGTTTATGCATTTTATTGCTACTTTTTAAAGTTCGGGCTATAATTAGAATTTTGAAAAAATTTTAGGCTTTTTTTGGTAATTAACTCTATGTTTTTTATTTATGTTATTAAGATTATTATATATGCATGATTGTATTAGATTTAGGCTTAATAATGGACCGAACTGGGCCAAGACTAAGCCAGATTGGGCTTGGGCGATCCAAACTTATGTCGATCAAATTTTTTATTTTTTAAATTAAAAAATAAAAAATAAAGGGCTAGCCTAAGCCCTAGCTTTAAAGTCTAAATTTAAAAAAGAACCCAAACCTAGCTTTCCACCCCTAATTGATTATATGTCATATATGAAATAAATTTCTCATATCTTGTAGTATCAAAAGCCTTACATAATTGAATGATAGATTTCGATGATCATTGGATCAAATAATTTTTAAAAGGTTAACCAATATAATATTACTTTTTTTTTGTATTATTTTTCTCTCTCTGTAAGTGCTATTTCCATTAGTGGTAGTTTTATTAAGAGTTTGGCCCGTAAACTTAGCCAAAATTAGAGGTTGAACCACGTTAAATTTCTAGGTTTTATTTTCTTACTTATTTTACCTAT
>JANZLX010000211.1:6831394-6842983 GCA_025531955.1 Erythroxylum orinocense | reverse complement strand
GACGACATCGTTTTCACAGGAAATAATCCAGGTATGTTTGATGATTTCAAGAAAGCCATGACCAAAGACTTTGAGATTACTGATATAGGTGAAATGACCTACTTCTTTGGAGTCAAAGTGAAACAAACAAGAGAAGGAATTTTCATTTCTCAAGTGAAGTATGCAGATGAAGTCTTAAAGAGGTTCAAAATGAAAGATTACAACCTAACATCCACACTTGTCGAAGCAAGCATTAAGTTAAGAAGTGATTTAAATAGAAAATCTATAGACCCAACATTATTCAAGAGTTTGGTTGGAAGTTTGAGGTATCTGACCTACACAAGACCATATATTATGTATGTAGTTGGGCTAGTCAGTAGATATATGGAGAAGCCCAAACAAGATCACTTTTATGTAACAAATTTTTTTTGAGATATATTAAAGGTACAATTGACCAAGGTCTATTCTATACACATTCTCAAAATTTGAAATTAATTGGTTATTCAGATAGTGATTTTGGTGGAGATGTGGATGATAGAAAAAGTACTTCTAGTTATGCCTTTCATATTGGGTCAGAAATATTTTCATGGTCATTAAAGAAGCAGCAAACGGTTGCCCTTTCAACATGTGAGGTTGAGTATTTAGCTGCAACAGCAAGTTCATGTCAAGCAATATGGATGAGATATATTTTAAGTGAATTAGATCACGCGCAAAAAGGCCCGACAAGAATATATGTGGACAACAAGTTTGCCATATCACTTGAAAAAAATTCCAGTAGCACACAGTCGAAGCAAACACATAAAATGTCATTTTATTTGGGAGCAGGTGAAAAATAAAATTGTGAAATTGGTGTTCTGCAGAACAGAAGATCAACTGGCAGATATTTTTACAAAACCACTAAACAATGAAGTGTTTCGTAGATTATGGGAAAAACTTGGTATGCAAAGTCGAGTTTGAGGGGGAGTGTTAGAAATCAAACTCTCCTTCCCTTTTACGTGTGTAGCTTCAAATGTATGGCTCTAAATAATTGCTTATTAGCTAAGAGTTGTATAGGAGTAGTAAAGTTTGATTTGTCAATCTTTGAGTTTAAAACATACGTCATATCATTTAATACTCCCCCCTAATGTCGGTTTAAGGATGCCTTTATATAAAGGCTAGTCCATTTTGTACATGTAATGTGAATAAAAAAGAGAGTGTAATAGCATATTGTGAAAATAAGGAGTGTGAGCCGTAGCTCTTGCCAAAAGAGAGAAAAAAAATTTCTCTTAAATATTTGTCAGATTTTTCTTTGGAACCCATTAAGCTTCCAATAGGGTCAATAGAGCATCACCGGAAGGTGTCGCGTATGGACTACACACACTAATTGATCAACGACTGCTGGCAAGGGGGCACATGGGATGCTCGTTGGCGTTGCTTCTTCCTCTATCTTGGTCACTGGTGGTTGCTTAAGGTGTCTTTGGGGTTAGATTGTTAGGGTTAGTTCTGTTTTTGTGAGAAGGGTTTGGGTGTAGGTTTTTTTTAATGCAAATGAAATTAAGAAACAAAACAAAAAACAAAGAAAAGGGGCAGTTAATGACGTTCAAAAAGAACGACAACCATATCAGTTAACAAAGCAGACCCAACCTTAGGAGGAGGAGTTTCCAAGAAATGAATAATCACCCAATTTTGCAAGCCCATTAGCTACTTGATTTCCTTCACACAAACAGTGAATAATCTTAACTTTCCAATCCCAATTTAACATTGCTGAAATATCACCCAACAAGTTAGCATGAGGATGAACAAAAAATTTCCCATCTCGAATCAACCAGATAGCTTCTTGAGTATCTGAACAAAGGATAATATGCCTATGACCCTTTTCCCAAGCTGAGATGAGACCAAAAAAGATTGCAAACAACTCCGCAACCATATTAGTAGCAGTTCCAATACTACTATAAAAACCCCCTAACCAAGTACCACTAGAATCACGAAGAACATCTCCAAATCCAGCCTCACTCGGATTACCCCGTGAACTTCCATCAATGTTAACACAAATTTCATCAGCCAAGGGAAATTTCCAGCCAACCCAACAACTATTATGACCAACACTATGGCCCGAATTTCCCAACAAATTATTCCAATCAACAAGCACACAATGTAATTGTGACATTAAAGAGCAAGCAACATCTTGATCTCCAAAAATATCATGGTTTCCCATGATCCAAATAAACCATATACCAGTTAAGAAAACAATATCAAGCCAATGTCCATCCCCTAAATTGGAAGAATCACAACTCCATTTTCTAAACCAAGAAACACAAGATCCAGAAATGAAGTCAGGAGGCAATACACCATTAAAAACATGAAACCATAACTGACTTGCCTTCAAACAGTCACGAAACAGATGCTCCAATGACTCTACACCTAAATTACATCGACAACACATACCGTAAGGGTCCAAGTGACGATGGTGACGAAACTCTTGGGTGTGGACTCTCTCATGATCAATGAGCTAAGCTAGGAACCGAACCTTCTCAGGACAACGAAGCTTCCAAATCCACATCTAATCAGACCTTAGAATAACTGTAGGACTCCCACCAACACATCGAGTGAGCCAATCAAAAGCAAATTTAACCGTATAATCCCCATTTGTAGAATTTCCCCAAAATATATTGTCTCTACCTATGAAGAAATGAGGGTGAAAGACCTTGGGAAAAATAACTTTAACTTCGTTCGGGATTTTCGAAATCACGATGCCCCAATCCTACTGTCCATCTTCTGTCATCATGTCACTAACAGTTAAATCAACATCTTCATCTACTATTGTAAGAATAAAATCTTGCAAAGGCCCAAGACCTAGAAAATTGTCCCGCCAGAAAGAGATCGAGCTACCATCGCCAATTCAATACTGGAAACCTTTAAGAAGTTCACTAGTAGCTTTAACAAACGATTGCCAACACTTCGAGCCACCATTAGAATTACACATACTGAGAATGTCACCTCTCTTAATATATTTCTTTTCAAGCATCTGGACCCAGGGCTTCTCAGAGTTATTAATCAGTGCCCATATAGCCTTACCAAGCAAGGTCGTGTTAAAGGTGCGGCAATCCCATAAACTCAAACGACCTAACCTCTTTTGTCGTGTAACTACAAGCCAAGCCACAAGATGAACACCATGGGAATTGCCATTTGTCCTCCAAATACAGGATCTTGTTGCTTTATCCATTTCTCACACACTGGAGTCAGTAACCAAGTAGTTTGCATAAGATAGCTGGGGATAGCATTAATAGAAGCCTTGGCCAATGTTGCACGGCTAGCAAAATTTAATAATTTATTTTTTCAACTCGCCAACTTTTGCTCCACTCGAGACGCAAGCTCATTAAACGACTTTTAATTTAAAGTACCATCTCCAATAGGAAACCCCAAATATTTGCCCATAGTATTAGAATAGTTGAAAGCCAAAATTTGGCCAAGCCAATCTCAAGTATTTCTAGTAACCCCAGGAGAAGAGAAAATTTTGACTTAGCCAAATTGACTCGCATCCCTGACACCTCACAAAATTCATGAAGAACCGCTGAAAGAATACAAGCTTGTGAGACTGTTGCCTTTGAATAAAGCAGAACATCATCAACAAAAAATAAATGTGAAATCCTAAGCCCACCTCTGCTAACCGAGATCAGTTCCCAACTATCATCATTGACCTTCTGAAAAATTAAAGCAGCTAACTTCTCCGTACACAATACAAATAAAGTTGTGAGAAAACAAGAATTAAACATATGGTTAAAAACCTCCTATAATAGTATGTTATGACTTAAGAAAGAAATGGGAAAAGCTTCTAGAAATCAGCAACTCTCACTTCTTTATATACTAGATTTCATATAAGGTAAGTTACAATTATAATCACAATGAAATCAAATTATAATTCCTATGTAAACTAATTTAGGATGAGGGTATCGGGAGAAAATAAATAAATAAACTGCATCATTTTTTAACGACAACATTTTTTTAGTTATGTGATTAAATAATGACATTTCATTAATCTTCATTAATTGTGTTAATTTTAGGTGATATGTATTATTAGTTAGGATTTCTCGAACACTTGATAAGTCACATCAGTAAACTTAACAAAGACATTAATGTCGGAATAAAATTAGAAAAAATTGAAAGTTTAAGCATTTAATTGTCACTTTTTGAAGTTTGAATTATAATTGCAAAATTTAACAAAGTTTGAGATTTTTTTAATAATTAATCCTTTTATAAACTACTACATCAACAAAAATACTCAGTAGAAATTTCACTAACATGCAGGGTTTAGGGAGATCTAATAGTATACAACCTTACTATTTCCTAATAGATAGACTATTTATAAATGAACCATGTAATTTTATAAACTAAATTTAATAATTTATATATTAAAAAGGCACATACTGTATTGAAAGTTCCAATGTTGTATTATAATATTGTTAGTTGATAAATTAGCAACTTAAACTTACATAAATAATTTTAATTGTCTAATGTATTTATTTATTTTTTCAAGATAATTTAACAAAATATAAATAAGATTTTGAAGAACCATCATTTCGTTTTGTGTTGTAACTTTTTCTTCCACTCTGCTTAAAGTTAACGTCCCTTTTCCTTTATCTGTTTAAACTTCTCAAAACACCAACTTGAAGCTATTCGCCATTTTAAACCTTACTTCGCCGGATTGACGTCTCGGTGCTTTGTCAACTTTAAGGATAACCCAGTTTGGGATCAGTAAAGAAGAGAACAGAAGGTGAAATTTTTTTCTTGTCGTTTTCATGGTTTAATCATTGGATTAGAACTCACTATGCATTGCATTTAAATGTAGTTTTTGTTTCAGCTTTTTAGTTGCAGGACTTCAATGAGAAGAAGACCCAGTGGTAATCGTCTTGTTTCCTTCTTGTTTCGATCTAACTTATCGATCTATTTCACCTATTATGTTAAATAACTACGCACTGTTTCTATGTATGTGATCACGAATTCTGTTGATGCTGTTTGGAGGTTGGTTTATTTATTGTTACGTTAACTTGAATGATAGGCAATTGATTATTATCTGAAATGAAAGCAAAGTTCGTGCATTTTTAAATAGGCAAGACTATACACGTAAAACACCTACAATTAATCGCAGGAAACAGTCCTCTTTCCACCTCTTTCACCTTTGCACTTCAATTTGACTGGCGTTATGTGACATAAGAGTTAGATGGTTGTTGGGAGTGGAGACTCATAGTCCTCAAATATTTGTTCTGTGTTAGCAAAGTGAGGTCATGATTAATTTGAAAAGATGAGTTCTATGAGCCCATACCAGGAGATTTATTAGAAGCTTATTATTTATCAAAGTAGTTACCAAAGGTTTTCATCTCTTCAAATGGATCTGCAGCCGAGCATCAATCCCATCTCTATAGATCCATAGGGGTTTTGACCTTTAATTTCTTATTAGGAATTTACCCAGCTACTCTTGCCACATTCCTTTCTGCATCAGACAACTCAATGTCCATATCTGGGACGTGGGAACCCAAACCCATGGCTTTGTTTTTAAAATGGGATTCATTAATGATTTTCCTGCCGAATAATTTTATAAGAGCACGTTCCCATTGTGGCCTACTGGACTACGGCTGTTTAGAAAATGTTGGAAACCTTGTATTGGCTTGGAGATATTTGTAGAAAAGATGCCAACTGGTTATTAACTAATGAATTTGCCATTGCTAGAATCATGAAGGTGTATGTCTAACATGGTAGTGTCATGAAGGTGTATGTCTAATGTGTTGGTATCATGAATGTGTGTCACAACATTAGATACAGCAAATTTGGTATTTCTATAATTCTATTAACTTTTTTGCTCTTAAAATTGGGAAAAAAGCAACCTGCATGCTGATGGTTCAGTTTTGAACTTGTATGCTAATTTGGGAGATATTGAGAAGAAAACATTTTTGGATGCATTGCAATGCTATTACTGGGGGATATAAACTATGTGCATGACTTTGGAGCAATCATTTTAATATCTTTAATGGGATTTGAAGGGGTGGACAAATATGCCATGGCTGGTGGGCTACCAAGGTTGCTTCTTTGTGGGTAACTTGAATTTCGCTAAACAAATTTGGGATTGATCACAAGAATTGAGATGTGTTCTAGTTTTCTGTAATGATTGCTCTTATGGATATGTACTTTAAGAGTGGTAGGACATTCCTTGATTTGAAAGTGTTCAAAAGGATGTATGACAGAGACATAAATTAGCCGATATCATATAATCTCTTTCATTCCGGGGAAATATTATCATCACTTTTCATTTGATAATATATAGATTAGCCAGTTTAGTCTTACTGCAAAAGCATTTGCTCTTATGCTTCCAAAGGCAGAAAAGTGTCAGCTTGGATTATGTACCTTGGTATTTATTTGAATAATTTTGATTTCCTTGCTTATGCCGTGCTGTCTGAAAAATGTTTCCATGAGAACTGTTGAAACTTTATTGGCAAATTCCTATGGAATAATTCATTCCTTGGTTTGCGGAAAGTGCTATTCTTCAAGCACCTTGATGATATGAAAGTGAAGTTGCCTTGTTAATGATGTATAGCTTTGCATCTTTTTCAGGTCTGAAGCTACCTCCAGGAAAATTTTTCATTCCATGCATTTATTAGCATTGGACACTAAACCGGATCTTTATCTGTATTCTGAAGGCAAGATTGACATTTAATTTGACAAAAATGACAGAAATCTTTGATTACACATCCTGCAGACAGTTAGCACAGATGTTTTTGGCGATTGCATTCTTTCATAGTTCTGAATATGTTTTAGCAGCTGTGATCCATGGCAGATCGAATGTTACCCTCAAGTCACTTCTGATCAGCAAAAGCTATCTTCTGGCGATGATCTTTTCATTACTGGAATACATTATTGAAATTGTCTTATTTCCTGGATTAAAGGAATATTGGTGGATAAGTAATACTGGTCTAGCAATGGTCTTAATCGGGGAAATTATTAGGAAAGTGGCAATTATAACAGCTGGACGGGCTTTCACACATTTTATTAAGATTAAACGTGAGGAACATCACAAGCTGATAACTCATGGGGTCTACCAATTTATTCGTCATCCAGGATACTGTGGTTTCCTCATCTGGTCTGTTGGCACTCAGATAATGTTGTGTAATCCTATATCAACAGTTGCATTTGCAATTGTTGTCTGGCACTTTTTTGCAGAAAGGATACCTTATGAAGAGTACTTCTTGATGCATTTTTTCGGTTCAGAGTTTGTGGAATATGCTCAACAAACTACCTCAGGTCTTCCATTTGTGAAGTGAATATTCAAAATAAGGTTTATAGATTGTTTCTCCATGCTTACTGGTCTAATCCATTACCAGAAGATACCGTGAAGACATTTAGAACCTCAGTAGAATGCAATGACAGAATCTTTATTGAATAGTGTCATCACCCTGTGCGCTGTCTTTGTGTCGCTTAAAGTACGTGGCAGCAGCAATGGCCAGTTAAGGTGGTAAACCCAGAGACTGCTTTGTCAGTGCGGATGACTTCTTGGCGTCTTTACTGAAATACCAGTCTGAATGATTAGATCTTAACATCAAATGTAGTCAGGTCTGTTGCATCTTATCTGTCCACTCTCCGTTTGGAATTTGGAATATAGTGAGAATTGTAATTCTCCTTTACCCTTAAGAACTGAAAATATGATTAGAAAGGAAGTATTTCAATACTGTGTAATTAGATAAGAAATCCTAATTCTCACTACTAGTGATATTTCCATTCCAAAGTTGTGCACTTTATATAGTCATGCATCGTATTAATGTGCTTTTATAAAACTGATCTACATGTTTTCCAAATACGGTTGTTCTCTGTTTTCATCAAAGGGTAATCACTGCTATTGAACACTCTTTGCTCAGTATATGCTTTTTGTTTCCCATCAATCTGATTACTTGTGACTGAGCATTTTCTAGGAATCCGTTTTATAATCCAACGGTTTCACAAAAGCAAAGGGCAGACCAAGCTTGAGATTGGCGTAGAAAAGGTTTTGGAAGTTTAAGGCTGTCCATTTTCATCAAACATATGCTTAATGAGTATTAACATTTTTTGAACACTAGTTTACTCCGGCAGGTCGTTCAACATTTGGGCATGCAAAACAACGAGTTACATACTCTTTTTGCTAACTTAAAATCATGCTGGTTTATTCTATTCACAAGACGTGTGATAGAGCTGTCGCATGCAATGTAAGAACGGGAGAAGATCCCTTGTTCAATTTTATAGTATCTTATTCCGTTCCATAAATTTCAGTCATTTATTTTACGTGGATTCTACGTTTATTTATGCGGGACTCACATAAATGAATGGTTGAGATTCATAGGACAGAATAAGACACCATAAAATTAAACAGAAGATCTGAACTCTGTAGGAACATGCAACATGGATCAAAATTAACCATCAATTTGAGTCAGCTCGTCCTCTAAGTGACTTATTCGAAACAAGAGATTTGCAGATTCCGCCATTAAAAGAAAATGATCAAGTGATCATCGAAGTCGAATGTATGCTATATATGAATTAGTGACTTGCATATTAGCATGGCTACCAATACGAGTACGTATTGGTTTATGTGTACGTATTAGCGAGGTGACCTCTCACATGCACACAGTTTGCCCACCAGACGATTCCCTGTCAAATAACTAAAGTGGAAAAGAAGCAGCACAGGAATAGCGTAATGGAATTTATCATTCTCCTGTTCTTGTTGATATTAATTTATAAGTTCCCCTTTTCGTACCAACCAGCACAACTCTTCCATCGACTATCATTATCAACCATTGATCAGTACTGAACAATGGTGCTTTACTTGTTGACAGGGTACAAGCAAACATACGCACATTGAAGAGGATGTGGTGGACGAAGGGGTCTCGCCATCAACAAGACATCTTTAATCTAAAAACCAACTTCTAAACACGATAACTGTGGACCCTCTGCAGTTCTTCTTGCTAGGTACATAGCACAGAAGAGACCCTTATCCCATATATTTTGTTCTAGGCTCCTTTTTTACGAACCTAAAAGATTAGCATTCCTAAGATGATAGTTTCTTTTAAAACCAAGGATTGGGTACATTTATATTATCAAGTCTCTTTCAGCTTCCAAAAGGAGGGTTTGCACTTGCTTGCTTGCTCTTAAAGTCATTTTAATAATTGAAGGTGATTTGGTCTACATGACACCACTCTGTTGAAGATTCATCGCTTTTTTCAACAAACACATGGGGCATTATTGCTGTCTCTCTGTGCATATTATTCCCATATATCCCTCCACTTTTGGATAGTATTATATATCTTACTCCAATTAATTACTTACCATAATTAAGAGATTGAGTTTATTATTTAAATATGAACAAATCAAGAATGTATTGGTAAGGAAAAAAATTAAATATGACCAATATTAACTAAAAATTAAGAGAGACGGGGCTTGAGTAATTCTAACATGACATGCTAACATTTGAGAAAATATTACTAAGAGATTGTAAGAGGAAAAAAAGGAAGGCCTAAAAAAAATCCAAGAGAATGATTAATAATGATGTAGCTTTGTTGAAATTTATCGAGAATATGTCACACAATAGAAAACTTTGGCGTACTAAAATATAAATAAAGGATCTTACATAGACATATTTTTCTCGTTTACTTACGTCTTTTAAACATTTTCCTTCAAGTTTTTTTCATTTTATAGTTAGCATTAATGTTTTGATTACGTAGCACTTCCCTTTTAGTTATTTAGCCTGAGCAATTTCTTACTTAGTCTAATTATTTTCTTGTAATGACTGGTTTGATTTGTTCTTGTACTTGTCTTTTTTGTTAGTGTGTTTATTTACATATTTTATCTTTCATTTTTAATTTTTACCATGTTTTTATATGTACTATATTATGTATTGCATTACATATTTTAATATTTTTATTTATACGTATTTATTTATATTTTGTATTTTTTTATTTTGCTTTATATGTGAGTCTATCGTAAAAACTTCTTTATCAAATAAGGATAAGCTTGTATAAAAATGAATCTTTCCAATCTGTACATTTTAGTGAGACTCTCATTTGATAGTTTTGTTATTGTCATCATCGTCGTCATTGTTGTTATAATAAATAGAAGTATAAAACGATATCATTTTGTTTCTAAAACAAAATGATCCGACTTAAAGTAAAACTAATTTTTAGAACTAATTAGGTTGGATTCAAATTTAAGAATGTATCGGATTCAAATTTAGCACCCGAGACCTTATCAAACCAAACAGAGCCTAAGACAATTGTCAACACAAGTTACCTGAAGCAGTGGCATGCCTCGAATAGTCGGATTCATTTGCTGAATTTCTTTTCGCTTATAAACTATAAAGAGTAAAGAGTGCTAAAAAGTCAACAGGAAAAGGAAAAAGTTGAAAAAACTGAATGGACAAATGTTGGGACCCAATCCGATTCTATCATATGACGACGATCAAAAGAAGACGGTGTCAGTGCATAACACCATAGCACAGTAAATGCTGGCTTTTCGTGGAACTGTGATTCTCTACGCCCGTTTCTAATTTAAAACTATCATCTGACGTTTCAATTCAATCCGACGCTCAGGTTTAAAAAGTGCAATTGTTAGGAACTCCCTCCAACTTTTACTCCACTTTACACCGTTCAGCTGCTGGTCAAACAAATGATTGTTAACAACAAAAGTCCATGACCCTTTTTCTTTTTGACAAATGTACCCCTACAACCCTAGATCCCAATTTGATATGTTCTTTATGAGTAATTATGGATTCTGCTTTAAAAGGTTTCTGTATTTACTAATTTGGGGATTTTTTTTCTCAAGTTAATGACTTAGAGAATGGTAAGAAAAAATTAAAAAATATATTAAACTTATACATATTAATTAAATTAAAATTTTATTTAAATTTGAGTCACGAAATTTTTAGTCACGAAATTTTTAACATAGACAATTTATACATTATCATATATAACCAAAAAATAGCATCAACAACAATAACAATTCAGTAAAAGTCTTGTTAAATATGAAGTTTAAGGAATTTCAGTGTATGTACCCTAACGCTTAATTAGTAGAGAAGTTGCTTTCAAATATATTTATATATACATATCCAAAAAAACAACAATTAAATTATTAATTTGACAAATAATACATACAAAATTACAGTTTACTCAAATATTTAATTTCACGCAACTTTTTATGAGTAATTATGAACTTTAAATTAAATTTGAGTCACGAAAATTTTAAAATACATAATTTATACATTATTATACATATTTACAAAATAATAACTTAATAAAAATCTGTTAAATATAAGATATGAGGAGGTTCACTATACGTAACCTTATCTCTTTGGAGCATAAAGTTGAATCCCCAACTTAAAGGGCCCCCCACATCCCAACTCGACGAAGCAACTGGGGAGGTGAGCAACCCACAGGTCTATAAGGAGCCCACCCTTAAAGCTCACAAGGGACTCAAGAATGTTGCTCCACACTGCAAACCGTGGGATTCGAACCTTGCACCTTGGAGCAAATCTACCGCTCCGGAACCAACTGAGCTACGCCCTGTGGGCATGTAACCTTATCTTTAACTAGTAGAGATGTTGTTTCCGAATATATATATTCAAAA
>JANZLX010000211.1:6814546-6831294 GCA_025531955.1 Erythroxylum orinocense | reverse complement strand
TATATAAAAAATTACAGTTTACTCAAATTTTTAATTTCATGCAACTTTTTATGAGTAATTATGAACTTTAAATTAAATTTGAGTAACGAAAATTTTAAAATACATAATTTATACATTATTATATATATTTGCAAAATAATAACTTAATAAAAATTCCGTTAAATATAAGATCTGAGGAGGTTCATTATATGTAACCTTATCTCTTTGGAGCATAAGGTTGAATCCCCAACCCAAAGGGCCCCCCACACCTCAGCTCGACGAAGCAATTGAAGAGGTGAGCAACCCACAGGTCTATAAGGAGCCCACCCTCAAAGCCCACAAGGGGCTCAAGAATGTTGCTTCACACTGCAAACTGTGGGATTCGAACCTTGCACCTTGGAGCAAATCTGTCCCTCTGGAATCAACTGAGCTATGCCTTGTGGGCATGTAACCTTATTTTTAACTAGTAGAGATGTTGTTTCCGAATATATATATTCAAAAAATAACAATTAAATTATTAATTTGACGAATAATTTATAAAAATTCCGAAATTAAAAAATTTATTATGCACATTTAATAATTTATTCAATACATATTAAAACATAATTTAATGTCATTTAAAAAAACAATGAATTTTCACTCAATTCATGTTGTTATTTTCTTGAGATTAAAGATACTTTGCAACTGAAAATTCAACAACATTTGTATAAATGTGAAACAATATGGACATGACCAATTACAAGTTACGTGGATAATGACAATGATTGTCCTACATAACTAAATCCTAATCACCCGAAGATACAGCAAAAAGTTAGGGCCAAAAGCGTCTTACGAAAAATAATAAGAATCTTGTAGCAAATGATTTAAAAAATTTCGACGATTCGATTGATTCTATTGTAAAATTAAAATTTTTGAACTGATTAATTATTAGTTCAGTTTTTAACTTTTTATCTGCTTAAAAATTAATTAATTTATTAATTAATCGGTTAATTTTTATAAAATAATAATTTTTATAAATTAAAATAAAATAATTAATTTTTATTTATCAATATTTTTTTAATTAAACGTTAAAATTTTGAATATATAAAAATAATCTTTTTTAATCGTCTTTATAATTTTTTATTTTTTAAATATTTAACATTAAATCTTTTAAACTTTAAACTTCTTATATTACTGGTTTAAATTTCGATCTGATTTTTAAAATATTGCTGACATCATATATCATTAGAGAATCAAATTACATTTTTAGATTCTTCAAACAAGAAAAATAAATGAGCAAAAATACCAAATATCCCTTTTATTAATGACGTAAAATGAGATTCCCAAATTCAAAAATAAAATTCAAATTCCAAAATAAACGGATTTTCCTTTTTTTTTTTTGTGTGAAGCAAAGCAACGAAGAGAAAAGCTGCAGCTTCTCTACACGCCATTGGATTTTCTATTCAAAATTTTCTCCTCTCTCTCACTTTCTCGGAAACCAAGCACACCCTGTTTACTCACTGCTCTTGTACTACATACTCTACTTCCACATTGAACAACCTTCCCACGCTTTACTCCTCTGCATTCCACTTCATTTTTCGTTTATTTGCTTCGTAACACTTCTTAACTTTCACTCTTTAGTGTTGAGGGTACAAGGCTAGTTTGAGATTCGTAGTGCTTCACTGGGATCCTAATATTCTTTAATTTTTTACTTTGTTAAGGTGAGTCATTTTGATTTCTGTCTCGTTTCTCTTAAAGAATGCGTTATAGGAATTGATTTTTCGTGTATTCGTTGCTTTCTGTTTCTTTCTTTTCATTCTCTTGTCCGTCTAAATTTTAAACCAGAAATATGTTTTCTTTTCCTGTTAAATCCTAAGCTTTGGCACCGATCCGTTGCTTTGAGGCTTTATGTTTGGTTTCTAATAAAATTTATGATGGAGATGAAAAGTGGGAATTTTCTTTTATTTTTTCTTATTTGTTCACTTTCATCTTCGGTGCGGCGAGGTAAAAGGTCCTTTATTTTATTATTGAAAATTAGAGATTAACCATGATAAAAGTAACTGTTATGGTTATAGTGTTGGTTGCTTTGCTTTCATTTCTCAGAAGCACTGTAATTTTGATATGTGAAGATTAGTACTTTATAAGATCATATAATTGTTCTATCATTGAAGCATTTATACGTTTCTGACGAATTGAATGGATGCCTAATGAGCTAAACATAATTTATAGATTGAACCACTTTTTGGTTTGGAACTTGCCCACCTTTGTGTTGTGTGACTAAGTACTCAAGTTCGTTAGGGTCTTTTTCTACGAATATGGTCCCGTCCACTACGTTAGTCAGATAAGTTGGCGAGTGGCGTCTTTTGCTAAAGCTTGATAGGACTTGTTTTGGGCGAACACTAAAGCGTTAGCTTTTCATTTAATCTTTACCTCATGATTTCTCTCTGAACTCAATCCTCAGGATCAGAGAATGTCACAGCAGTGGTTGGTTCCCCCGTCCCCCCAGCCAACTGAATCATTGCCAGATGATTTTACGTTCATAGGTTCAGCAATATCTGATCAGTTAGAAAGACCTGAGTTTGTTAGTGCACGACATGCTGATAGCTTGTATTCAAGCATTTCCCAAAGCAATGGTGTAGAGAGCAAGGATGGTGAGGGACTAGGGAAAGGAGTTGTAAATGGTGCAAATGAGGATTCCCCTTATAGTGGCAATGCCTTTTCAGTTGAAGGCAGGCCCTCTGTGGGCGATGAAGACCTGGATTCTGGAGCTTCATCCTTTCCTTCAATCTCACCATCTCGTAGTGAACGTAGGTGGGCTGACACCAATGCATATGCTGCCAAAAAGGTATTATGCATGAACGGCATGAGGTGGTTACGTGATTGCAGAATAATTATATTCCAGTTGCAAATGTTTTTCCATTTCCACAGGATTTTGTTCTGTTATGTTGTGCCGTCAAGCACAAACTATCGATATTCATTTTACTGATCATGTCACCTACTTATTTATTTATTTTTTAATCTCAGAAAGTTCAATCATGGATTCAACTTCCAAATGGGGATTGGGCATTGGGGAAGATATTAGAAACTTCGGGTAGTGAAACTGTTATTTCTCTACCTGAGGGCAAAGTAAGTAGACCAATTATAAATAATTTTAATGATTTTCTAAACCAAATTTAGCTGTTGCTCTAAGAACTGCTTTTTGTTTCAATTGTAGGTTTTGAAATTAAAATCTGAAAGTCTAATACCTGCGAATCCTGACATTCTTGATGGTGTAGATGATCTCATGCAACTTAGTTACCTAAATGAGCCGTCGGTATTGTACAATCTTCAATATAGATACAATCAAGATATGATATACGTAAGGTTTCTAATAAGATCTTGTACTTTGAACCTGATGCTAAAATATAAGTTTTACTAACTTGTATGCTGAATAAATTTGCATATTTTAGACAAAAGCAGGGCCAGTGTTGGTTGCCATCAATCCCTTTAAGAAAGTTCCTTTATATGGGAATGATTTTATTGAAGCGTATAAGAATAAATCTATTGAGAGCCCACATGTCTATGCCATTACAGACACAGCCATTAATGAAATGATTCGAGGTAGTTTTCTTAACATTCTAAGATTGAATTATCAGGGCCTTATGGACTTAAAATGGTTATAATTTTATGGAACTAATATTTGAGTCTTGGTTTCTCTGCAGATGAAGTAAACCAGTCTATCATCATAAGGTTGGTAGAGTATGAGTACCTTCAATATTTTGACTTAATGTGTTCATTATTTAGTCTGTTTAGTGACATATTCCATTAGTTTAGAGTAGCTATCCCTTTCACTGGCATCTACTTTTGCCACCTACCAATTGTCTCTGTTTTGCATTAGGTAGAGTTCCGTGTATTCTGTGATGTATCTTCATAAATTACATTAATTATTGTTTAGATGCTTCTTATATTCTATGCAACCCACAATAAGTAAATCATTTAGGGTTTTTTGGATTTAGAATGGATACATTTATTGGTGATACTATCATTTTTAATGCAAGAAATGAAAAGGTGATTCTCCATGTGAAGCACCATTTGCATGACCAAAAGAATGCTTTCTGTGTTTTGATAGATTCTATTCTCCTTATCAATGGATAGGCAGATTCCAAATCTTGCTTCTTTCCTTGAGACAAGTTGAGGCCCTCGTACTACTGCATGTTTTCTTTCAGTGTAATAAAAATTTTATTTTTTATTGTTTTCGGGCTTGTGTGTTTATAGGTGTCTAGATTCTATTAATTTTTTGGTCTTCCTGAAATTCAGTTCATGTTGTTGGCTTTATAATTTGATTGCACCTAGAAGTTTCATCACTAAGACATTGAAGTTTGTTCTCTTGCATATAGCATTGCATATTTTAAATTCATTTGTCAATTATTTCTTCAGTGGTGAGAGTGGAGCTGGAAAAACAGAGACTGCAAAGATAGCAATGCAATATCTGGCTGCACTTGGTGGTGGCAGCGGAATTGAGTATGAAATCTTGAAGACTAATCCAATCCTAGAAGCTTTTGGTAATGCAAAGACACTGAGGAATGACAACTCTAGCCGCTTCGTAAGCACCATCTTCTTTTAAGTGAATCCCTTAGATCACTGATCAATCCATATACATATGGTTTTTGATATTAAATGGCTTGCAAAATTCAGATTTAGATGTTGTCTCTCTTTTGATTACAGTTTCATCTTCTAAATATGCTGTAGGGAAAGTTGATTGAAATCCACTTTAGTGAAACTGGAAAGATATCTGGTGCCAAAATTCAAACTTGTAAGATTACCGAAACCTCTAAGTTCCTAAGATCTTATCTTTTTTCATTCATTTTGATAATGCATGACTGACAATTTTTTGTTTTCAATCTCTCCTTGACGCTTGGTGGTCTCCAGTTTTACTTGAAAAGGTAATGCTTGTTTGTTGTATATTTTGCATTTTTTTCTGATCTAAGTAGCTAACTGAACCTGTTATTGAGCAGTCTAGAGTGGTCCAGTGCTCTGAGGGAGAAAGGTCATATCATATATTTTATCAGCTTTGCGCCGGGGCTTCACAAGCACTTAGAGGTATCTATTTCCATGTCTTCGTTGCTGTTTACTTTCATGCTCAATTTGTCACGTAATCTTCAATGCATTCGTGGCCTCTAACATGGGTAACTAGTTGATATATACATTTTCTATTTCATAAAAACTGATATCAGTAGTAATGATCATGGTGGTTGAATGAATTTTTTGTATGATAGTTGGGACACACAAACTAAGTTCATATACTCTTGTAAACTATATATGCATGAACTTCAGAAAATGGTGGCATCGGCTCTTGGCATTTTCTTGGATATTGATAATCAAGGTATATGCAGCCTACAATTGAAATTGGAACCACCTTTTGGAATTAGCTGAAACTAATGTTTTATTTTCTACTCAGCTTGGTTGTCTAAAGAGGTTTTTTAAAGTCCAACTATTTGTGCCATTTGAGTAAACTATTTACTTTGAGAAAGATGAATCTCCCATTAACTGCATATTGTTCTGCTCATTGTAAATTGCAATTCTATAACTCTTATATGTATTCCACTGAAAGAATTGAATGATGGGATCTTTAAGTGACGAGTACTCCATTCCTGTTACTCAAGTGTTAAATTTCTTACCGTGGTCTTGGAACTTCGTTCACTTATTCTTTCATGTAACACAGGGAAGGTAAATTTGAAGAGTGCAAGTGAGTATAAGTACTTGAGCCAGAGTAATTGCTACTCAATAAATGGGGTTGATGATGCTGAACACTTTGGTGTTGTAATGGTACATTTTTCTCTTTTCATGTCTTTACAACTATCAGATTTTCCTTTTATGGGCTTTCTGTTTTTGAGATCGCCATGTGCATGTCACACTATGACCATTGCCCATAAACAGGAAGCTCTGGACATTGTTCATGTTGGAAAGGAAGACCAGGAGAGTGTATTTGCGATGCTTTCTTCTGTACTGTGGCTGGGAAACATCTCGTTTGTTGCCGTTGACAATGATAATCATGTTGAACCAGTGGCCAATGAAAGTAAGATTCTTTCAGTAGCTAATTTGGATAAATCCACTAATTTTGGATCTTCTCAAAATCAGAATCTTCCTTTTCTATTCTTTATGTTGTTATTTTGACATCTCTTATGCTGGGGGGCTTGTGGTCCTACATAAAGGTTATCATCATGATTCAATTATCTATAACTAAAATATCTAATAGCTTGAATGGTTCTTCGATGATAGACTCTTGATGGAACAAACAGCAGGAACATGACTATAGATAAGCATCTCTATGTTATAATGTTTATAGCCAGCAGGTCATTTAATTGTACTGCTATCGGTACTGGTTACTTTCTTTTGAAATGTTGATTAGGGTAGCTCCCATCAAACATTTCCTTGTTCAAGAAACTGCTAACTGGAGCAATGTCAAGATAAAGAGAACATGACTAAATCAATAGGTACACGTGACCAAATCAATAGGTAAAGGGTGAATATAAGAAAGTGTGAGAAGAAAAATGCATGAAACAAAAAGGAAACTGGCTTTGGAAAGTAATTCTGTAGGAGGCTTACTTTTTCTGGTTTTCTTAGCTTGCCTTCACAGGGCAGAAGTTGAAGTGCACTAAAACATTGCTGGTTTCCAGTGATGTGGACTACAAGCAGAATTTTCTTCAAACTTAGTTTCTAATAATAGCGATAAACAACAATAATTCTCCTGTGGTGCTTGGTGCTGTGTGCTTTTCCAGTAGCACTATTTTCTCCTTCATTGATCTCTTAAAAAGTACAGCTAGTTTCTATGTTTTGAAATATTATTGGCAGAAATTTATTTGTGATCTCAGAGATGCCCATAACTAGCGCTATTTCCATCGTGAGCTTGGTCCCATTAGTTTCTAATGTGCATTTTCTTTTCTATTATTTCATTCGTTGGAAATGTTGCTTTTTCTGTAACCCTTGTTCAATAAAGCTTGTTCATCAACATCACGTGATTGTCTTCCCTCCCTCAGCAAGTTATGATTCCTGATATTTGTTTAGGAAAGTGGTGTTGACCAGTGATTAAAATTTGGATTTTTTAAGGTCTGGAAACTGTGGCCAAGTTGATAGGATGTGACGTCACTGAGCTTAAACTGGCTTTATCTACTCGAAAAATGAGAGTTGGAAATGATAACATTATCCAGAAGCTCACCTTATCACAGGTAACAAAATTTTGGGGTAACTGATCCATTTCATAATTGGTTGTGTGATATATTAGTAATATTTTAATGCCGCTGAACAGACTTCCTTTCATGTTGCTTTATTTTTTGTTTGGGTTAGCTTTTGGAAGTCAACTTCTCTTTAACATTCCATCTTCTCCTTACAATTCTATAACAGCTCGATTCACCTTGTTACTTGGTTGTAAAATTTGATTTGCTTGATTTCATAATACTTTGAAATCTGGATTATAGTTGTTCTTTGAAGTCTTCAAGAATTTCTTATTTCTTGCATAGTTTCTTATTGCCTTATGTCCCAACTTGACATTATGTTGGCTGTTAGAAATCAGACTGGAGAATACTTTTTGTTAATCCTCCTATTATATTGGGTGACAATCCTTTCACTTTAATTTCCTTTATGTTGAAGTCTTCTTACTGTTAAAGCATATTAACAAAGTTGTGTAATCTCCAGAAGATACGGAAATTTTTAACAAAGTAAATGAGGAATTTTTATTCTATTTTAAATGGTGAGATGATATTAATAAAAGAAGTTAAGAAAGCAGACTGGAGTAAGAAGACCAGACTGGATGTTTGATTAATCCATAAATAAATAAGGAAAGTAAAGTGATTAATACTGGAGGAATGTAAAATACAAGTAATGAAGTCACTTCCTTCCAAGAAACCAGGCAGTCAAGAAAACATAAGCTATAATGTGAGGTGAACGAGTGAGCATGTACTATAATCTAAAAATGCTACCTTTTGCACACAAGTCTACACAGACTCACCTGTGGACCATGTATTATATTTGTGTGATTATTGCTTACGCTTCTACGAGCATCTAGTTGATTCAGTAATTGGCCCTTTGATGTTAAATCACATTATGCTTTATTTTTTTGAAAAATTTCTAGTTCCATGAATTGTTTTGTATTTCGAAATAAAGTAACTTGAACTGCCTAAATTTTATCTTCCAGGCTATTGATGCAAGGGATGCTTTGGCAAAGTCAATTTACGCTTGTTTATTTGAGTGGCTAGTTGAACAAATCAACAAATCTCTTGAAGTTGGAAAACGCAGAACTGGCAGATCCATTAGCATTTTAGACATCTATGGATTTGAGTCATTTGAAGTATGTTCCACTCACTATTCCTCTGTGAAACTTCTTCTTTCATTCTGTTTTAAAGTTCTTTTGATTTGTAAATTCTGAGGTTTTAAGCTCTTCTCCAGAGGAATAGCTTTGAACAATTTTGCATAAATTATGCAAATGAGAGATTGCAACAGCATTTCAATCGCCACTTATTCAAGTTAGAGCAGGAGGTAATTCCTAATTTTTACCTCTATAGCATCTGATTTTTCTCTCCAATACTTGTTTCTTTGGTTCTCTGCTCATCTTAATGAAGAAAGAAAGCAATAAATGAAATATGCACATGTTGATGGGCACATCATTTATAGCTGGAGAAAATTTTACGACTATGCATACTATATATGTTTTGCCAGTATTTTAACCCCTTTTTACTAAATGAGAAAATTTTACGACTATGCATACTATATATGTTTTGCCAGTATTTTAACCCCTTTTTACTAAATTAGATACAGATTTACACTTTGCCTACATGGTTCTTCCTATACTCAACAAGCCCTCATTTCGAGGGATTGCAATAGTTGAGAGAGTTGTGAAATGTTGTTATGTTCGCTTAGACTTACAACGCCTGATAAATGGAATTTCTTCTTAACATTATGAAGTTTTGAACTTCCTTCTTCCTGTGGATTGGACACGTATGAGTTCACAACATATACATGTATCTCTGCCTATTTTAGACTTACCATACTTTGTAACTTTTAGGATTTCCTCGCAAGGGTAGGAATTCTGTATATATAGGCTTGCAAGGCTGTTAATAGAAAAGTGTGCCGAAATATTTATTTCTCTTATTTTCTGCCTATCTTAGTCATAAGGTTATCATATGTTTGAAGAGCCAAAAACAAATTTTCTATGATACTTGATTCTCAGTCAACAAACGTAATTTACTCCTATTAACTATCATGAGTAGTGACAAGAGTGAGCAAAACAATTCTAAGCTCAGCTTTTCAAAGGGCTAACAATGCAATAAGCTTGCATTTGAAAGCTTTTGTTCCTTGCAACTACCATGTTGAAAGGAATATATTAGAGCACAGCATTTCTATCTTAACATGAATTATATTCAAATACAGTAAAACCTAACATTCTGCATAAAATCTATTAATTTAAAATGTTATTAGTTAATTGATAAATTAATAATTTAGAGTGTATTCATAAGTTAATAACATATATTTAGTTAACTAAAAAATTACAATTTACCAATCTAATCAATTGAATATGAACCATTAAGTCCAAATATTCATTATATTGCAATTGGAGAATTCAACCTCAGCATTTTCAGGTGCGTAAGAAAGATTAGAAATGAAACACAATTAGATTTAAATTTAAAACAAAATAAATTACTTTGTGTCATATTTTAAGAAGATATCATAGTCAATTACACGCATTCACAATATAAGTAAAATTTTAATTTATTATAGGAATAGGGCCGTAAAACAATATATAAAGGTTTTACATAAAAGTATTATCTTATTAATTTATTAAAATTTTAATTCAGCCTATTAAGCCAAGTCGGGACTGTAAAAGTTATTATATAATAGTGGTTATTTATTTATCGAGTACTCATCTATAGAGATTTTCCTGTTAGTTATTTATTGAGTAATAATCTATAGAGATTTTACTGTACTTACAATAGTGCCCTTTTCTTCTTTAGGAGTACATTCAAGATGGCATTGACTGGGCGAGAGTTGATTTTGAAGACAATCAAGACTGTCTCAATCTTTTTGAGAAGGTACTGGGTCTGAAACTGGTAATTTTAATGCATGGATTATGTTAGGATGTATAGAATTTAGCATACTGTTCCTGCATTATTATCATTGGAAGCTCCTGTAAGTATTCCCTTGGATTATTAAGGTTCTAGTCCTCCACAGCTATGATAAGCTACATGCCAATCTGATAGAAGTTGTTTATTCTTTGAATTTTTGCATGTGTATTTCAATTTGTTAAGCCGTAGAGATATGGAATGCTAAGAGATCCATTGTAACTGCACTCATCTTGTAGGAATCATTCTTAAAGTTCAAAACATATTTCAATGATAAGTAGGCCAATGCCTTCCTATCTCTGGCTGTGTTATTAATTTCAGCTCATTTCCTATGTTTGGAGCTGTTTTGTTTGTAAGGGGGCCTCATCACTATGTTTTGTTTTTGCTGTCTTACCGTTGGAGTTGACAAATTGGACTTTTGTGCCTTTCATGGTTTCCTTTTACTTCCATATTTCTTTTCTTTTCTGGATTCAGTAAATACATTGGAGAATAATGGAAATGGTATGTTTGTGCATCTTAACTTCTATTTAAATTGACATATGTTGAGTCTTCCTATCTCATTTCATGCAGAGACCGCTAGGGCTATTGTCTTTGTTGGATGAGGAGTCCACATTTCCAAATGGCACAGACTTGACATTTGCCAACAAGCTCAAGCAGCATCTGGATGTGAATTCTTGTTTCAGAGGAGAGCGAAGCAAAGCCTTCACAGTCTCCCATTATGCTGGGGAGGTGATTGTCTTTCTGAACATGATCGATATTCGATATTGTTCATACGTGTTATTGTATGAAGTCGATTAACCTCTATGAAGTCGATTAACTTATTGGATTAACCTACCAAGATTAGATTATGCGGGATCAAACATGAAAAAAGATAGAAAGCTGCCCTTTGCTTTATGTTGTGTCTCGAGGTACTTTAGCAGGTCAATTTCAAATTTGAAAGTGTAATAAGAGTTACAACAATTTTCTGAAAGCGAAATCAGGTCTTCAGACTTGCATACTTTGAGATTTTGAAAAGAATAACTGATGGATTTATGCTTTTCTTTTACTCTGATCTCAGGTTACATATGATACAACTGGGTTTCTCGAGAAGAATAGGGACTTGTTACACTTGGATTCCATTGAACTTTTGTCTTCATGTTCATGCCATCTTCCTAAGATATTTGCTTCTGCTTTGCTTGCTCAATCTGAGAAGCATGTTGTTGGTCCTCTGTACAAAGCAGGGGGTGCAGATTCTCAGAAGCTAAGTGTAGCCACTAAATTTAAGGTATTTACTTTCTGATGTTTAGTGGCCAACCTTATTGCAGAAGTAGGTTACTTGGTTCTGATTGCATTATAACTATGAAAGGCCAAATTGCATTGCATACTTGCATAATTTGCATGTTGGGTCCCAAGCCTTTTTTCAGTACTGTAACTTTTCAACATCAGTCTTATGTAATTAATTCAACGGAATTACTCATTTATGCTGAAAGTTGAAAGTTTCTCCTTGATGTCCTTTTCCTGATATTGTGCAAGAATTATACTGCTTAATGGTGTCTACTGTACAAGAAAATCACGTTAAGCACTGTGTTACTTTAACCAGACTTTACCAAACTGAGTCATGCGATCCTCCTCGTTGTAGTCCTATCTGAACGGCAGATGTGTTCTGCTGCTCATAGGAATTGTAACTAATGCAAATGCACAGCAACATTAACTCGGAGTGAGGGACGGAGGGAGACAGGGAGGGTACCCTTCATGTTTCCAATTATTTTTTTGGAGGTAATGCTCAGTCCTATAAATGAGGGCCTTAGCTCAGTGGTAGGTGGGGTCCCCTAGGCCCTAGTGCCTTTCGATGACCAAAAAAATAAAAAAAGGATCTAGATTTACAGCAATAAATAGTTGTTAGAAGTAATAAAAAGTAGTTTAATCTGCATACAGATAGCTTCAAGAAGGTAGTGTATCAGCAAGTGTTGCAGATTCTGAGCTGCTAGGAGGTGTGCAATACAAGTTTAATCTGGTAGTTTCTGGTGACTTGAAACTCTGCATTTAGTAATCTGCAAATTATACTTCTTTAAACTGCTGAACAAAAATGTTGTTATTGGGCTGTGAAGGCAGATATGGAGGAGCCATGCCTTATTCTGTCACTTAAGCTTCGGCATGGAGATATTTGTATTTTTGTGCCAGTAACTTTGTCAATATCAGGATGCTACTGCACACTCAAATGATACTCAATTCTTAGAGATATTGGGTTATATCTCCCTTTTTCTTTTTCTATGACTACAATCCAAATCTAACTTAGCTTGATTTTATCACTTCACTTTTACTAATTAAGAAGTTTTATGTCTAGGGGCAATTGTTCCAGTTGATGCAGCGCCTAGAAACCACCACCCCACATTTCATTCGGTGTATAAAGCCCAACAATATTCAATCTCCTGGATCATATGAACAGGGGCTTGTGCTGCAGCAGTTGAGATGTTGCGGAGTCCTGGAGGTAGTCCGTATCTCGAGATCTGGATTTCCTACAAGAATGTCTCACAAAAAGTTTTCCAGAAGGTAAAGCAGAACAATTGCAGTTAAATAGTTGTTCAAGTTCTTAAATGGCTCTATACACATTTTGATTCATTTACTATTACATGAATTATTGCCTGATCTGAATTTTTGCCTCAGATATGGTTTTCTTTTACTGGAAAATGTCGCATCTCAGGATCCACTCAGCGTTTCAGTTGCAATTCTTCATCAGTTTGGTATTCTGCCTGAGATGTATCAAGTTGGCTACACTAAACTATTTTTCCGAACTGGCCAGGTATAAATAAACTATTTTACAGCCAATTTGTTCATGATATCTTTGTCATATGTGTTCATGTGTTAAAATTCTGATTACATGCTTGCGATCTCACTTTTGTGCACTTTCATATGTATACACTGTTAAGTCTATTCAGCTATCTGGCATCAAATTTCTTTTACCCAGTAATTTGAAGTTCTGGATTAAATAATATTTGATGGTATGAGAACCTTAAATGCTAAAATGTCAGGAAGTTTAAGTCGCATTCCCTTTTCCCTAGTATCTCATGTATTTCCTCCATTATTATCCTCCCTTATGCATCCGCACTTCCAACCTTGGGGCTTTTCAGTTAAGGGCCATATGAACAATGAAAACATGATCCAATCTATTGTGCCAAGTTAAGCATTTGGTTGATAGGACCTAAAATATACATATTATTTATACTAATATATTCTTATACTAAATATTTAATCTCCATAATTTTTAACATGCCCTCCTCAAAGTGGTAGGTGGATGTGATGCTTTTCATGTCAAGTTTGTATATGAATTTTGAAGAGTGATTTTTTTCCAAATATATTAAAATAAAAAGTAAATAACCAATATTTTTTATTTGTTTGGCTGATATTTTTTGGCCAATTTTTCTCTTGTTTTTTGCTACGTGTTTTTCTTTTCCTTTTTTCCAAAACCCTACAGTCACAAGAAACAACACTTGGCAGTGAAGGAAACAGCATGGTTTTAGAGGGGGATATCTATTGAGGGAGAGGACGGTGGCGGTAATGTGATTGAAACAAGGACTGAGAGTAAAAAGCAAAAGTTTGCCAGAAGAAAAGAAGAAAAATAGAACACAAGTTAGAGAAAGAAAGAATAGAGATAGCGGCTTCCAGGATGAAAGATATAATAGAGGTAATTGCATCCTCAATGAGGATGGATGAAGAAAAGACAGTAAAGAGGTAACAGCATTATCAATGGACCGCAGGAATGAAAGACAAAAGAGAAGATCTGAAGTGGAAGAAAAAAAAGATCTTAGGTCCCTAGAATCATAACTTGGTTGTGGTTTCATTATAAAATTGAACTCCACTCTAAAAGGTATCTTAAGGGGAGGAGTATTGGCTAAACATTACAAGACTTATTCAGCTCTTTATCCTAATTCATGTGGGATATTAATACGGTTAAAAAATCCACCATTGCTTTTTATTTATTATGATTTTTAATCCAATGTAAAATTATATTTTGGTGGGTAGTTGATATGCTTTATTGCATCTCTTTTGAGCATAACGAGGAAATCTTCGCAGATTGGAGTGCTTGAGGATTCAAGAAACCGTACTCTTCATGGTATCTTACGTGTTCAAAGCTGCTTCAGAGCGCACCGATCTCGCTGTTACCTTAGGGAGCTTAAGAGAGGAATTGTCATGCTTCAGTCATGTAGTTTTCTTTCCTATTCAGTATCTACTTCTGTTCATATTTAAGGATCATGTCTCATACATAAGTTTGCAATAAAACTTCATATTTTCTTGTGCAGTTATTCGTGGAGAGAAAGGTAGAAAAGAATATACTGTCTTACTTCAAAAACATAAAGCTGTTGTGCTTATACAAAATCAGATCAGAAGCATGACCTGTAGAAAAAGATACAATGATATTCAGAAGGCATCAATTGCAATACAATCAGGTAAATTTGGTCTTACTAGTTACAGGCCATTCTTGTCAAATGTTGCAATTTTCTCCTCATTTGCATGATTAAAATTAAACTTCACTAAAGAAAAGACTACTGATACGTTTAATAAGACTGCAAAAAATTTGAAGTTGCAACAATCTGGTGTACAATGTTGGATAGTATTTTCTAATTTAGCGGGGCAGGGTTTGAATAGAGAGCTATTACCAGCTTTATAGTTATAATAATATTTGTACGTACTTACAGTTTATAGTCTGTGTTTCGCTGCAGTTATTCGTGGATGGTTGGTTAGACGATGCTCGGGCAATATAGGGTTAGTGAAATTGGAGGTACCGAAGGTAACTTGCCACATTGTACTTCTTAAACTTCTGTATTTCCATATGCTCAAATTGAAATAATGTTTATGGATAATGTTGAAAAATGAAACACTGTTTGCCTGTCTAATCTTGTTATCTGTTGATACCAATTTTCTCGGTTCTGTTCTGTGCTTAATGTGGAAATACTTGATCTGAGAAATTCAGCCATCTTGAGTATCATTTACTAGCTTCGTGTGCAAGCAATGTTCCTACTTTTCTTCTAACTTATGGTTTTAGTTCCATTTGACCTATTAAACTATTACAACATTCCAACAGGAGGACAATCAGTCAGATGAGGTGTTAGTGAAGGCATCTTTTCTAGCTGAACTACAGCGACGAATTCTTAAAGCTGAGGCTGCTCATAGAGTGAAAGAAGAGGAAAATGACATCCTGACCCAACGGCTCCAACAATATGAGAGCCGTTGGTCAGAATATGAGCTTAAAATGAAGTCCATGGAAGAAGTGTGGCAGAAACAGATGAGATCTCTACAATCCAGTCTATCGATAGCAAAGAAAAGCCTTGCTGTTGATGATTCTGAAAGAAATTCTGATGCATCAGTTAATGCAGGTGACGAAAAAGATTACAGCTGGGATACTGGATGTATCCATAGGGGTCAAGAAAGCAATGGTGTGAGGCCAATGAGTGCAGGTTTGAGCGTTATAAGCCGGTTGGCAGAAGAATTTGAGCAGAGGATTCAAGTATTTGGGGATGATGCCAAATTTTTGGTAGAAGTGAAATCAGGTCAAGTTGATGCAAGTTTGAACCCTGACCGAGAGCTTAGAAGGTTAAAACAGATGTTTGAGGCTTGGAAGAAGGATTATGGATCAAGGCTAAGAGAAACCAAGGTGGTATTGAATAAAATTGGAAGTGAAGAAGGTGCTCTTGACAAGATGAAAAAGAAGTGGTGGGGTAGGAGGAACAACAGCTCCAGGTATGATTGAAGTTTGTTTTAGGAGGGTTGCCATTGTGGTTTGTTTTGTTGTTAATAGCTGTTTATACTTGGCAATTTGATTATATTGTATGACATCAACCATCCTTAAAGATGTGAGTTTTGTTGTACAAGTATATTTGGTGAAATGCGTTATTTTAAAATGTACATCATTCCTTTTATTTTTCAGTACAAAATACAGCTATTAGGGTTACCTTCCCGCTCTCTCTCTCTTTTTGGATACATTGTTTCTGTATAATGTTATTATCCAATGTATACCTTGTGGCTCCTCCATGTATTCTCCCTGTCGTTTAATGCTAAAGAGTATGCTCTGCACTATTTTATTAATTTCTTTTAAATTAACACCATTCATATTTTCATTTAATATATTTATTTCTAGTCATATCTTAAAGTATTTCGTTATCAGTCATAAAGGATTTATATTAACTTATTAAGTATAATCATTTGTAGGAATATTGTTTAGTTAACAAGAGTAACAATATTCCGTAGAAATTTCGCTTTGCAAAATGATTTTAGGCGAATTGTGTTTTAATTACAAGAAATTTCAGTTGTTTTCTGTTAGAATTTTACAAAATATTTTGGGATTGTAGACATTAAGTTTTTCTCAATGTTTTAAAAACCAGACTAGACATCGAACCGGTCTAAAGAAAGGTTTAAGGTTTAGAGGTTCAACCGGTAATAAATCGCTATCAAACCGGAATATAATAAATAAGATGAAAATTTTATAAGAATAAATAAAATTAAAATATTTTTTAAAATGTTTATTATCAATCTTAATGTAATTAATTACTTCAACTAATATCATCAGAAGTATTATTAATTAAAATTAATGTAGTTCAAAACATAGTATATATATCACTAATAAAAAATTTGACTATAAATTATTTTATAAAAATTAAAATATTTTAAAATTATTTGTTAATTCAAATTAATAATACAAATTTGAAATTTTTTATATTTAACTTT
>JANZLX010000211.1:6783658-6796703 GCA_025531955.1 Erythroxylum orinocense | reverse complement strand
GGCAGGAGAGGTAGGAGGGAGGGAATAAAATTTTGAAAATTTTGCAAAAAAGTTTCCCAATTTTTTAAAATTATCGGTACCGGTCGGTATTTGACCGGTATTTTGTATACCGACCAATGTGGCCGAAATGGGTCGGTACCAATTGATATTTAAATTCGATACCAAAACTTAAAATCCAGTACCAGATTTGAGCCGGTACGACTGGTACGGTACGGAATTCAATACAATGAAATGTAGTTTGGGTCCCAAATGTCACTATTCACCTCAGGATACACTATTCATGACCTAAAAAATACTATTCATGAAATCGAGATTTTTGGGGTACTACAAATGAGCCATTTTCTTCTTAAGAGAAGTTATTATGTTGTCATTCCTACTTAAAAGAAGAATGTTATGAAAGAAGATGGAATTTTATCACCATCCTTAATCCATAATTTTTATGTCTTTGCCTTAAAAGGGCATGTGTAATTGTCATAACTTGATTGTACAAAATTAAGACAGTCTTTTCTTATTCTTAAAAGTATGCAAATTTTAAGTTCATTCTTGATCTATTGGCGCTTTCAAATGTAGATAAACATCTTATGTCCCTGAATGTCTAAGTTAAGTCCCTTTAAAATAGTTTCCATAAAGCCCTCCACTTTCACTAAGAAATTGTTGAATATGAAAGGAGAAATTTTTCCTATGAGAAGTGGGCAAATTATGCACTAAGATAAGAGTGTGGTCTAAGATTAAAGGATTGAATTAAAGTGGCTTTTCTTTTAAGGAAGGTAGACATTTGTTATGCATTAATTATAGATCTATCTATTTTCTTTCTCAAAAACCATTTTTCCTTTTGCTTATTATTCTATATAAAGAAATGGTCCTTTATTTTTAAGTTTGTAATTTGAATATAGCTAGCACAATTAATGAAGTCCTCAATGTAATTTTGAGATGACATTGCCTTCAACTTTTGAGGGATATAGCATACCTTTAAAATCCCCTACACAGGGATCTTATCTTGCTACATAGGGAGGTCCTCTAGAAAGTATGATTGAGTGCATGCACAAAAGTAACATGAAATTGATGTTCTAATGTTTTAATTTAATAGAAAAATGGATTAATTAGTTTGACATGATAGCTTGATTAACCTCTAACTTATCAAGATCTAATGTTGCTATAGTCCTTCCATAATGATGATAATGGTGATTAGTATAGACAGGACAATGTTGCTTCAAAAAGCTCTAATTCCTATAATTGCTTTCGTTGAGCCTATTTTCTAAAAGACCAATAAGAAAGCTTTAGTGCTATGAAGTAGAAGAGGAAGAAGAGGAGGGTTCCGACACCGAATCTTCCTATAATAGGTGATCTCTTGACATTACCGCTTTCCCGAATTATCCAACCTGAGTTTCATTTCCTCCCCCATTTACTTTTTTATTCATTTAATGTGTAAGATTGAAATGGGTTGTATGGATATGGATTTTGAATTATTAATGATGTTTTAACTTTTCCTTTGAGATTTTGCTTATCTTTAATGTTAATCTAGTTGATTTATGTTTACTTGAGTTGGGTGTTGTATTTGATTGATGTATTTGTATATTTTGATAATAAACTGAGAGGGTGAACCGGATAAAAATGATTAAATTGGATTAACTAGAGTTAGGCAATATAATTAACCACTTAATCAATCTAGTCAATAATTTCATGGAGGGAGATCCTTGCGAGACTCGATTGTTTTTTAGAGAGCTTTAGAACTAATTAGAATTGTGGGTAATTTGTGAATTGAAAGATTGTAAGTCCATAATTTGATTAGGGTTTACGATTTAGGAAATTATTATAACTCAAGAGAGAGTAATCAACCCTATGATCGTCTAGAACTGATACCTTATAAACACATAAAAGGCTAGATTAGTGTTAATGATAGGTAAAATCCCCTCTCTTATAACTTGATTAATCCTTTTGACAGATTTCCATTGTTACATGATTCGATTGTTGCTAGTTTGTTTTGATTTATTTTACTTTTCAATTATTATTCGAATTTGAGTCTTAAACAAAACACAACCTGAATTAAGTGGTGCTTAAGCAAAATCTCTGTAGGATGATATCTGTTTTTTACTATAAGTAACGACCTGTATACTTGCAGTTTTTAGCGTAAAACTAGTAATTGGTTTTGCAATCAACATTAACCAAAATTGAGTAAGATGGGGAAGTGATATAAGCCTCATTCTACCTAACAAACACATTAAGGAATCCCAAAATCTTTAAAGTCTGAAGGATAAAAGCCCGTTTGACATAGTCAAAAGCCTTTTTGAAGTCCACTTTTATGATACAATTAAGAGGACCATTCTTCCTCTAATACCCTTTCATCAATTCTTGGATAATAGAGACATCATCCTCAAACTTTCTTTCTTGTATAAAGGAACTTTGATTATCAAACATTAGTGAATCCAAGACTATTTTCAACTTGTTATCTAGAATTTTAGAAATTACCTTGTAAAGGAGGTTGGTACATGCACTAGGTCTAAAGTCCTCAAAAGAAAAAGGATAGGAGGTCTTACGAATCAAATAGATATGGGGTTTATAGATCTCCTTCAGTAGCATTCCCCTTGAGAAAAATTCCAAGACAACTCTCTTAACTATAGGGTCAGTTTCCTGCCATGTTTTTAAAAGAAGTAGCCATTAAAACCATCAGGTCCTAGGGATTTGTTTGGACTCATTTGAAAAATCACCTCTTCTATCTCTTTTTCCTTAATAAGCTTAGAGACAATTGCAGTTTGGTCCTAAGAGAATCGTTTTTTAATAAGGGAGCAAAGAGGAGTGGTAGTTGCTTGTGTACAGTAATATCCATAAAAGCTCTCAAAGTATCTCACAACTTCCACTAGAAGGTCCCTTTGTTGAGAAATTTCACTTCCATCTTGATGCTTAAAGGAATAGTATCTATTTGTATTTTTCCTGGCCAAAATAAAGTTAAAAAAGAATTTAGTGCACCTTTCACCATCTTTAGTCCAATTGGCTTTAGCCCTTTATTCCATGAAGCTATCATGGTCTCTAGTGGTTGACAAGTAATATCTCAAGAGATACTTTTTAGTATTTAATAAGAGAGAGTTGGCAGGATCTCTAGCAAGTTTTTTTTTATATAACTGTCAATTCTTCTTTAGCCTTAGCACTAACTAGATATGTGGAAGAAGCTCTTCTACTCAAGGCTTTTCATCTCAAATTTGATAGCCTTAAGTTTGTGGACACAAATGAATTGGTAAGTTCTCGTAACTTTTAACTCCAAACCCCTCTAGAGAGCATAAGGAAAACCATCATCATCAACTGAAAAATTATTAAACCTAAAAGGACCTTTTTTATCCTGAATTTGGAAAAGTTTTTCTACCTATGTTGGAGAATGGTCTAAGAATAGATGATCCAGAAAAGTAGACACACTATCAGGAAACTGAGTAATCCAATCATAATTCACTAAGGTGCGATCCATTTTTTGCCTTAATGCCAATCTACCAGATTGTTTATTGCTCCAAGTGTAGAAGTGACCTTGTGACTTTAAGTTAAAATGTCCCAATTTACCCACACCTAAATAAGTTTTCATTTAAGGTGAATAACTTGCATCTTCGTCTCAAAAGCTTCAACATCCACAAGAGAAGGGTCATACCTTATAATGATCCTCCTAAACCCTTAGGCTGGATGGTTATAAATAAATTTTCATCAAATGCACAGTTTATTAACAATCTTAAGATTTTGAAGTTTAATTTTGGTCTCTAAAAGAGCAAAAATTCATGGTTTTGTGTTATAGAAAAATCCCTTAAAGCAAAAATTTTTAAGACAGATTATCCCCCTTATATTCCATGCAAAGACTTTCATAAATCAAAAGGTTTTATTTTAGAGCCCTTACCTTTTCTCCTATTGGATTTCCTTTTGATAGCTGACAAAAATTCCCCAATGCGATGATCATCCTCTTTATTCTCATTATTGGGTAGAGGATTCTTGTCCATCTGGTCAAGAACAATTGGATGGCCTTTAAAATTAATAGAGATGTCCCAGGCTTAACCCGGCCTAATCCCAAGCTACGGTGGCGATTGGCCTATCCTACCACTCGACGAGTCGGGATCAATCGGTCCGTGGCTCCACGGGACATGGGTGGGCTAGGGCAACTCGACCTACCATATTTTTTAAAAGTAAAACGTCAAAAAACGACGTCTTATTTGACAAAACAACTTCTATTTTAAAGTAACAGCTCGTGGCCCGGTCAACCCAAGCCAAAATCGAGTCGTGCTAGGCCCTTTTTGGCATCCCTAAGAATTAACTGGTTGTTCTTCCACAATGTTCTCCTTTCCATCAACAACTTCCATAATAACCTCATTCCTAACAACAACTTCCACTATAACCTTTTCCCCTTTCACAGTTGTCACATCAACTTTGTGACCTTCAGTAGAGAAAGAATAAGGTGTTGATTCCTCAAACAAGATGTTAGTTCCAACCCCCTGATCAATTTTTCCTTCACCCATTAGCTCCTTATAATCACTTCTTTGAAAAGTTTTACTCATAAGAATCCAACTCTTACCTTAGGAAATTAGGGAAGGCGTCTATTGGTATTGGACTAACACATTGGCCCCGTTTGGTGAATGACTTATTAGTAAAAAACTAGTTGATTGACCATTTTAGCTTATTTGACTATGTTAAACAGCCAAAAATTGTGTTTGGTGATTCAACTGAATGAGTTAGCTGATTAAACCAATCAACTGATTTTTAACAATCTCAAAAGGAGCAACGTTTTGTTTTCAGTGTTTTCAAAAATGACGATATACCTATGAGGCAATGGAAGTCTAGCGGTTACACAAAGAAAAGGAAATGTGGGAAGCTAAGAGATGAGAATAGTAACTTACGACCAAAACCTCTAACTTTTATTTGTCAAATCAAGCTACAATACGTTAATGGTGTAGGTAGATTGTTTTGTTAGGCTTTTGATTTTTTTAAAATTAATTCCAATTAAATAAAATTAAGTAATTTTAAATTTTTAATAAATTTAAAAAGGTGTTTTTAATTATTTGAAAATTGTTTTCCAGGTTAATTTTATTAGGAATGTCTTAGAAGTTAATTTAATTTTTTTAAATTTAATCATACCCTTATTTTTTAAAATCATGTCCTTATATGTCATTTTATACATAAACAACTAATAATAATCAGCTAATTTTACCAAACATCAAATGACAAATAACTAATGTAATCAACTGGTCAAATCAGTTGATATAATCAGCTATCAACTAACAACTAATGAAATAAGCTGATTGCCAAACGTGACCATTATCTTCATAAAGAGCTCCATCAAGTCTCAGTCTCATGACTGGGATGATTTTAGGCAGTGTTTTAAAACTTGAACCGGCAATCGAACCGGAGACCTTACTGGTCACCGGTTTGGTCGGTTCAACCACCGGTCGAACCGGTGTGACGTCATAATTATGCAATAATTATATTTAATTATATATAATATTAATAATATTTTAAAAATACAAAAAATATACCAAAAAATAAGAAAAAATAAAAAATTTTGAACCAATGATCGGACTGGTCCTACCGGTTCTCACTAGTTCAATTAAGAACCGATTTTTAGGGGTAAATTGGACCAGATAATCGAGCGGTCACTGATCAAACTGGCCGGTCTGGTCCAGTCCAATTTTCAAAATAGAGCATGTAAGCCTTTGAAGAGTTCCATATTAATACAAATTCTAGCATATCCCAATCTCTTCTTTTTGGCCCTATTATCATCCAGATATAATGATTTGCCTAGAAAGCTGGCAATCATACCCAAGCCTTTTGTTGTCCAATATTCAAGAGGAACATTGTAGAGGTTTACCCACGTAGGAATAAGCCTATGCTTATTAGAGTCAATCTGAAACCCCTGCCAATGTTGGAGAAATAGTGGGAAGTTAAAGGCAAGTCATGTTCCTTCTTCTATGATCTTAAGTGTATAAGCTTTAGAGGAAAAGGTGAAAATGATACATTTATCTTCAAATGTTAAAGCTTCAATGAACCCTTTGTTTTTCCATAATGCTATGCCCATTTTTAAATAATAGGAAATGCATGTCTCTTGTCCCAGAAGAATCATAAGAGGGAGTTTTTGCAAGATTTGACCCCTTCATGAAGAACTTCCAGATTTGGGAAAACAACAACATGCCCATCTTCACTCTTAGGGGGACAAAACTATAGTGAGAGATTAAAGGAACCTCCAATAACCTACTTTCATGTTCTCCTTTTATCTATGAGATTGGTTGAAGCAGAAGCAGCTTGGGTTAAGGTAGTAGCAGAAGCAAGAGGGGTTTACATTGTTCCAAGGATCCTCCTTGGCAGAGTTATGTTGTAAAAGTAGTTTAGGTACTTGCATGGTAAGAAAACAAAGGGGGTAGCTTTTTAGATTGTTGGTTAGGAAATGTAGCTCCCAAAAAGGGGAAAGAACAAGGGCGGGTAAGCAGAGGGTGGAAGAAAAAGACCAAATAGTCCTTAGAAGTGTACCCTGCCGTAGGAAGAGTGAGCAGCCACGATCTAAAGATCAAAGAAAACCGAAGAAAATGCAAGAAAGGAAGAGGATGAGGGGATATGAGTTCAGTTCAGATTAGAGAATAATGGAGGAAAGAAGGTGAATATGAAGAGGATGTTTTGGTTAGAAGAAAGCGGGGAAGGCTATAGGTAAAGGTTAGAAAGAAGACAAAAACTGACAAGTGAGGTTGGTGAAGGTTGAGTTAAAGTACGTGAGGCAACTAAAACATGAGAATCATACCTTGAAAGAAATAAGTAAAGAACAAAATAGGCAGGAAGGAGCTAGAATGGAGATACCATTGGAAAACAGCAGATGAAAGGTAAATTTGCTTAAACGATCCAAGTAGTCTTGCTGCGGAAGAAAACCCTATAGAAATTGTACGTTTGTTTTGTGCCAAATCACAAGAAGGTAAATGTCGGGCATGGAGAGACTCCAGAGAATGTTCGCCGGCGCCGGAGGGGCATTGAGCCACCCAACACTGGATTCGTCGGAGCAAGTCTACATCTCTCTGGCGCTTCTCAAGATGCTCAAACACGGTACGAATTATTTCTACAATCTGATTATAATTTTCCTTTTCATTGACAATCGTGTGTGCTGTGACTCAGTTTGGCGGGGTTTGTTTAGATTTTTAGTCCAAGTTATTAATGGAAAAGTTTGCTTCTCTCTTTCTTGCGATCTGATTTGTGGAATAAACAGGAAGAGCCGGGGTGCCTATGGAAGTGATGGGATTGATGTTAGGAGAATTTGTGGATGAATACACAGCAAGGGTAGTGGATGTATTTGCAATGCCACAGAGTGGTACAGGAGTTAGTGTTGAAGCTGTTGATCATGTGTTCCAAACAAACATGCTTGATATGCTCAAACAGACTGGCAGGTATTCTACCAACTTAGCGCTGAAGAGCTATCAATGCCTACAATCTATGTAGGCATCGCTGCTTGTACTTTGCTGTAATTTACTAATTGTTTGTCAGCCCAGGCCCTACTGTTACCTGAATTACACGATGGAGCCTCTATGTATATGAATTGTTCCTGATATTAAGAACGTTGCCTTCAGTAAATGTCTGTTAACATTTCTTGTACGTAGGGTCACTGAATAATTTATGTAATTTTAGGAGCTTAATTCCATCTTACTTACTGTCAAGTTGAATTAATTGAGTACTAGGGGATTATTGATCCTTACGGCTATAGGCTTCACAATTTTGAGACAGAGAGAATTCGTGTTGAGGTTTTCATCAAATTCAGCCTCGGAAGTTCCTTTTTTTTTTTTTTCCTGTGGCCAAGTTACAATTTTAGCAAAGAGTTAAAATTGTGTTTCCATTTTATTCAAAATCCTGAGAAAGTTAGTACGCTTCAATTGCACAAGCTCATGAACTCTATTGGAACTCATCCCTTTTGAATTGACTTCATTGCCATTGATGAGCATATTGTGAGTTTCCCACAATTCAAGTCACTTGTTTGGTGTTGCAGGCCAGAGATGGTTGTGGGGTGGTACCATTCACATCCTGGATTTGGGTGTTGGCTCTCTGGTGTTGATATAAATACGCAACAGGTTTTTCCTACATCCTTGTTTAGGCTTTTCTTAATATTGATACCGTCACATTGTTTTCACCAATGACTTATGCTCCTTTGGTTTTGGGAAGACTTTGTTGCCCTGAAAATTTTGTGATTATGGCTATAAACTTCCACGTACAAGGTGATGCATTCACCCAAGCATATATCTTGTATCAAACTCTTTTATGATATCAATTCAATTGCTTTATTTTATTTTTGTAATTTGCAGAGTTTTGAAGCTTTGAATCAACGGGCTGTTGCGGTAGTTGTAGATCCTATTCAAAGTGTTAAAGGGAAGGTGGTAATTGATGCCTTTCGTTTGATTAACCCACAAACAATGATGCTTGGCCAAGAACCACGACAAGCCACTTCTAACCTTGGGCATCTGAATAAACCATCCATCCAAGTTAGTTTGCTACAAATGCTGCTTGTTTTTTCTCGGTAGTTGCTACCCTGTTATATTATGACTCATCTAAGTGGCTTGCTTCAATATTATCAGGCACTGATACATGGATTGAACAGACATTATTATTAAGTGACCATTTCACCACAATAGCTTAAGCTGTTGTGTGAGGCCATCTTAATTGGTTTTATATATTCTCTAAAACACCCCCTTAAGTGAAAGCCCTTTGAGCTTGAAACTTGCACAGATCCACTCTACCTTGTGCTGAATAATAGGTGGGTGGCAGGATTCGAACTCACGACCACTTGATCACAAAGGCTCTGATACCATGTTAAGCGACCATTTCACCACAATAGCTTAAGCTATTGTGATCAAATGGTTACTTAAGTAACCGTTTCACCACAATAGCTTAAGCTATTGTGGTGAAATGGTCACTTAATATGGTATCAAAGCCTTTGTGACCAAGTAGTCGTGAGTTTAAATCCTACCACCCACCTATTATTTAGCACAAAATAGAATGAGCCTGTGCAAATTTCAAGCCCAAAGGGCTTTCACTTGAGGGGGTCTATTAGTGAATATATAAAATCAATTAAGTTGGCTTCACACAATAGCTTAAGCTATTATGGTGAAATGATCGCTTAATAATTATTACTCGATAGCCATCAATTACCGGAAGAATGAACTTGAGGAGAAGATGCTTCTTAATCTGCACAAGAAAAAATGGACGGATGGATTGACACTTAGGCTGTTTGAAACTCATTCAAAGACCAATGAACAAAGTGTTCAGGTGAGGGAATTAAAGTGTGATCTAGAGTAAATTCTCGATTGAGGGAATGAAATGCACACTTCTCTATTCTAGAATAATTGTTTTACATGTTTCCGTTGTTAGAGTAGCCACCTTAACTGAAAATTGTTGGCGGAGATTTCTATTGCACTCAGGGGCTCTAGTGTGTGACTGACAGATAATAAACTAATTACTGTAATATTCAGTATTCAAGTGATATGGGATTGCTTATCCTTAAATTTACAGGAAATGCTCAACTTGGCTAGTAAGTACAACAAGGCGGTGCAGGAGGAGGACGAGCTGCCCCCTGAGAAGCTAGCGATTGCGAATGTGGGAAGGCAGGACGCGAAGAAGCACCTTGAAGAGCATGTTTCTAATTTGATGTCTTCCAACATAGTTCAGACTCTGGGTACCATGCTAGATACAGTTGTGTTCTAGTCTCGGCTCTCCTTTCTTGTCTGCAATATTGCCGTTTGTTTTCAAGTAGAAAGATCATGAGCTTGTTGGAAATTTATGGAAAACACTTGAAATCTTGAATGGCTAATGACTCTATTTCTTTGTTATCCAGTTCTGTTCTATCTGTCATATCAAATCTTTAGTACCAAATCCATCTTATTTCTTATTAATTCGTATCAAATCTTTATTAATAAAATATGAAAAGAAAAAGAAAGAAAAAAGGGGATCAATCGTTTGATATGAGGCACGAAAGCCTGATACGTAAAAGGTCTACTCAGAAAGTTTCTATCACACGTCAGAATGGACGCACATGACAATGATACTTACACTCGATGCAAAACTTCTGTGGTTGATATATATCTTTGAGAGAATAAAGCCAAAACGTTTTAAGGAGATGGTACGCAAGCATGAATAATATTAATGAGATTGATTTGGAAATAGTCCTCTTCAGGGTATCGGATTTTCTGTTGAAACAGGTCGTTGAGTATAGAAGATCTGAACCCCTCTTCAGCTTGGCATATTGCTCAATCACTTGCACCTCAGCATTCCAATAAAGAAGTTGTGAGGAAAGGAGGTTGCTCCAATATCAGCCATTCAAATTCAAGCTTGTCAGATACAGAAATCTTATTTCTGTTGACAGTGTCTGCAGTTTCTTTTCCAAATTCCAAGGACTATTCCTTGTCCTGTTCAATCAGCCCTCATATGTAAGAAACGTGGCAACTCCATCAAAACAACTAAACATGCTGTCCATTTTTCAAAGGACAAATAACCAATATTCAGTTGATACAATAACTTTTGTCTTGCCACGATACCCTTCTTTTGTTTAATTTCTTCTTTTGTAATGAAAAGAGACGTAGCATCAGAAAGTTAATTCGACAGCTCAAAAGTCTATAAACACACACATTACACAGTCAGCATGCAGGATAGAAGAAGCTAATTGATGTTTGTATTAATTGCGTAACTGAAAACTGTCCCAACTAATCAAGAAATCCTTTTTTTATTATCTTGACCCCATTTCTATCTTACAAAGATTTGATTTTCCTCAAACTACCGAGAGAATAGTATGATAACTAAGGAATTGCAATGTCTGACATCTTGTTCTTTAAAAATAAGCTAACAAGAGATAGACACCATGAATCCTGTCTATGCAAACTGAACCGCATTCTGTATTGATGATTTCAGGAAGCTAGGCCTGCCTGATAACCAAAGCCTCTTTACTGAGATGTCCCGAGTCTATGAACTAATCAAAATATTGAGATGCTATTATTCATGTAAATATAATATTCTCAAATGAAAATTGTTTTGATGTTGTGGTTCCTTGCTTACAACCATCTCAGGAGAAGATCCTATGGTTTAATTTAAAATGTAAAATTAGAATGTTAAAACAGTGTTTAATTTCTAAATTGCAGGGCTATGTAGGAATGAAATTTAAGTTTCAGGAACATATTGATTAGACATTTTGAAGACTTTCAGAATGGGAAGATTTGGACATACAATTATCTGTACTTAAAGCAGCATACCATGCCAACTTTCTTTATCTTTGCTTAAGAAAATTATCTTTCGAGACAAAGAAGGTGCCTTTCTTCTCGTCAGTGAGCCATTGATTACTCAGCAATAAAAAGTTAGATTCACCAACCACAAGTATCCTTACTATATATACTTGAAGAATACCAAGTTCTGTCATCAAACCAGATTCTACATCTCTCACAGCCAAGCCAAGCAAACACAATCTGCAGGTATTGCAGCCACTCAGCAGAAGATACTTGAAGCATCAAGTCCAAATTAACTGTTCTTTCACATCAGACATGAAGGATTCACGAAAGATGGAAGTTATTGGCATTGCAATCGAGTCAGTAGCAAATCGAATTGAAAGAATGCCAAGGCTATTACTTGAGCAAGCCAGCCAGGATTATGATACAACTCCCGCAAATAATTCTCTGGCATTCAGGCAAAGTAAGTTTCTACCAACCCCTCTCTATCTTCACCATCTCTTTCCTAACTGAGAATTGAGATGTTAATCAAAATATTTTGTATTACAGGTGCACTTGATACAGTGCTTAAAAGAATGAACAAGTTAGGGAAAAAGGCTGACAAATTTGCACATGGAATCCGCGAACATGGTGAGTTGATAACAAGTATCTGGAGATTTAACGACATCATGTCTGTTGTACATAAGTAAATAATGGATAAATGCTAAAGTCACCCGCAATTGTGTATCTGCAGTGAGATTAGGGACCAAGATCAGTGAGATCCTAAAAGGGAAGTTGAGCTTGGGGGCTAAAATTATTCAAGTAGGAGGAGTGAAGAAAGTTTTTAGACAGTTATTTACAGTTGGAGAACGAGAGAGGTTATTAAAAGCAAGCCAGTGTTACTTGTCTACTACGTCTGGTCCTATTGCAGGTCTGCTGTTTATCTCCACCGACAAGATAGCTTTCTGCAGCGAGAGATCAATCAAATTATCTTCTCCGGATGGGAAAATGGCTAAAGTCCATTACAAAGTAAGAAACATGAACATTGTTTATCAAAAACATCCTTCAACTTATGACTTCTTTCGAGAAGTAACGTTTTGCGATTCTGGGGTCTAATGTTCTTAAATTTCTGCAGGTTGTGATTCCACTAAGAAAGATCAAGGCTGCTAATCAAAGTGAAACCGTGAAGAAGCCATCACAGAAGTTCATAGAAATAGTTACTGTAGATAATTTTGATTTCTGGTTCATGGGTTTCCTAAACTATCAGAAATCTCTGAAGTGTCTTCAACAAGCAGTATCTCAAGCTTGGATGAGCACAAGAAACTCAGATGTGATTTAAGGAGAACGCTTTTCTTCTCTATATGCCAATTGTAACTAGAATCAAACATATGTCAGCTTTTCCAGCTGAAGAACTCAATTGTACAAATTTCATAGTATTTTCCAAAACAGTCCTAAATTTCCTAGTGAAGTATTGCTGCATATCAAAGCTGATTTTAGTCGAGTGATAGAACATGGTTCCGCTTTAGCATCACTCGTGGTAATTAAGGTTTGCTGTTCTCTATGAGTTTACTCGAGACCGGGGACTAGATTGGCCAAACTTTGCGTATCTACAATTTCAGAAAGTATATGAATCTTTACAAACCTATTGTATAATTTCACATTAAGGTATCTAGTGCCAACAAGACATCGTGGAGAACCCACTATGATTCTGATGAGACGGAGAAATCAACAGCAGCAGAATCAGGGACGGAGCCAGACTCAAGTTTAAAGGGGGGCCGGAGGTCGGGGGCTAACTCTAAGGGGGGCCGGGGGCTAATATTTAAAAAATTTCCTAATTTATTAAAAAATTATATAGGTAAATTTAAAAAAAAAAT
>JANZLX010000211.1:6763112-6773544 GCA_025531955.1 Erythroxylum orinocense | reverse complement strand
ATTTAATTTCCTTATACTTTATTAATCTTAAACATAATCATTATGCATACATATATAACCATAACAAATCAATTTAATCAAGTCCTATATTTTTACAAAAATATGAAAGTAATTGATCAAAATCAACAACAACAAAACTACATTCTAAACTTCATGGAAAACTAACACTAATATTACTTAAATTTCAACAACAATTCACCAAAAACACCTATAGGTATTTTGTTAAACACATGGTATGCACTCATTTTATCATCCCTAATTCAACAAACATTCCCACAATCTTCCTTTTAATCTACAACAAACACCATACCCATTCAATAACTCATTCTAAACTAATTTTTAATCAACCTACAACATCCAATTAACCACAAAACTCATCCACCGAATGTCAACAGAGGAGAAAAAGAAGGGAGCAAACTACCTGCAGAAGCTACAACCGGAGCAGGGGACGCCAGCGACCTTGACGTCGGCGATAACACCTGGACCAGAAAGCGGCGACAACGGCGATGGGAGAACGAAATTCTGGAGCTCCAGCCGACGAAAGAGGGAGAATGGGAGGGAAAGGGACCTGGCGGGCTTAAAATAAGAGCGAAAACGACGTCGTTTTGGTTAAATTCAAAACGACGTCGTTTTAACCAAAACGACGTCGTTTTCGCTTGTTTTTTAAAAGCTTCCAGACGACTTTCACTGACGGAATAGACTCCGTAGGTGAACGCCGCATTCCGTCTTCCTTCTCCGACGTTATACGTATTCCGTCGGAGATTGCAGATGGAATTAATTCCGTCCCTATTTTATGCATTTTCTTGTAGTGTCATGAACCCTAGATTGCCTCTTTCAGCAAAAAGCAACTATATCACATCCTAAAACTGTTGAAATCTAACTCTAGATTGTTGGCTGCACCTAAGGCTTCTTTGGCACCTTTAGGTAGTAATCCTAATGCCCTAGTATGTCATTCTTTTTCTGCTTCTTGGATCAATGATTCAGGAGCCTCTGATTATATGACAAGTCTTTCAAATTTGTTTCATTCTTATAACCCTTGCTTTGGTTATGAAAAAGTCCATATAGAAAATGAGTCATATTCTCTTATTGCTGGTAAAGGTTTGGTAACCTTATCTAGTACCTTGTCCTTTAAATTTGTTCTTCATGTACCTAAACTTACTTGTAATCTCCCATCCGTTAGTAAATTGTCTAAAGATTCTAACTGTCGGGTTACTTTCTTTGACTCTCATTGTGTATTTCATGACCAGAGTTTGGGGAGGATGATTAACATCGTTAAGATGATAAATGGTCTCTACTATTTTAATGATGAAGATTCCAAGGGTAAAATATCTCAGATCATAAGTAGTATCAATTCTCTTTCTATTAAGGATCAAATTATGCTTTGGAATTATAGGTTAGGACATCCTAGTTTCCTATATTATTTCAAGGATTGGATTGTTCAACACTTCATTGTGAGAGTTACATTTTGTCAAAAAGTAGTCCTTTATCCTTGAAAACCATTTTATCTTATCCATAGCAATGTTTGGGGTCTTTCATAGACCAGTACAATTTTAGGAAGAAAATGGTTTGTTACATTTATTGGTGATCATACTCGTATGTGTTGGGTTTACTTAATGAGTGAACAATCAGAAGTTGGAACCTTATTTAAAAAAATTTATACAATGATTGAAAACCAATTTCATCAAAAAATTAGCATTCTTCACGCTGATAATGGCACTAAATATTTTAAAAAGATTCTTGGCAAGTTTTAAAGCAAATGGGTATTCAACATCAATCTACTTATGTCGATACTCCTTGACAAAATGGGATTGCTGAAAGGAAAAACAAACATTTGGTAGAAGTGTCTTGTGTCATTATGTTTTCAAAAAATGTTCCCAAATTACTTTGTGAAGAAGCTATTTTATCGACATCCTATTTAATAAATAGGATGCCTACTTAGGTTCTTAACTATATTACACCCCTTAAAGTGTTTTAAATTTTTTTCCTAAAGCTCAAATCTATTCTGATTTACCACTAGGAGTTTTTGGTGTATTGCTTATGTCTATTTACCTACTAGGGGCGGTCTAAACTAGATCCCAGGAAGGAAAATTGTGTCTTTATAGGTTATGCCCCAAACCAACAAGGGTATGAATGTTTTAATCCCAAAACCCGAAAAATCTTTGTCACTATGGATGTCTCCTTCTTTGAAAATAAACCTAAGGAAAATTTTCTTCAGGGGGAGAAACAAGCAAAGAAAATTTTGGGAAGTTAATCCCACTCTTTTGCCTAAAACTGAAGGATCTACTGAAAATCTACAAAAGCTAGTTGTTCCTAATTTTATAAAGTTAAAAATGTTGAAAATTTGACATGAGGAGAAATACTACTAGATGATCCTAAAGGACAGGAACTTGAGTTTAGAGTTTACACAAAGAGGACAACATCAATCAAACATCCCAAATGATTAGCCTGTAAACATGCAAGGTAATATAAAGCCTCTAATATCTAATACTATTCTTGTTCTTGATACCTGTTATGATCTTGACATTCTCATAACACTCAGAAAAGGTACCTGGTCTTGTATTATCCATTATATTGCAAAATATCTCTCGTATGATAAACTATCTCAGAGTCATAGGGCATTACATAAAAAATCTCTAATTTGTTTGTTCTGAGAAACGTTCAGGAAGCAATTGATGATCCAAATTGGAAATCAGCAATACAAGAGGAGATGTGTGCTCTAGTGAAAAATGGGACATGGGAAGTTATAGAGTTATCCAAAGGCCAAAGAACAGTTAGCTATAAATAGGTGTTTACAGTGAAGTGCAAGGCTGATGGAAGTGTAAAAAGATACAAAGCGAGACTTATTGCCAAAGGGTTTACTCAGACCTATGGTATTGATTACCAATAAACTTTTGTCCTAGTAGCTAAAATTAACTCTATTCGAGTTTTGTTATCTCTTACAGATAACTTCAACTAGACCTTACATCAACTGAATGTGAAGAATGCTTTTTTGAATGGAGATTTGGGAGAAGAAGTGTTTATATGTCCACCACCAGATTTTGAAAAAATTGTTGGCCAAAATAGAGTTTGTAGACTCAAGAAGTCTTTATATGGCCTGAAACAATCTCCACAAACCTGGTTTGGAAGGTAGTGAAAAGTTATGACTTTCATCAAAGTCAAGCGGAAGACACTCTATTTTATAAGCATTCTAAGATGAGAAAAATTGCAATTCTAATTGTCTATATGGATGATATAATCTTAACAGGAGATGACTATGAAGAACTTGCAAGGTTGAAAAGGAAGCAAGCAAAGAAGTTTGAAATTAAAGAGTTGGGAGCATTGAAATATTTTCTTGGAATGGAATTCGTAAGATCAAAAGAAGGAATATTTGTGAATCAGAGGAAGTATATCCCTGATTTACCTGAAGAAACCAGGCTATTGGGATGCAAGGTAGCTGAAACTCTAATTGAGGCTAACTTAAAACTCAGTCTCGCTAAGGATGAAGATTTGATTAATAGGGAAAATTTTCAGTGACTAGTGGGAAGACTGATATATCTATCACACACTCGGCTTAACATAACCTTTGTTGTAAGCATGATAAGTCAATTTATGCACTTACCATGTCAAGACTACTTTGAAGCTGCCTACAGAATACTGAAGTATCTAAAAGGGACACCTGGAAGAGGCTTGATGTTTGAAAAATGTGACAATGTACAGGTTGAAATCTATATAGATGTTTATTGGGCAGGTAACATTTTTAATAGAAAATCAACTTCAAGATATTGTCCTTTTGTTGGGAGAAATATAGTCACCTACAGAGTAAGAAACAGAATGTAGGTAAGAAACAGAATGTAGTAGCACGAAGTAGTGCTGAAGCTGAATTTAGGTCTCTCGCACATAAGAATTGTGAAGGAATGTGGATTAAGATGTCATTAGAAGATTTGAATATTCTTATGTCACTTCCTATGAAAGTTTATTATGACAACAAGGTTAATATTTCAATTATTCACAACGCAGTTCAACATAACAGAACCAAGTACGTTGAAGTAGATAGACATTTTATCAAAGAGAAACTTGAGAGTGGTTTAATCCATGTTCCTTATATACCAATCAGTGAACAAACAACTATATACTCAATAAAGGACTACAGAAGAAATAGTTTGATCTCCTAATAAGCAAGCTAGCTATGGAAGATATTTACAAGCCAACTTGAGGGGGAGTGTTTTTTTTTTTTGTAATTCAGAAAAGCTTTATAAAGATAATAAAAAAGTTATATACAGATCTAAAGATTCCTACACATGAATCTATTGACAAAACACAGGAGAGCTACTAGAACCAACAACAGTCCAATCTAAATCCTAGCAGCACACACATGCAGCATTATGTAAACTAACCTCCTGCCAAGCACCCTATGTAATCTAGCTTATGAAAATAGAAGCATAAATTTACTTTACTCCCAGCAGTATTAAACCATCAGGTAGCAAAAATAATCTGCTTTCAACTCACTCTAAGGGGATTAATGTTCTTGAAGTACACTTGTTCTCTGCCAAATTTTTGCATCTCTCCCAACCTTCAGTAACAGGAATGGTATGAATTCGTCTGCCCTCCTTTTGTAGATAGTGGGCCTTGTTCTGCTACTAACTGTTGCTCTTGTCGATCCCCATCCTTGTTACCTGTATTGGCTGATGCCACCTTTTTTAGCCGTGATCTTCAAGGGGGTACTAATGCTGTCAAAACTGCTGAAAGGTGATTCCAAACAAGCAGATGACACATCGATGTGTTGTCCTAGCCGAGTTACCTGCAGAAAAGTTAGAAAAAGAAACATACACTTCACTAATTACCTTCTCACTTGGATGGAGTGGAGACTTTCCATAGCTTGGAAGATTGTGCTGGAGATCACACTCCCAACATCCCTGGCTTCATCCTTAAAGGTTCTATTGTTCCGTTCCGTTCAAATATTGTAAACGGTTGTAGAAAGAAGAATGGGGAAAGAGGAAATAGTTGTGGGGCTGGTAGTTGAGGGGGAGTGTTGCAAAGGAGAAATCAACAACATAATTAAGGGGCTGCTAATTAGGAGGAAATCTATTCTAACAGATTGAGAGAGATATTAGGGAAGATTTAATCAAAGTAAATACATTTGGCTTGATTTATATAGAATTTTTTCCTAATATACATACTATTATATTCCTATTTATATGTAACTTAATCAGAGAAAAAGTATACGGCACTCACACTTTTTTCCATGTGTAATCTTTCTGGTAAACTTGGATATTTGAACTTACCTGTTATTGAAGCAATCGTCTTTTACTTGTTGGTAGTGTCTACCTACTCTAAAGTGTAGTTCGATTCGACAGAGCATTGTAGCATATGACGGGTTTTGCTTTTTGTGTTAACCCATCCTCCTTATTTAATGCAGAAAAGATTTTGCTAAATGCCAATTCAACATCAATTGATGCGTAAAGATCAGCGACTTCAGTATAAGAACTGAGCTGACTAAGTACACTCGAAACTTGGTAAAACAGTCGAGAACTTTCAAGCAAGGTAATCGTCAAAAACTTTAGGTCTAATCCCATTCACAGATGAGATTATATAATCACAAATCGTAAGTGGAGCAGTAGGGTCCAGGGTTGGTTGCATCAATAATCACCGTCCCACCCAATGTGGCTGGTAAGAAAAGCTATCGCCTTAATTAATGGTCCAAAGTGATGACAAACTATTTCAAGAGATGACTACTTATCTATCACACAGACACGGCCTATCAACTGATAGGAGCTGCAACTGTATTACGGAGGTGGTGAAAATGATTCAGATTCCTTCACATGGCAGGCATCATAAAAATTCCAACATCAGGACCCACAAATCATTTCGTGTCGGCAACCAAAACTGCCATTGTCATAGACCCTTGAAATGTCAAGCTGAAGCATAATTGGATTGGATTCTTAATTCTCTTAAACTAAATGAAAATGCTGCTATTGGGCTTCCTAGCATTACTGAGGTCTGCAAACTTCAGTGACAGTGCACAGATAACATCCAAGCTTCATTTCCTAGCAAAGATTGATTTCCATAACTTCGTCAAGTACGACCTACTTGTCTACCATCATAAGTTGTAAAGCATCTACAGAATCCTGTTCCTGTACCTAAGTCCAGACTTTGGTGATAGGGGAACAATCTTCAGCAGAAAATAAACAGCAAACGAATAGAAAGCATACGGGTACTGCAAGAAACAATGTCCATTTAAATATAGAGAAATGTAATACAGGTATATAAATCAGGCCAATCACTTCTTGGAGGTTAATACATGAACAGAAAAGGACTACAAAACGAGTCCTCGCTCATGCTGGCAATCCGTGGATAGTATTAAAGAAAGCTTTACAAAGAAAAAAAACAACCCCAGATCCTAACATCTGAATGTATGAGATCTTAAACCAATATGTCTGGCTCATTTAAACTTCCATCGAAATTAACTCTACAAAATTCAGGAAACTGCAATCCAGCCTCATCACAACGGAACTTGGTAACAAATGGGCACGATCTCACATCAAGGTATTGCAAAGAGTCACATTTCTCCAAAAGCAAACCTATTCCAGTCACTGTAATTTTTGGACAGTTGCTAACCTTCAAAATCTTCAACCTAGATTCAACATCCATCGTTGCTAAACATTGAAAAGCACCATCTGTAACCTCCTCACAGCAGCCAGTGTCAAGAGCCTCTAAGCTTCTACACTCAGTGAGGATGCAGCTTAATGAAAAGTCAGAGATATTCAAACACCAATCCATACGCAGGTTCTTCAAACTATCTTTACAGGCTGAGGCCAATGATTTAACAGATTGATCAGAAATATCTCGGCAACCGCCAATAATAAGGGTCTCTAGATATTGACAAAATCTAGCTAAGGACAATATTGAGTCGTCACCAACTTTGTGGCAATCCAACAGCTTAAGTGTCTTGAGAGAAGATGAACAAGCCTTTGCGACACTGGAAATGCCACTATCTCCAACATTGCTACACTTATTAATGTCTAAGAATCGAATCTTCTTACAACCTGTAACAAGATCTGTAAGTCCAGAATCAGTTATGTTAGTGCAACCTTGCAGGACCAATTCTTCTATTTTAGAACAGTTCTTGGAAAGAGATCTCAACATGCTATCAGTTACAAATCTGCAACAAGTCAGATGCAGACGTCGAAGGTCTTGACAGCCCTCAGCAACAGCTGACAATCCCTTATCAGTTAGCTTTCTGCAATAGGATACGTCCAAGGATTGTAGAAAAGAAAGACCACGTCCAATGGACATTATCCCATTATCAGTAATGCCTGCAGTACAAACATTATAGGTCCAAATATAAGCAAAGCTCATATAAAAGTAGTAAGAACATAGATGAAGTGTTTTGCTCTTTTCATTTAACGATGAAAGGAAGAAGAAAAGAGGCCAGACCTTATTATTTGAGCACGAGAAAAAAACATACAAACTCAAGTCAAATTTAGTTATAATTTAATTTGTACATAAATGAATCAGAGAAATACAAAACCAGATGTAAAATCTAACTGAGAAACGATTAACGAAGTCTAACCGTCAACTTTATAATCCTCATTCTTATCCAACAAATATAATATCATCACCACAACCGAAAGATAAATGATCAAATTCATCAGTTCATTCAGTCACAGAAAACCCAGTTTGCAATGCACAAGGATAAAACAAAAGCATTAATCTTTTCTCGCTTAAGCAAAAAGAAGCAACAAATCCGGCCAATTCCTCGAAAAGAAAAAGACCAAATAATTTCTTATGTAGCTTCAAACATGCATACTCATTCAAAGCAAGCAAGGAAGCAAATAAAGTTGTAATACCTTTACAATTATGCAAATTGAGGAGTCTCAAGCACTTCAAGCCCTCAGCAATAACGGAGAGATCAGAGTCAGTAACACCAGGGTAAAAGGACCTAGAGACAGACTGGGAGAGGTCCAAGTCAATGAGCTCTGAGAACCTGTCAGCCATCTTCCTGAGCATGTGAGGCCCCGCACGAGCAGCAAGTCTCTTCCTTTCAGTACTCTGCAAGTAAAGCCACCTCTTGCACACCAAGCCGTATGTCTCCTTGTCCTTGTCGCTCTCCAGTTTTGACAGAATCAATCGCAGATCCTCGTCTGTGAGCTTATCGTTGATGCAAATTGAAGCCATTTTTGTATGAAAGTTGAGACCTTTAACAGAAAAAGGCGAATTTACTACAGAAGTTTTTTTTTACGAACAAGAAGGGAATAGGATTGGGATCAGGGTTAGAGAGAGACCCTAATCTGAATTTTATCAGTGCCTTGTCTCTTGAATCTTGATCTGTGAAGAGTTTGGGTTGGTTTCGTGTTAGTACTTATTTGGTCTCTGCTTAGGGAATCGAAAACAAAAAGGACAGTGAGTTGAAGATGGAAACAAACACAACATCACATCAGTGTCATATCTGACAGAGTTTAACTATAGCTTATAACTTCAGATTTTTTTTCCTAATTTTATTATATCTTATTTTATTTCATAAAATTTCAGTAATTTATTTTATAGGTCTCGTGTAAGTCTCACGTAAGACTTACATAAATAAATGAATGAGATTTATTGAACACAATAAAATACCAGACAGAAAATTTAAACTCATAGCTTAGGCTTAAGATCTCTTTGGATTTAACTGGAGGGCAGGGGTGTTCTCAACTTTTTGGTATACAAAGCGATTACTTTTAGACAAATGACAATTACCTCCCTGGATAATTACAAATTATTTTTAATTAAATAAATTTACTTTAATTTCTTATATATTGTTTATTAACATATTATTAATAAATTATTTTGCTTTATTAAAATAAATAATTTATAAATTAATATTTATTTTTCATTTTGGTTTAAGATGGAGTAGGGGCTATGGCAATGAACAGGGTTGCTTTTCATGTTATGTTTTGAGAATCATGTATTTTTTTAACTACACAACAACAACAATAACAATGTTATTATCCCAGTAACAATATACATACGAAATCTAGATAGATCGAATAATATGTAATCTTATCTCTAACTATTAGAGAGACTATTGTTGATATATTCATAGAAAAAATTCATAATTAAATACATAATCAAATTATTGCATAAATAAATGAAAATAAAAGATAAATTAAATTAAAATAAATATTAAAGTAAATAAATAAATAAATACACAAAAAATGTAAGTAAATAAAACACACAGTTAGAAAATTGAGGGCTAAGTCTTCAATAAGTTCTACTAGGATTATATCATACTTATCATCTCCTCCTCAATTTTTTAGGTCTTTTTCTTTTTCTCTTACAGTTTCTATGTATAATCTTCTCGTATTTTCTCACTAAAGTGTCAAGATGTCTCTTTTTAGTATGTCTGAATCACCTAAGTCTTGTCTCTCTTAACTTACTGTCAATGCTATCCACTCTTAAATTGTCCCATACCACTATATTTTTGACCTTATCTCTTTTTGTAAAGTTATACATTCAATAGAGCATCCTCATCTCCATTACCATTAACTTATGAATATGCACCTATTTAATAAACTAACGCTTCGTCTCATAGAGCATGGTCAGCCTAACTGCTTAACATGAGTGGTATCTTCTTGCTAAATAAACTATTGATATGTCCCTCTATTTAAGCCACTCTAGTTTGATACGGTGAGTTATATCATTATCTATCTTGCTATTACTTTGTATGACGGATCCAAACTACTTAAAATAATCTTTCTGTAGCATAACTTCTAAACCAATCTTTATTTCCACGTTGGATTCAACCTTGTAACCTAAAAAGTTACACTTTAGGTGCTTAGTCTTGGTCCTACTTAATTTAAAACCCTTTGATTTTAACGTATCTCTCTAAAGTTATAGCTTGATATTAACGCCCTTTTTTGTTTCATCTACTAAAACAATGTCATTAGCAAACAACATATATTAAGGAAAATTTTCTTAGATATTTTTAGTGAGTTCGTGTAACATCCCACCCCAACGGAAAGGGTAGACATGGGAAGGGTAGAATAGTAATTTGGCAAATGATGAGAGTGATTGGGACTAATTAGGATTGTTCATGCATACTGATAGTTATGAATAGTGAATTTATGCACATGAAAAATAACTGTACATGCATCATGACATTTCCCGGTATTTGTGCCTAAATGGGATTTTATTTTGGAAAATGTGGTTTATGGGCTTAAAAACTTATTTGAAGTGGATCATTATAGGTTTTACATTTTAAGGGAATTTTAGGAATTTTTCTGGAATTTTCCGGAAACAATTTACAGACCGAAAAAATTGTCAAGTGGCGAACCGACTGATTTTCGGTACCGAAAATTTCTGTCAAATGGTACTGAAATATTGGGTACATTATTTTGGAATTGTAATTGGGACCCTTGGAAATGGATTGAAGATCTAATTTTATTTGGATTATTTTATCAAAGGTTATTAAATTATT